>JAZKJV010001320.1:0-529495 GCA_037367405.1 Ottelia alismoides
TAGTTGGGCCATGGAGACAGAACCCAGCCAGCACCGAGGTGTCCATCTCCTTCGAAGATGATCCAGTGCATGAGTCAGTCTGCGAGATCCTCAGGAACGAGTACAGCTCTGAGCCTGCATCGCCCTACATCTTCGATGACGTAGAGGCCCAGTTGGGCATGTCAGTCCTTACATCTTTAGGACAATCGGAAGATGAGGATGACGAGTCGGACGAGGCGTTTGCCAATTGTATGGAAACGTTTGACGATCCGACTCCAGAGCCGCGCTTGGTGGCAGCTATCACAGAACACGATCCAGCCACTTCCAACACTGAACCAGAGCAGATTGAGCCAGATTTCTTAGACGATCACACTATTCCTGAGCTCAAACCCCTACCTACAACCTTGAAATATGCCTTCCTTGCGTGCCAAGACAAGAAATTTCCGGTCATTATCAGTTTGCAATTGACCGAGGAGCAGGAATCTCGCTTGCTAGAGATCCTGGAGAAAAACCGCAAGGCGATAGGCTGGAGCATTTCCGATCTCCACGGGATAAATCCCGCTCTGTGGTCGCACCATATTTACTTGGAGAATGAAGCCAAACCCTCTCGTGAATTCCAACGTCGGTTGAATCCAAATTTACGAGAGGTCGTGAAAAAAGAGATAGAAAAATGGTGCGACGCGGGTTTCATTTACCCAATCTCCGACTCTAAGTGGGTAGCCCCAATCCATGTTGTCCCGAAGAAGTCGGGAATTCAGACGACCACCAACGAGGACGGAGAGGAGATTGTGACGAGAGTGCCCACGTCGTGGCACGTCTGTGTGGATTACAGACGCCTGAATGCCGCGACGAAGAAGGATCATTTCCCCCTACCGTTCATCGATCAAATTTTAGAAAGATTAGCGGGGAAAGAATTCTTCTGCTTCCTAGATGGGTTCTCGGGCTATAATCAAGTAGCCATAGCTCCGGAGGACCAGGAAAAGACCACGTTTACATGCCCCTTTGGTACCTATGCTTTCAGGCGCATGCCTTTTGGGCTATGCAATGCTCCAGGTACATTTCAAAGGTGCATGATTGTTGTATTCGCCGAAATGGTCGGCGAATTCCTGGAAGTCTTCATGGATGACTTCTCGGTCCACGGCGATTCTTTCGATTCCTGTCTTAGGAATCTGGACCGAGTCCTCAAAAGATGTTGTGAGGTTAATCTGGTGCTCTCCTGGGAGAAAAGTCACTTCATGGTGACGGAGGGCATAGTGTTGGGGCATGTCATCTCCAAGAGAGGAATGGAGGTTGACCCTGCCAAGGTGGATGTGATCAGACGACTCCAGCCACCCACCAACGTAAAGCAGTTGCGGTCGTTCCTCGGGCATGTTGGATTTTATCGGAGATTCATTAAGGATTTTTCTAAGATTGCCCGACCGCTAACTGAGCTTTTAGGCAAAGACATGGAGTTTATTGTTGATCACAAATGTCTTGAGGCCTTTAAGCTTTTACAAGGAATGATTATGGACGCACCCATCCTGCAAGCCCCAGATTGGTCTCTACCCTTTGAGATCATGACGGATGCCTCTGATTATGTTGTTGGGGCTGTGTTGGGACAAAGAAGAGAGGGCGTCCCTTTTGCAATTCACTACGCAAGCAAAGTGTTTGATTCTGCGCAGCGTAACTATACAGTTAGGGAAAAGGAAATGCTTGCGGTAGTGTTTGCCTTGGACAAATTCAGATCTCACCTAATTGGATCCAAGGTAACTGTGTTCACTGACCACACGGCACTACGGTATTTGATGGAGAAGAAGGACGCGAAGGCGCGTCTTCTTCGTTGGATTTTACTTATCCAGGAGTTTGATTTGGACATTGTGATAAACCTGGAAAGAAGAACATAGTGGCCGATCATCTTTCTCGTCTCGAATATCTTAATACTTCCGAGGTTTCACCAATTCGAGACTCCTTCCCTGACGAGTCGATTTTTATTATCGACTCACTCCCATGGTACGCCAATATCGTGAATTATCTTGTCTCCAAGAAAGTTCCCGAAGACTGGCCTAAGAACCAAATCGACCGATTAAAGTCGGATGCAAGACACTACCATTGGGAGGATCCAATCCTTTTCTTTGAAGGACCGGATTGTGTCTGGAGACGTTGTATTCCTCAGGAGGAATACCAGAGTGTCCTTTCTTTATGCCATAGCTTGGAGGCAGGAGGACACCACTCCGGGAAGAGGACCGCATGGAAGGTACTTCAGTGTGGCTTCTACTGGCCGACTCTATTTCGCGATGCCACCGCCTTCGCGAAGTCGTGCCCAGTTTGCCAGAGAATGGGAGGAACCATTGGTTCCAAGGATGAGATGCCAATGCAGACGGTCATAATTTGTGATGTCTTTGACGCCTGGGGCATCGATTTCATGGGCCCATTCCCTGTCAGCCACGGGTTCGAATACATCCTCCTTGCGGTAGATTATCTGTCCAGATGGGTGGAGGCTATCCCAACCCGAGCCGCAGACAGCAGGACTGTCCGTAAATTCATTAGAGAGCACATAATCTCTAGGTTCGGGATCCCCAAAATGATGATATCAGACGGGGGTAGCCACTTTGTGAATCGGGAGGTGAAGAAACTCCTCAAGGACTACGGCATCGAACACCGTGTCGCAAGCCCTTACCACCCACAAACCAATGGTATGGCTGAGGTGTCAAATAGGGAGGTGAAGACCATATTGCAAAAGCTTGTCCGCCCGGACAGGAAGGACTGGTCTCAGATCTTGGATCAAGTCCTCTGGGCGTATAGGACGGCTTACAAGACACCGTTAGGCACCTCCCCATTCCGAATGGTATTCGAAAAGCCGTGCCATTTGCCCGCAGAGTTAGTGCACAAATCAGAATGGGCAATAAAAAAGGTCAACTGGAACACACACCTGGGTCAGAAACAGAGAGACATGGATATGAATGAGCTTATGGAAGTCAGAAACCGAGCATACGACAACAGTTTGGTGTACAAGGACAAGGTGAAGCGTTGGCATGATAGATATATCAGACGAAAGACCTTTGTTCCTGGACAGAAGGTATGGTTGTTCAATGCTAGGCTGAAGATTTTCCAAGGCAAGTTAAAGTCTAAGTGGACGGGACCATTTGTCGTCCGTACGGTGCATGATAGTGGATGTGTTGAGATCTCAGATCTCGCAGATGACGCACCGACATTCCTAGTGAATGGGCAGTTGTTGAAGCACTTCGTCGAATCCAATGAACAGTTAGTCCATGTGGAGGATATTGTATTCATGCGTGAGACAGATACAGCAGATACACCTCAAGCCGCGTATGAGACCTTGCAGCAGTGAACTCCAGCCATCAGCAGCATCTTGAAAGATTCACACCGACTCCTCTATGTATACCATCAGTCTTGTATATCCTATCCTTTACCCCCGCGATTCTAGTAACCCATCCCCACATCATCGAACCATTATCTTGGACTATACTTAGGATGACCAGATCCTAAGTATAGGGGGGAGGGGTCACCTGAGCCGGTTCATGTACATTCTCCAGATCACATTGGTCCTCATACTCATTTCTTACCGATACTTAGGCTGACCTGAGCCTAAGTATAGGGGGGACCGATGCCCGCATTGATACTTATCCACTTCCCATCTTTCCCTCGTCCGCCCCATTTCTGATCTTCTTCTACACTTAGGCTGCCAGAGCCTAAGTGTAGGGGGCGGGACGACTTCTATACTTCTTGTTCCTTTTGCTCTCCTACGCTTAGCACGAGCTATGTCTTTTTCCTTGCTCTTCGTGCTCTGGGGACATAGCACACGCTAAGTATAGGGGGCGTGTATATATTACATATATACTTTACCCATAGCTCGTACTTTCGCGTATTTTTGTATATATTTTACAATAATTACGGGTGGGTAAAAATCGAAAAAAATAATAATAATAACAATAAAAAAATGAAAATGAAAAGAGGCTTCTTATTTTCTCATACATATCATATCTGCATCCAAGAAAAAGAAAAAAGAGTCTTGCATTTTCATAGCATGACATCTCATCTCATCTGCATACTTTGCATATGCAAAGTGAAAAGCTAGTGGGTTCTGGACTAAGTTATGAGCAGATATTGAGGATGGAATTGATTTGACCTTAATCCACCTAATTCCAGAGGAACCTTATAGGAACTGGAGTTAAGATTTTTCAGGTCAGGTGACTTAATTCTTTGAGTCCGCAAGTCTATGTTCATATGTCATCTTGACAAGCCTGGGTAGAGCACTTAACAACACATGACTCTTAGAGACAATGGCTTGACGTGCACCAGCACTTTATACATGGCTCTCTACGGATGAGGTGATGAGGAGGCAGTTTCCTTTAGCTTGGGGTAGCATATGAGGGTAGTACTTCTAGGCGGAACCTCTCTTCTTCTTCTAGTGAAGGAAGTGCGTCTCAACTTGGCCTAGTGGTGATGAAGGCTAAAGACAGAAGATGTGGGTTGCAATAAAGCTTCAAAAGAGGGATAGTCTACTGGCTCAAGAGGAAATTTCTTGTATATATGCTGCACCATGTAGATATGTTGTACAGAGGCATTTTGTTGAAAAAAATGCCAAAAAAAAGAACTCCAAAAAAGTGGTGGGTCGGATTGAAAATTTAATAACCCCACCGGAGTGTACGTAGTCAAGAAAAGCAAAAGCTTATGGTCGCCATGTTACATCTCATGAAGCTTGCAGCGGGAGACTTAGCTACACTGGCTGAGCTCCCAAAAGTCTATACTTCTTCCCCCTCTTCTTGAGCCGGTTGCACTTGAACTTAGAAGGGAATACCCCGCTTCTCGAGGAAAGAGTTGCTAGACCGAGGCATTAGAGTTACCAGGTTGGGGGAGGTTGTTTCTTTGTTACTTCTGAGGTGGGGAGTCATATATCACTTACACTGCATAAAAGATTCACGGTCATTAGAGTTTGTGTATGTAGACTTGTTCTGATCAGGTGTGTTGAGGAGTCTTGAATAGAAGACTTGTGGAACTTGAAGTCTGTTAAGTCTTAAACTCAGATCCCAATAAGGTTCCGACACATAATTAATCCAAAGGTCGAGTCAAGCTCTATTTTTAACTTTTGTTCATGACCTTGGTATGGAACCCAAAATCATTTCACTTCTGCATTTCATTTAGTTTCTCAGGGACGAGAAAGGTTTAAGTATAGGGGGTTGATGAATCTGTGATTCATCACTTCAAAAGTCAAAAATAGAGCCTTGTTCCCGAGTAAATAGAGGCATATTTCCCTTTATAATGCATAAATAGCATTCATTCATACATACATAATACATTCATTTTAGAAGTCCATTTGCATTCAAATAAGAAGCCAAAATCCCTTGTAAAATATCCACTCACTAAAATAACCTCTTCCTTATAATATGTACTCCTTAGTTGATAATATAGGGAAGAATGCCAAAAATCCCCTTTGTAAAATAGCCAATAAAGCCTGAGAACCCTGTACACTAAAATACACATAAAGCCCTCATACAAACTCCGAATTAGGTCTACTTACTCTTAGAATACTACACATTAAAAGACCTTTAAAATGAGACTAATTTCATTGAATTTGGAGCTTGTATGGGAAAGTTGGGTTTTCGGGGCCACTTTGTATACTACATAGGTGTATAATTGTTTCATTGTATTTGTGTATCATATCTGACCTCATCTCCATCTTTGGTCAACATGAAACTTGTAGATCTCATCGAGATCTACAACTTTCATGTTTTGAGTTTTTCCAAATTTTGCCCCCTCTTCTCTTTACACGTGTATCTTCTTCCAGCCACTCAAAGCAGGCCACGTGGCGCCCTCTGGTTGCGCCATGCGGCCCGCTTTCCCTTGCCTCATCCGCCTGCATTCTCAGCCGTTGGATCGCGCTTCAGATCCAACGGCCCCGCTGTGTCCACGCGCGCCTATTGCCTCAGCCATTGATCTTCTCCGCCCCTTGATCATCACCGTTCGTCCGCGCCTCTTCCGGAGCTCGCCACGTGGCGGCAGATGGACCATCTGATCGAGCCCATCTCAGCCGCTCCTCCGTTGGCGTCCCTCAGCCGCTTGATCAGACCCTCGGTATCATCCAAACCGCCCGATGGCGCTTCGTCCGCAGCTCGCCACGTGGCTCCACCGCAGCCCATCATCACCGAGCCCCCGATCTAATCCTACCCGCCCACCACGCTTCGATCACCACCGTTGGATCACAAGATCCAACGGTGGAGACCTCGTCTCCTACCTCCGGGCGCCCCTCTCTCCCACGTTCCCTGCCTTGCGGGAGGGGCGCCCCCTTCCTATTCTTGGAAGCACCTCATCCCCCTTCTCCGACCACCAGCACCACCACGATTGAGGGCACTCCTCCCTCACCCTCGCCAGCTCCCTCGCTTCCCACGATCTCCACCATAGAAGCCCCACGTCGCCCACAAACCTCGCCTCGTCGCCAACACTGCTGCCACCTCCATCCTTTAAATACTCCACCACCAGCAACCTTCAGCTGCATCCGCCACTCCAGAGAGCATCCCTGAGCTCTGATCCTCCAGTTGGTGACAGCAATTCGACGAATCATCGAGCGACGAAGGGCATCAGCTCCGGCGAGATCCACGGCAGCTCCGCCGTGTCGCAGCGACTCCCACGAGCAGCTGCACGAGCTCGGGACATCACCGGCCCTCAAGCGAAGACCTGGACCTCAAGCAGGAAGTCCAATCCCCAGGTGAAACTCCTCCATTCCTCCTCCGATCTTCTTCTTATTTTCCTTTTGTTTTCTCTGATTTTATTCGTCGTCACCGGTCACTCTCTCGCTTCCCTTTCATCTCGCCGAGCTTCGCGTCGAAGCTCCCATCCTCGCTGACTACTCCGCACCTTCCGACGACGCACGTCAACCTCCATCGACTTCCAGCTCCGCCATTTGGCCGGAGCTCCATCGCCCGACCGCCTCCCTTCGCCTTAGGCCTCGCCAACCATCCTCACGTCTTCACAAACACACGCAGGAGCTCCGGCTCTAGCTTTCACACTTGCAGGTACCTTGCTGCTCATTGAACGGACGCTCGCCGGAGACGCCCTCGAGCTTCATCGCCAGCAACTTCAGGCCGCCCTCCGATACTCCTGAGACCACCGGAGGTTTCCTCGACCATCCGCGCATCTTCTGGGATATCTCCGACAAGTCGGAGAGCGTCAGCGCCTCGAGGAAGGACGGGCGGAGCTACAGCACTTTCGCCGGAGCCACGCCTTCTCCTCCGCAGGCGGCGGAGGATCGTCGGAGCAGACGAGCAGCTGTCGTTCGATCACATCGATCGAACGGCCCCCACATCGCCACACGTCCCCTCACCGCAGCAGCTTCCCACCGTCGATCGCTCCTCTGATCCAGCGGCCCTCAGCGAGCCACGTCGCCGTCTTCATCGAGCCCAGAGGTCATTGGATCATCATCGATCCAAAGGCACGAGGTCACGCCACGTGTCAGCACCGACACCCCTCGGATCCATCTTGATCCAAGGGCCTTCAGTACGCCACGTAGCCTCGGCCCGAACCTCCTCTCCGAGCCTAGGTTCGGGTCGCACGAACCTCACTCCAGACCTCCAAGGCGTCCGAGCCTTGCTCCGAGCCTAGGCCGCCCACGTGAGGAGCACGTGCGGCCTGGGTAAATTTCACAGAGGCCCCTGGAGCTTTCCAGATTTGCAAAGAGGCCCCTGTGAAGCAGACCCCACGTGTGGAGCACGTGCACTGTGGAGAATTTGCACAAGAGTCCCCCGCATTATAGGTAATTGCATTTTAGTCCCTGTCTGCATATTTGCTTATTGTATTTTTAATTTTTTTTGTATTGCATTTACACCCCTGTGTTTGCACGCATCCCTAGGTTGCATTTTACTTCATTTTGCAAATCTAAAAATTGTATTTTGTTGAGAATTTTGTCCTCTGTCAATTGGTCCACGTGTCATATTTTTGTAATTTCAATTGAATTATTAATGAATTAAATGGTGAATTTTTGACATATTTTGCCCAGTGACACCTTTTAATTTGTAGTTAATTCTTTGTGCTTCCAAAAATCATCAAAAATTCATAGTAGCTAAAGGACGATATTCTTAACATACCATAAAAATCTCATGTCATGTGCACGCATATCGAGGCCTTAATAAATTGTTGAGTGATTTTCTTAATTTATTTTTAGTTAATTCATTTCACAGTGAAATTAAGATCTGTCAATTTTCCTAGGTCCCTTATCATTAGAGCTATCTACGATAATTTTAGATCTTGAAAAAATTGTGGTTTGCTATTTATTAAAAATTGAATATTGAAAATCACCCTGTCTGCTCATTTAATTCACAGTAAATTTATTCAGTGTCGAAAAATTCCAAAAAAATTAGTGTAGGTCATTTTCATCATCATTAACCATCTGGCCAATTTTCATAATTTTTGGACTTCATTTGATATATTAATTAAATTGAAACGTTAAATTGGCTTGCATTTTCCGCATAAGTCTGCATAAAAAGTAAAAAAGACCAAAAAATTACTCCTCGAAAATCAACACTCGGACACTTGCTAAAATTCACCTAAGGAGACAGATGCCTCCCTGAGATCGACCTTGGACTCCACCAAGTAAAAAAATATTTGCCGCTTAAAATTAACTTAACATTAATTGATAAGTGGTTTTTGATTAACCCCTCGTATCCGACTGCAACGAAACATATTAATTAATTTGGACATTAATTTGACCGAGTTAACTAAGGGTGCGGGGCGGTTATCACCGCCTCAATTTCACCGAGGCCACCCCTCAGGTTCTCATGGTCCCACCTATGAGAACCCCACCTTGGATAATCTAGCATGCTTCATGTCCGAGCAGCAGGCCACCTTTCGACGGGAGATGGATAAGTTTCGCTAGGAGATGAGGGAGATTGTGAGAGGGAAGGTTGCCATCCCTGCCCAGATCGAGCCGAACCCGAACAACCTGAAGAGGAAATCTGAGCAAGTAGAGTTCACTGAGATTACCGCTCCTAGTGCTTCACTTGGTGATGTTTCTGCATACATGTTTGATGCTGATTTTGTTACACATAGGAGCAGTAGAATGCCAACAGGCGGCGCCTCATCTGAGAGACGACCCCATGCCACTTCGTAAGCGCCAGACGAGGAGGAGAGCAGTGCTAATGCCGCTCATGAGCATGATTATGACGGTGGCGATGACGCCACCACAGATGTTGATCCCACTAATGGTACTAAGGCTGTTACTTCACCAGATAGAGGAGATGGTCCTAATGCCACCATACTAGTTGCAGAGACAGAGCGCGGTACTGAGGTCGCGATTCCAGATGTCGAGGGTGGTACTGAGGCCACCCTTTCTAGTTCTGCTAGTCCTGTTGTTTTCCCTTCAGTTCTTGTATCTCAGGACATATCTGTGAATAAAGGAAAGAGTTTATTATTTTCGGATCCACATGTGTTGATTGATGATGTATGCATGGATTCTGCTTTGCCTGAGCATTCCAGACCCGATCCTAGTCCTTCATCTGAGAAGGACACAGCAGTCCCCTTTCCCCAAGCACTCCACTTGGATAAGGGGCATAAAAAAGAAAATCAGAAAAAGTCGCACCAGTTAGAGTTCAGTCAGCAGATGATGGACAGATTTCATATACAGCTGACTCTACAGGAGGCCTTGGAGTACATATCTCTCTTCCAAAGATAACTCAAAGATAGGACCATAGTTAGGAGGATGAGACGGAACCACCAGTCAGAGATCCATGTGCTCACTCGCACCACATGCTACACAATTCAGAACCGACTGCCAGCCAAGAGGCCAGATGCAGGAGCCCCGTATGTCAGATGCTATATCCACGAGCAGAGGTTCAACCACACTCTATTAGACAGCGGTTCTTCGATCAATCTACTTTCGACAGCCCTACACGACAGCTTCGAGTTGGACCCTCTACGACAGAGCAAGACGGTCCTTCAGATTACTAATCGACGTGTCAAGAGGCTGAAGGAGTTACTGAAGGACTTTGTCGTCACGATTTAGGGCCTGAAATTCCCAGTGGACTTCATTGTATTGGACATGGAGATCCCTAAGTCTGTGACCGATAACCCCATCATTTTAGGACGTCTGTTCTTGGCCACAGCCAAGGCAGTGTCCGATCATGATAGTAGGAAGGTATACTTTCGTGTCGAGGGCGAGAGTATACAAATAGAGACGGTTGAGGAGACTAGAGCCAGAGATTCAGCTTGCTCAGAGCCACATTTAGATTCAGAGCAGATGACAGAGGCAGGGCAAGACATCTACCAGGACTGTGATTTTGTGATTACAGATGACGAGGCAGTTTGGGCAAATCCAGTAGTACATGCCATACTCTCACGTTCAGAGTTCACTGATGCACAGATGCTAGCAGAGGAGATCTTGGAGAGCGCATTCCTGGTCCAGGATACATCTCAGGCAGCAGACCCGGTTCCCGATCGTGAGGCAGATTCTTTTTGTGATTGTGATATTGATCCCTCGGAGTCATATATAGACTGGGAAGAGTTTGATGATTTCATACCGTGTCTGACTTCCACAGAGCCTACAGCTAGGGAGGAGGATGATTCCATGCAGAGCAGAGACATACGAGCAGAGTTGCCTTCGCCAGATTTAGACTGCCAGCAAGAGTTCTCATTCTCCCATGCAGATTTGGCCGCATTCACTCAAACCTTTCAGACGCCAAATCCGCCAGCACCATGTTGTCCAGAGCTGAAGCCACTACCGTCATCACTGAAGTATATATTCCTTGCGGGCGAGCAAGAGACGCACCCAGTCGTTATCTCAGTGGATTTGACTAGAGAGCAAGAATCTCGTCTGATGGGGGTTCTTGAAAAGAACTGTAAGGTGGTAGGATGGAGTGTAGCCGATCTCCAGGGGATAAGTCCGGCCCAATGCTCCCACCATATCTATCTCGAGGAGGACGCGAAGCCATCGTGTGAGTTCCGGCGGCGGCTGAACCCGAATCTTCGTGATGTTCTCATGAAGGACTTCTCTAAATGGTGGAGCGTCGATTTTATCTACCCCATCTCCGACTCCAAATGGGTCAGTCCGTTACATGTGGTGTAGTGTATAAGAAGACAGTCATCACCACAGTTGTTAGTGAGTCTGGAGATGAGATCGCTACCCAGGTACCCACTTCTTGGCGGGTCTGTGTGGACTACAGACGATTGAACCAGGCCACCGAGAAGGATCATTTCCCGCTGCCTTTTATTGATCAGATTATAGAGAGGCTAGCTGCGAAGAACCATTACTGTTTCTTGGACGGGTACTTCGGATATAATCAGGTGGGAGGACCAAGACAAGACTATCTTCACCTATCCCTTTGGGACATATGCTTTCAGACGCATGCCCTTCAGATTGTGCAACGCTCCGGCGACATTCCAGAGGTGCATGTTGTCCATCTTTTCGGACATAGTGGGGGAGTGCTTAGAGGTCTTCATGGATGACTTTTTGGTCTACGGCGACGGATTCAATTCTTGTCTTGACTGCCTAGACCGCGTCCTCCAGCAATGTATTGAGGTTCACCTTGTGCTTTCATGGGAGAAGATTCACTTCATGGTGACTCAAGGGACGGTGCTTGGCCATATCATCTCCAACAGAGGCATGGAGGTTGATCCGGCCAAGGTGGATGTCATTAGAAAAGTCAATCCATCATCCAACTTGCGGCAGTTACGGTCTTTTCTGGGGCACGTCGGTATCTACCGACAATTCATACATGATTTCAGCAGGATTGGCCGACCGTTGACTGATCTGTTGACGAAAGACACCGAGTTCCTTGTTGATGATAAGTGTCTAGTGTCATTTGAGACTCTCAAGAGTCTAGTTGTAGAGGCTCCTGTTCTCCAGCCGCCTGATTGGTCTCTCCAATTCGAGATCATGACGGATGCCTTCGATTTTGTCGTAGGAGTCGTGCTGGGACAGAGGAGGGATGGAGTCCCCTTTGCTATTCACTACGCTAGCCGGACTCTGTATGCCCCTCATTGGAACTACACCATCACTGAGAAGGAGATGCTAGCCGTTGTATTCGCCCTAGATAAGTTCTGATGGCACATCATTGGATCTAGAGTGACCATTTACACTGATCATATCGCCATCAAGTACCTCATGGCAACGAAGGATGCCAAATCCAGATTGACCATATGGATCCTTCTACTCTAGGAGTTTGATATAGAGTTTAAGGATAAGCCTGGAGTCTAGAATGAGGTGGCGGATCATCTCTCCCGATTGGAGTTTCTTGAGGATTCTGAGCAGATCGAGCTTATTTGTGAGACCTTCCCAGATGAGGCGATCCTTGCTATTGCCTCTCTCCCATGGTACGTCGATATTGTGAACTATCTTGTCACCAAGAAAGTTCCACAAGATTGGCCCAGGCAGAAACTTGAGACCTTCCTTGCGAAGGCCAAGTTTTACCATTGGGAGGATCACATCCTTTATCATGAAGGGGGGGATAGCATCTGGCGTCGGTGCATTCCTCAGGAGGAGCACCATAGCATCCTCACTTACTGCAACAAGCTTGAGGCAGGAGGACATCACTCTGGGAGGAGAACGGCACAGAAAGTGCTCCAATCTAGCCTATGGTGGCCTACTCTCTTCAAGGACTCTAATGAGTTCGTGAAAAGGTGTACTGACTGTTAGAGGATGGGCACTTGTGGACAGTGTGATATGATGCTGATGCAGCCCATATACTTCGGTGAGGTTTTTGACGCATGGGGCATCGATTTCATGGGTCCATTCCCAAAGAGTCAGGGATTTGAGTACATTCTATTGGTCGTGGATTATGTGAGTCATCGGATTGAGGCCATCCCCGCCTGAACCGCAGATGCTAGGACTGTATGTCGAATTTTGAGGAAGAATATCATTTCATTGTTCGGGGCACCTCAAGTGTTGATATCTGACGGGGGGTCTCATTTCGTCAACGACAAGGTAAAGGCCCTTGCTAGCGAGTTCGGCATAGACCATCGAGTAGCCACTCCATACCACCCTCAGACCAATGGTCTTGCTGAAGTGTCAAATAGGGAGATCAAGACTATATTGCAGAAGGTCGTCCGTCCTGACCGAAAGGATTGGTTACATCTTTTGGACTCAGTCTTGTGGGCATATCGGACGTCCTTCAAGACTCCTTTGGGTACATCTCCCTTTCACCTCATTTATGGCAAGCCCTGCCATTTACCTGTTGAGCTGAGACATAGGTCACTTTGGGTAGTCACTGATATACTTTTGGATCCAGTGAGTGTAGGAGATCAGAGGAGGGCAGAGTTAGCAGCCCTGGAGGAGCTTTGTGATACAGCCTTTTCGAGCAGCCTACAGTACAAGGAGAGAGTGAAGGAGTGGCATAATTCTCATATCAGCCACAAGCAGTTTGAGCCAGGACAGAGAGTATGGTTGTTTGATGCTAGCTTCATTTATTTCCAGGGAAGCTACAGAGCAAATGGAAGGGACCCTATCTGGTCCGAAAGGTACATGACAATGGGAGTATTGATATATTCGAGATGTCTTCTGATGCTATCTTTCGTGTTAACGGGCAGTGGCTCAACCCATATCTAGATCATGAGCCGCTGGTTGTTGAAATTGCCCCTCTTCACTTTGCATGAGATGTGGTCCTTTGACTCACATCTATTGCATCTCACGCCTGATTATCACTATTCTTCCGACTTGTATAGATCCAGTTGTCCATATCACTCCATTATTTAGTCCCACACCCCATATTTATCTTATGATTATGCTATACTTAGGGTGTACTTTACCCTAAGTATGGGGGGTGTAGGGCTCTCGGGTATCCTTTTGATTCTTTCTACCTCTGTTTTGTTGCCTATACTTCGGGATATTTTACCCGAAGTATAGGGGGGTGGTAGACCATGTACATTCTCCCACTCGGATTTCCCTTCATGTACATCTTACTATACTTAGGATTACTTGATCCTAAGTATAGGGGGAAACATTGAGTCCTCTTCATTTTATTCTTTGATTCGTCGTTGGAGTATACCAATGCTTTTTACTTCCCTATACTTAGCATGAGTTATGTCTTCTTCATCGCTCTTGATTCACTCTGAGGACATCGTTCGAGCTAAGTATAGGGGGTGTCGTATATATTTCATATATACTTTAGCCATAACTCATACTTTGTGTGAGTGTGTTAATAAATAAAATGGATAAAAATCCATAAAAATTTAAAAAATTCTTCCCTTGTACATAAAATTCGTCTTGCACATACATAGCTATTTATAAAAATTATTTTTGTACAAATGATTGTAAAAATGATTTGTGTAATAGTTAGTAAACATTTTGATATAAAAAATTATGTATATAGTACAAAATTGTTGTAAAATGTTTGAAAACAAAAAGTTTGCAAAAACCTTATGTAATTGTTTGTAAATATTATACAAAACTTCGCATTCATGCATACATCCATGTTTTCAAACATTTTTCAAAAATTTTGCACATTTTCAAAAATCTTGTAAAAATTTGCATATTTGTAAATATGTGTACAGTTCTTTCAATTCATAGTTGACATTTAAACTGGCATGGAATTAAATTGGAAAGAGGAGCCTGGTTAAGACCTTAATCTACCTAATTCTAACAGGAACCTTATAGGGCTTAGGATTAAGACTTTTCACGTCCATTTGGGACTTATTTCTTTGAGTCCACTAGGCTATGAGCATATGTCATCTTGATGAGCCTAAGTAGAGCACTTAACAATGCACGCATGACTCTCAAAGACAATGGCTTTACTTGCACATGCGCTTTACACATATCTCCACGGATGAGGTGGCGAGGAGGCAGTTTCCTTTGGCTTGGGGTAGCATATGAGGGTAGTACTTCTAGGCAGAACCTCTCTTCTTCTTATAGTGAAGGAAGTGCGTCTCAACTTGGTATGGTGGTGATAAAGTCTAAAAATAGGAGTTGTGGGTTGCAATAAAGCTTCAAAAGAGGGATAGTCTATTGGCTCAAGAGGAAAAACTCCTTATGTATATATGATGCATAATGTATATATGTTGTACATATGCACATCAAAAAAAAGTGCAAAGAAAGAAAAAATCCAAAAATGTGGTGGGTCTGATTAAAAATTAAATACCCGCCGAAGTGTATATAGTCAAATAAAGCAAAGCTTATGTTACACATGACCATCTCATGAAGCTTGCAGCGGGAGACTCAGCTACACCGGTTGGGCTCCTAAGGATACATGGCTACACTAGTCATGGTCCATTCTCTTCTTCCCCCTATTCTCGAGCCGGTTGTACATGAACTTAGAAGAGAATACCCCGCTCATCGAGGAAAGAGTTGCTAGACTGAGTCATTAGAGTTACCTTGTTGAGGTAGGTTGTTTCTTTGTCATTTCTGAGGTTGGTAGCTACATATCACTTACACAGTATAAGGAAAGATTCATGGTCATTAGAGTTTGTGTATGTAGACTTGTTCTGATCTGGTTTATTTAGGAGTCTTGACCATAGATTGGTGGAACTTAGAGGTTGTTCAGTTTTAAGCTTAAGTCCAAATAAGGTTCCGACAAATTAATAATCCAAAGGTCTGACTGAGCTCCATATTTCAATTTAATGAAGGAAAGTTTAATAATCAACCTTGATTTCCCTTCTTTTTCCTTTTCTATCTCTTTTTCACTTCTTTTTCAAATAAGTGTGTGCTAAGGGACTAACAAAAGTAAAGTATAGGGGGTGATGAATCCCCATTCATCACTTTTTATTCTTTTATTTTAGCTAAAAATCTTTGCAAAACACCATGTAGATATTTGTAAATATAATAAATCACCAAACGGCATGCTTTGTGTAAATAGCAATAATTAGCATGTTTTTGTGCAAAAATAAAAGAATAAAGAAATAAAGAAAAATATGGAAATATTTAGAATAAATGTTGAGTGACCCGAACAAAAGGGAGGGCCAATCATTGGCCTGACCGTAAAATAAAACAAGTAGAGAGAGATAGGGCCATTCATCATTGTACATATATTCCCCCTTTATGTATTTATTTTATTTTCATAAAATATAAATATATATGTGTTTCTCACACTTTCTATATATTTCTAAAAATAAAAGAAAAATTAGAAAAAGAAAAAGAAAAAGAAAATAAATTTTCTCTCTCCTACCTTTGTATATACCATGTATATATGTACCTAGACATATTTATTTCACCCTTGTAAATACACAATAAAAATAAAATAAAATTTATTTTATATCCCAAATTTTGTGTTGTAAATAAATAAAGTTAAAATTGGGATAATTGTACAAAAATAAACTAATAAAAATAAAAATGTAAAATACCTATGTATTTATACTTGTATATAATATAATATTATGTATATACATTAATTTATATTTCAAAAAAATAAATAGAAATCACTAAAAAAATACTTTGAAAAATAAGAAACATTTTTATTTTAAAAATATTTTGAAATAAAATCATTTACTATTTTTTATTTAATTTATAAATAATTTTTGAATCTTGAATTCTCATTGGTCCATGGGGTAACGTTGACCCCCCGGTCAACTGCCCCCCCCCCCCCGGATCACATCCTTTGCAGATCCGATTTGGACCTAACTTCACCAAATTTTCTTGGATTAATCCGATCACCATTTGCCCAAACCCCGAGCTCCGATTGTAGAGGCAGGATCCATGATCCACGCCCGCCATCTCATTTAGGTATCCATGCCTCGATCTGCGCGCTCCATTCCAATCTTCTTAGATCTTTCACAGTATAAAGCTTCACCTTCAGCCACCTTTTCCTGCATCTTCGGCCACTGTCTCCGACCCCTATGACCTCCATTCCCTTGCCTTGAGTGCTAGCGAACCTGAGTGAGTGTTGTAGAGAGGAGCGAGGCGCTCTAGCCCTAGATTTGGCAACCCACATCGCCGCGCTCTGCCACCGGCGAGCTCGAGCCTCTGGAGGCATCGCTCCATCGAGGCGAGGACCCTAGGAGGTAGCAGACCTCCAGTCCAGACGACTGCGACCATCAGGTAGCTTCCTTAGCCTTTAGGCCGCCGTAGATTTTGATTTATCAGATTTTGACCGTCGACGTTCACCACCCATTTCACCGTGCTCAGGTCATCGATTCGCCTATGATCACACCTACATCTTCACGAGACTCCTCTCCATCTTCTTCGCCCAGTCGCTCAACCCTGGTTCGCCCCGGAACTGGGTACCCACTCTCCTCCGCCGCCGCTCGCTGGAGAGCCACACCCTGATTCCCCCGTTCACCCACTTCGCCTCTAACCAGGTCGAGGCACTTTTCCCTTAACCCAGTGAGCTTCTTGTGCAGGTTTGAAGCCCAACGGACCACATCTAGAGGTCCAAACGACGAAGAACAGGAGCTCCAGGTCTCCTTCGTTGCCGGAGCACCCCGGTCGCTCCCGGCCTCATCGGAGCCCATGAGCAGCTGTGTACCATCACCGGTGTTCTTTTCCCCATCTCATCAGCCTCAGAGGAGTCCCCTAAAGCGCATAGTGGCCAGGCGAAGTATGTCGGCGACCAGTTCATTCTGTAGTATTAGTAAGAGGAGGAAGGGCATCCAGGACCCTCCACGACCGTTCGATCGACCCTCTCTGCGAGTTCTGATCTCCATCATCCATCTATGGAGATCTAGCAGTCGTCCGATCCATCTGACGAGCTCATCCAGGACGTTGATCATCGAAGGGGTATCCACCATCCACAACCGTCCGATCTGAGGTGGATCCCTCTCTAGTCGTTGGATCATAATAAAAGGGTATATTTCACTTAGGCCCTTCTTAGTTTAGCATTTACGTTTCGTCCTATAAATATTTTTAGTAGTTGTTTTTAATTTGGATAAGTTGCACCTTGGACCTTAGAGTTTTCAGATATTGCATTTTAGTCCCTCTGAATGTGGTGCATGTGCTTCGACACATGAGTTTTCTGGGATAATTGCATGTATGGGCTTGGGTTATTGAATGTTATGGTTTGAACTTTTAGTTTAAATATTTGCATATATGCCCCTATGCGTACTGAATTGGAACATGTGTTGAAATTAATGCGAAATTTGCATTGAGCCCCCTGTAGTTTTCGCATGTGTTACATTTAAGCCCCTGGAATTAGTTTTCTTTGCACTTTGGTCCATGTGTGTTGTGCCCTTTCTATTGGTTGAATAAAATATCAAATCAACTCCAAATTTATTGAAATTTGGATACATGGCCCCTGCCACTGTGTAAAAATTTCATTAATTTTTTGAGATATTTTTTTATTTTCTATTTTTAAAAATTCAGAAAGCTCTAATTTTGACACTGTCTACATTTAAAAATCAACTAAAAATATTAAAAAGCCTCCAAAAATTCTAAAAATATTAGTGTCAGCTTGTTTTGTTGTCTTGTTTCTTCAGTCCAATTTTTTCTTGATTTGGATATACAAAACCCTTAAAAATTGAAAAACCCTAAAAACCTTTTAAAAATCATTAAAAAATCAAAAAATGCAATTTCTTCTTCTGTAGTTAGGATTTGATTTTACTTTTTCATAAAATTATCTCCAGATATTTAGAGGCTATTTTTATATTTTTAGATAGCCTTTTAAATCTGACTGCACATTGATTTCCATTTTCTGCCTTATTCCATTTTTATAAAATCAACCAAAATTATAAAAATCTGAGAAAATTATCAAATACACTAAATAATTATAAAACCCAAAAATATTTTTATTGCAATTTTTTGGTTTGTTTTGATGTGTTGAATAATCCCTTGAATGTGCTTTTTTTATCCTTGTTCTATATTTTCCTCATAATTAAAAATCATAAAAAAAATTAGAAAATTATAAAATCCATCAAAAATATTTTTCTTCCCTTTATTTGACTTTTTGATTACTTCGTAGGATTTTTAAGTCGAACCGTGCTCCTTGAGTTCGACCCTGGTCGCTATACCAGGTTAAATAAAATAGCGAGACCGCTATTTGGCTTTTTCGACTGATTACTTTATTTTGGTGGTCTTGTTTTCTTGATTGCTTGAGCTTCGAGATTCGGGTCGCAACGACCCTTATTTTTACCTTGACCTGGATCACGTGAGTTTTTCGATCATCAGTGTACACCCTTGAGGTTCGCATTTTTCCCTTTATTTTTCTTAAGTTTTTAATTCTGTGTAGTCGTAGGCGTAGATCCCTATCATCCAATATGTGTTTCGTCTATCTGATCCCCTCATAGATCCCACTCACTGGAGTTGCTACGGTAGGGCGCATATCCATCTCTACGCTCCTCGCCACTCCATTAACCGGGCTGAGGCAATTTGCCCTTGGACCGAAGTCTTTTTTGTGGAGAACCTGCAGAGTTCAAGCGCACCTGGGGGTCGTTTGGTGTTCGTCGGTGATACCTGGGGGGTTGTGGCTCCTTCGACCTCGCGGGCAAGCGTCGGACATCCTCCGGTCTTTCTGTGACCTCCAGCCGATTGAGGGAGCTGCTGACGTGCTCCTGGGCCTCCTTGCAGTGACGGAAGACGATGGAGGAAGGCAGGCACGACGATCCAGGTTCATCGGGCCCGCGTTCCGGTCATGTTCTTCCATCGCATTCGCGATCATCAGATCCACGTCTGTTTTTGAAGATGCGCCAGCAGCCGTCCGATTTTGAGAGCCGTCAACCGTTGATTCCTTCACAGGGATCTAATCCTGGGCATTGCAGCTGAAGCGTCATCATCGCCCCTGGAGAGGGCACGTGTATAAGTGGGATACCTTCAGATATCCGATCTCCTTTGCTGGGTATTTTGAAGAATTAGCCCAGCCATTTTTGTTATTTAATTATTAAACATCAAACATTCATCTACCGTTCATATATTTTGTAATATTTACAAACTGGCCCCCAGACTTTGTTTTATTACGAAGAGGCCCTCCGCCACGTCACCTCACGTGCTTATGCGCGTGAGGTGAGAGGGATTTTACAGGGGACCCCCTGTGGGGTCGGGTATATCTTTTTGGTCTCCCAGGCTTTTATTAAATTACTTATGGGTCCTTACCTAGCACGTGCTTTACGGACGCGAGTCTGGGTGATTTTGCAGTTATACCCTAGCGACTTTGCAAATTTAAAATTAGTCTTTTAAATCATGTAATTAGTTGTATATTTTACGGAGAAATTGCATATTGGCCCCGGACTTTCAGCTAATTACACAAAAACCCTTACCAGTAGTACATTTTTCTTTGTGTTGTCTTTATTTATTTAATTCATCTTTAAATCCCTGAAAAATCCACAAAAATTAGCATAAGATCTTGTTGCATTGTTCTTTCATGCTATATTTTTAGTTTGCATTTTTTGATGCATTTTATTAATTATAAAAGCTCAAAAACATACATTTCATCACTATTTGCATTAGAAAATACTAAAAATTATAAAACATTTTTAAAAAATCCAAAAAATATATTTTATGTGTTTGTGTGTCTTTTACCTTCAGACAAAAAACCACTAAAAATTTCAAAAGAAAACCCCAAAAAATAGTAAAACCCCTTAAAACTTCATACAAATATTAAAAATTCTAGAAAAATCTTAAAAATATAATTTTACCTCTTAATTTTCTCTATTTCATTATGTTTATTGTAAAATTAATTTAAGGAATTTTGGACTCTATTTGCTATTTTTCATCCTCATTTCAATTTTGGATTTGCATTGTGTTCACTGTTTTCAATATTTTTGATTTTAAAAATACCAAAAAAATTAGGAAAAATATAGAAAAATCACAAAAACATTAGAAAAATATAAAAAGCACAAAAAGATTTTATTTTCTGTATTTTGAGTATTTTTACCTATTTTCATCTCTCTCTCATCACTCTTATATATATAGTCCTTATGTATATGTTCTATTTAAAGAAGAAGAAAATAAAAAATATAAAATATAAAAAAAATAAAATCAGAAAATTAAAAATAAAAAACTAAATTATAAAATCAAAAATTAAACAAAAAATATATAATTTGAAACCCACAAAAAATAGCATTTATAGACAAATCATCACATTCAAATTTTGTGCATTATTGCCCCATTCTACCTATCTGCTCCCTGTGTTCGACCTCTACACATACTTGCACCTATACACATCTTTGTTGTAGAGTTGTAATAAATTTTAACTCTGCATCGCTTTTCATTATTTGATCTCTGTTGTGGGTTAATTGTTGTTTGAATTTCAGATTTCACGTGAGGTCAACTCAGCGACTGTTGATTCGCCTTGTGAATCGACACGACCTCCCGATTTCCGTGTTTAATAGTAGGGGCCATGTATCTAAATTTCACGAAATTTGGGTGAGATTTGCTATTTATTTCAACCAATCAAAGAAGCACAGCACACAAGGACCAATTTGTAAATATAGAAAAGTATTCAGCCAAACAATAACACGTTGAAAGAGTATAGGGCTGAATATGCAAAAAGCCCAGAGTCGCACGAGGGTGGCATGTGAAACAGACAAGCAGGGTTATAAGTGCAATTCCTATTTATAAAAACTCAATCAGTAACAACCACAAAGCTCGGGCAGAAATATGCAAATGACCCAAATATCACGTGACACCCAAATAAGTCTCGGTATGAGAACAAAAACAAGGTCAATAGTGTAAACAATGACACCCAAATAAGAAATCAGGCGGGTGTCTGCTACCGAGTAAAGATATGGGAGAATGAAATTGGGCTCTGGTAGCACAAATGAAATCATCAGCACGAGATTAGAATGGAGTGGAAGGGTAGAGCCAAAGAAATCAAACGTGGAGAAATAAGGATCAGTCATGGAATCCTCCACGTCAATCACCGTCACAAAAAGGTGGAAAAGTCAAGATCAAGAGACTCACTAAGAAAACTGATATCAGATGCACATATTGGAGAAAATCAGCAACAACATAGAATATCTCAAAGATCGGCTCATCCTCGCAAGGGTCCTCGAGGTGAGATAGCTCAGACTCAAAAAGATCAGAAATATCAGAAGACTCTATTTCGTGATCCGATCCATCGAATATACTCTCATAAAGTGAAATCGAGTACGCAGCATATGGGGCATCCTCCCACAGATAACCCTCGGGGAGTAATGGAAAATCATCAGTGAAGAAAGAGGACTCAGAATCAGACTGAAAATCCACGCCACTGTCAATCACCCACTCCTCGCACCAAAATGCCTCATCAGTTGTAAATGGCCTCTGAACAATCTGGAAGTAGGAAATGATACTGATCAACAACCCAAAAGCTGTAGAAGTGTCTGAAACTGATCCTCGAGCTGCGGCAATGCTGGCTGTCATCTGGTCCTCCTGAAATATCTCTATCTCATCAAACTGGATGACCAAAGGCTCAAGTACATGACAATATGTATCTGGCATCTCAAAATGTTGTCCCATATCTAGCTCTGGCTGCTAGGCTGAATCAGGATGTCCATCTGAATAAGAGAAGTACCTCTGAAGAGTAGAAGCTGAATGAGCTAGGAATGGAAACTGAAATGGTTGGACAGACAACTGATGTAGCGTGGGCTCCTCCATCTCTTGGAGTCTCAGAAGATCTGATATCCAAGACTCCTCAACTGGAAAGTACGGAACTGATTCGAGCTCTTGCTAGAGGACCAACGGGAACTCGATCAATCTATGGGTCAGAATATCTGTGGTAGCAGTCATCTCATCCATCGTCTGTACTACAGCAGAATCCATGTCCACGATCTGATGTGCAGTATATGTGTGCTCATGAAGTGCGGCACACCCAACTGGTACTGCATCATCCTCATGTGTTGTCCCAACTAAAGCATCTCATGAAGGTGTAATGTCTGAAAGTACTCTGTAGATTCTCTGAAGTATATCCATGTCGGGACTGTGGGGTGAACCACCACATGAGATCACTAGCAGTGTAATCTGCTCAGCGGTCATCCCTCTCATGGAGATCTCAATAAGGTCGGTCGGTGAAAGTCCATGATCTGGAAATCTCCTTAAGAGATCAAGAAACCTCAGCCATGAATCATGTACTAGCTCTTGGGAATCTACTGAAAAATCCATAATGAAAGACCACATCATCTCTTCTCTAGCTGGGGATAGAATCTCTGTAGAAACTCTGAGCATAGCTCATCCCACATAGCAAATTTCCTTCCCAATCGTCTATGCCATTTCATGGCTCTGTCCTGAAGTAAAAATGGGAAGGTCTTCAACATCAGCTCCTCGGAAGTGATATCTGAATATACATTGTTCACACAGAACTCCTCAAACTCAGAGAGATGAAGATATGGCTCCTCGTGTACCTCCCCTGAAAATTTCGGCAGCCTCTAAATGAACTCCAAATCTAGAATAAAGGGATAGAATGTATAAACTGATTGTGCTTCCTGATCGGTGTTCTCATCCATCATCCTAGCGTAGGAGGTATCTGCAACTCGCATCTTCTCTATGTGATCGTATAAGGAATGCACTCTCACCCCAGCAGTGAAATCGCTCGAGTTTTGTATCTGGTGAGTCAGATCTCTGTGAGCGTCCAGCATAGCATGCATAGAAGAAAGAGAGGATGGAAGGTCGGTCGTAGTTCCAACCTCTGATGAGAGTGGACGGGGATGGCGGAGATAAGATGAAGAAGCCGCGAGATCCGGCAAGAAATGATGGTGTCCCATCATCCAGGGATGGAAAAGGAGAATGAGAATGAAGGGAGGGAGGGATTAAGGAAGTGAATAGGAGGGGGTAGATGAGATCTGGAAAACACACAAGATAAGAAAGCAAACCCTCAATTCACCTACGCACTCAGAGCTAATGACTGTAAAAGTTCGGTCTTTTATCTTGTCAATTTTATCAGGTGATAAGTCAGTCTTTCAGAGTGATTAAGCGAGCTGATAGGAATCCAATACTCTCAACAGACTATCCTGTATAAAAGGCCGGTGATCTGTCAAGAAATCAAATATGGCTATATCTTAGTGGGCGGGTCTCTCTCTCGCTCATCCAAACTAGACAATGAGGGGATTACTCTCCCAAGACAAATTTTTCGGTGAAGTATCTTTTAGGGTCAAGTGTGTTTAGCAGTCCTGATTTTATAGTTTTTGTTTTTTAGATATTTTTCAATGAAACAATGCCTAACGAATTTTTTGGTTCTCCTGCTTATTTTAAGTCCAACAACTGGGGGAGAAGATGAAAAAGCCGATGCACGATCAAACACGATGATGCATGCAGAGTAAGAAATGTGTACTTGACTCCAGCTCTCTACATGCAGGGTGATCCGCACATAAAATAAAGACTGAAATTAAACTACCTATATGATGCACGAGGAAAACAACCTTAGACGAAGCAAATTCTACACGATAAGCACGGTAGTCAGATAATCAAACTAAGTCCTGAGTCCGATCTTGGAAGCCACTCGGTGTCCGCTGTAACGGATCCTGCACGCGTTGTATGTGACTCCTCACGGCACGTGAACTCGAGCCTAATTAATCTGACTTTTCCTTTGTGAATTAATTAATTAAGTCCAATTATCGATCTATAGGAGCAGGCAGATAAATAGTGTTTGGCCTTAATTAATTACGTCACAATCACAGAAAATCCTAAGGCTAAGGCTAAATCCTCGAAAATCAGATAAGCAGTAAATAAAATGGTGAAAACAAAACCGATAAGAAATCTGCGATGAGGTCCCCCGAGCACACCAGTGCTCAGCGGAACAAACCCTGAGATAAATACCCAGTCCAAAAAGTATGTCTGTCATGTATTGTTACAACACTAATGGGCGGGAAATAAAAATTAAACTACAGCTAACTACGCTCCCCACACTTCTGCTCTGGTACTCCTGCGTCCTCCTACGGCTCGATGCAGAAACGAGCCGCCTCTAAATCTCGCGGGTGATTCGGCCCTCCGAAGAAAGCCACCATCGATCGTGGGGCCCTCACAAGAAAATCAGAAATAGAAATGTGTCAATCCAACAGTTATTATCAAATCAAATAGACTGGAATGGAAATGAATGCTGAAATGGAAGTAAAACTAAAAAGCTGAAAAAGAACGGGAAAAACCGACTACTAAGCTGTGCTCCCCGGCAACGGAGCCATTCTGATGACTCAAAAACTCGCTATCGGGTTAAGGTGTAAATAATTAGGGTCGTTGCGACCCGAAATGCGAGGCTAAGTTAACCAAGAAACTCGAGACCGCCAATAAAAATCAAGCAATCAAGAAACAAATAGCGATCTCGCTATTTTATTTTACCTAGTATAGCTACCAGGGTCGGACACAAGGAGTACGGTATGGTAAACCTACGAAGTAGTCGGAAATTAAAAAGACTTATTTTTTGTCGTTTTTATGTTTTTTAAATTTGTTTGGATTTTTCAATATTAGGAAAAATGCTAAAAACACAAACAGAACCTCAATCAAACAATTATTAGGTACCTCAAAAACACTCAGAAAATTCAAATAAAAATATTTTTGGATTTTATAAATATTCAGATGTTTTTGTTATTTTCTTAGATTTTTCTTATTTTTAATGGATTTTCCAAAAATGAAACAATGTCGAAAATTCAAAACAGTGTCCAGCCAAAATCTAAAGGCACATTAAAAATACCTAAAGTGCCTATAAAATTCAAGCAACAATTTTATTGTAAAATAGAAATGAAACACTAACTATAGAAACTGGAAATGTATTTTTTGAATTTTTAGGAATTTTTAATGATTTTTCTAAGTTTTTCAATGTTTTTTGTTTTTTAGGGTTTTTGTAAATCCAAATGTGACAAAAATTGGATAGAAGTGAAAAGACAACAAAACAAGCAATCACTAAATGTTTTGGATTTTTTTGAGGATTTTTAATATTTTTATTTGATTTTAAAAACTGGACAGAAGCAATTTTTTAGGTTTTTGAATTTTTAGTAAACAAAACGATCACCAAAAATCACTGAAATTTTTAAACCATGGCAGGAGCCATGTTTCCAAATTTCACGAAATTTGGGTGATATTTGTTATTTATTTCAACCAATCAAAGAAGCACAGCACACAGGGACCAATATGCAAATATAGAAAAGTATTCAGCCAAACAATAACATGTGGAAAGAGTATAGGGTTGAATATGCAAAAAGCCCAGAGTCGCATGAGGGTGGTACGTGAAACAGATAAGCAGGGGTATAAGTGCAATTCCTATTTATAAAAATTCAATCAGTAACAACCGCAAAGCTCAGGAAGAAATATGCAAATGACCCAAATATCACGTGACAGACCACGTGAGGCTCAAACAGAGGGACTAAAGTTCAAATTCTGAAAGTATAAGATCCTAAGTGCAAATTATCCAAATTAAACACAACAGCTAAAAATATTTACAGGACTAATGCTAAAATGTAAACATATGGGAGGGTCTAAGTGCAAATTACCCTTATTATTGATGATCCAACGGTCAAAGGTTCTTCACTTATGATCGGATGGCTCAGAGCTGTTGATAACCCTTCGATGATGGATGGCTGGAAATCGATCCTCAGATGGATCTGACGGACGAGGGCTCCCCATAGGTGGATGTTCACGATCAGAACTGGAGGATGCCTTGATGCGACGGCGGAGAAGCTCCCTAGAAGAATAGCCAAGAACTCGCCTCCAGCGAGCTTCGACCAGCGACTACACGCTACTGGGGCGTCCTCTGGAGCTGTTGGGATAGGAGAAATGTTGTTGGTGATGGTCCACAGCTGCTGATAGGCTCCGATGAGGCCGGGAGCTCCTGGAATGATCCGACGAAGCTAAGGACCTGGAGCTCCTGTGCCAGGTTATCTTGACCTCGAGATGAGGTTTTGGGACGCTCTGACCTGCACCATCAAACCACAGGGTCGAGGGCAAAATGCCTCGACCTGTCAAGACACAAAAGGGGTGGTGGGCGCGTCGTAGTGTGACCCTCCGGCGAAGCGGCGTAGGAGGAGGGTCCAAACCCGTTTCTGGGCAAATCGGGTTGGGTGGATGGGTGTAGAAGATGGGGAGAAGTCTTGTGGACATGGTAGGGTTATCAAAAAAGCGAGAGGAGGGTCTGACAATGGTGAACAGAAACGATCTACTAATGTTGACCAAAACCTACAAACTCGGATCTAAATCAAGAAGAAAGGAATCTAGGTTACCTAATGGGCGAATTCGTCTGTGCTGGAGGACGGGAACCTCCAGGGGTCATGGCCAAAATGGAGCGACGAATCCAGAGGCTGAGCCCACCTCGCGGCGGAGCACGGCAGAGTGTACGTCGGACCTAAGGCTTCTGACGCTTGAATCCTCGCTGAGACACTCTCTAACGCAAGTTGTAACTCTTACGAAGAGAAGGAGGTCATCGGAGACGAGGGGGAAGGCAAAGATAGATAAGAAAATGTGGCTCCTCAAAATCTTATGCGTTGTTGGGTCGCAAAAGGTAGAGCTCGGGCGCGCAATCCAAGGAGCGGATCCCAAACGGTATCGGCGGGCGTGAATCACGTATCACTCCTAAGTGATCGGAGCGCGAATCGAGGGGGAATGGTGATCGGATCGGTTTGAGAAAAATCTGAGAAGCTGGGCAAAAACTCGGATCCGGGCGAAGACCGATCCAGGTGGGGCAGTTGACCGGGACCAACGTTCCCTCGTGGACCAATCAGAATTAGCAGTGTCAAAATTATTTGTAAATTAATTTAAAAATATAAAACGATTTTATTTTAAAATATTTTCACAATGAAAAATGTTTATTATTCTTCAAACTAATTTTTAGTGGTTTTTATTTATTTTAATGAAAAATAAATTATGGTATATACATTATATTACATTATGTGCATATATAAAATATTTATTTATTTTTATTTTAATTTTAATTTTGTTTATTTTTGTGCAAATACCAAAATTTTATATTTTATTTATATACAACATAAAATTTGGAGTATAAAATAATTTTTATTTTATTTTTGTTGTTTATTTACAAGTGTTAAATAAATAGGTATATGTTACATATATGCATGTAATATATACAAGGTGAGAGAGAAATTATTTTTATTTTAATTTCTAATTTTTGTTTTGTTTTTAGGAATATATACAAGATAGTATAAACACATTTTTGTTTTGATTTTTGTGAAAATAAAATATTCATATACATAGAAGGAATATGTGCAAGGCTGAGTGGCCCTATCTCTCTCTTCTTATTTTATTTGACGATCAGGCCCATGTTGGGCCCTCTCTTGGGATTAGGTCGCTTAATATTTATTCTTAATATTTCTCTCCTTTTATTTTATTCTTTATTCTTTTATTTTTGCAAAAATACATGCTAATTATTGGTATTTAACAAATGCATGCTTATTTGTAACTTGTTGTATTTACAACTATATACATGGTGTTTTGCCAAGATATTTAGCTAAAATAAAAGAATAAAGAGTGATGAATGGGGATTCATCATCTCTAAAAATGACTCCATCTGGATGGAGGTGATGAATCTACGTTTCATCATCTTTATTCTATCATTTTGGCCTTAAAAACCCTAGTAAATGCGTGTAAATAGCGTTAATTTAGGCATTTTAGAATCCATGCATCATTGTGTAAATATTGTATAAAATGTGGTGTTTAAAGCCAAAATTATAGAATAAAGAAAAGAAAAGAAAAAGAATAAAATATTGCAAATATTTTATGACCCGAAACCCCGAGACCTAGGCATCTCGATGACTATGTCGACAAGGAATAAAGTAGGGGAGAGAAGGGCCAAAATACAATAAAAACCCCTTTGATTTAATTCATCCTTTATTCATTTTGGGACCTATTTTTGGTTCCACTTTTTATACCTCAAATAAATAAACTTTGTACATGAAAGTTGTAGATAATTAAATAAATAAATATACAAAATTGATTTCACTGAAAAATATTGTACAGATAAAAAGATATGATCTGAATAAGATTCAAGAACTCCAACTTCCCAGACCTGTATCTTGCAAATAAAAATAGAAATGTACCAAACTCACCTTTAATGTATATAGCATAAAATAAAATCTATTTAATGGAGGTAGTTTCGTATTTTTTGGAGTTACGGCTTGAAAGTTGAGTTTTGGACCCTTGTAGTATACGTGTACAGATTAAAATATTCAATTTATTATTTATTCACTATTTTTACAACTTTATATTTTTATAAATTTGTAAATATGATTTATAATATATATGTACATTAAAATCAGAATAAAAACTCAAAAAAAACATAAAATAAAATACTTGTATATAATATACATAGGTATAATACCTATATACATACCTATATTATTACCACTTATATTTTATTAGATGTACAAAACACCTCAAAAAAATAAAACAAAATATATTTAAGTGTATAAAAATACTTTATAAATATATAAAATAATAAACAAAAATAAATAAATTAAATACATAAAATTAAAATAAAATACTTAAATATATAGATATAGATACCTATAAGGGGTATAAATGGTAACTTGTAATTACACACCCCATTAAAATAAATAAAAATCACTATAAAATAATTCATAAAATAATAAACATTTTTTATTCAATAACCAAAAAATAATAAATTGATTTGCTATTTTTAATTGATTTTAGCAATGTTTTCCCAGGGATTTTCCTGGTTGGTCCACGTGGACCAACCAGGTGGAAGTTGACCCGCTGGTCAACTCCCTGGTCTGCTCCTGCAGCCCGTCAAAGCTGCGGTTTTAGCCATTTTCTCCCATTTGTCATTATTTGGCCTTGTGTTCTTCTTGACTTTTTCTCCCTATATATCCACCATACACGCCTAGGCATCATATTGAACATTGGGTTACTGATGTGCCCTATTTTCTTCGTCCTTTGGGTCGTGTTGACCATCTCTCTGACCAAAGTCTGCACAGTGTCAGATCTGAGTTTTTTAGCATTTTCTCTAAATTTTGGAGGTCACGCCTTTCACGATTTCATGTCGTGTTCTTCACGACTTTTCTTCCTCGTGGCATGAGCATACACACCCATACCTTGGATAGGTCTTTGGAGCCACGATTCGCTCGGTCCACCTCGATCTTCACGCCCACTCGACCACTTGTTCAAAAGACCCCATTCCTCCATTTTATCAAATTTGAACTCCTTTTGACCCTTCCTCCTCCCTTCTTTCGTGTGTTGAGGTTAGAGGGAGGTGACAGCAACCTCACCTCGTCGTCAGGAGGCGCGGAGGAGTGGCGCGGAGGCGTCTCCACCCATCTCCGGCCAAGCTTGTCCGTGAGGTCTTATGTCGTAGTTTCCCAACTGTTTGAGGTCGTTTTTCCTTTTTTTTTCTTTGCATGATTAATTAGTTGTAGCACTAGCATTTATTTCATGCATTTAACTTGGCATTTCATCGAGTCTCTAGTCTAATCCCATTATCGAACACCCTCGCCGGAGCTTTGCTCCGGCGAGCTTCATTTCACGCCATTTATTGTTCCCTCAACCTTCATTTCCTCCTGGAACCTTCTTCTCGTTGTGCGTGCATCTTCTTTGCAGGTTCCTGGAGTCATTAGACTCCATCTGGGGTCGGATTTTGCCTAAGAACAAGGTACCTGGGCCGCCATTTTTCCTCGACACCGCGGTAGCCACCCGGTGGTCTTCCCACCATTTTGACGATGCCAGCCGTTCGAGGGACTCTTCAGGAAGCGTGGGGAGATTTTTGCTGAAGGGTTGGAGGTCTGGAGCGCACACCATTGCCTATCGAATCTCGGAGGGACCAAGCTTCTGCCCTGTTCTTCCTGAGCCCCCCAGCGTCGTCCGATCTGCCGTCCGCCAGAGCCTCTTCGAGGGTATTTTGCGTCTAAGACCCTCGCGATTTTTTGTTTTTATTAATGAATGCAGAAACTTTCATCTGAGGTTATATCATTTTTGTAATAATTACAATAGGACCCCGACACTTTTAAATCTTTGCAAGTAGGTCCCTCCTATGCGCGTGCACGTCACGCATGCCTTGGCATTTTTGTAAGGGGACCCTGGTCTCTTTTCTTATTTATTTTCAGTCCCAAAACTTTTATTTGCAGTTAAAATAGTTCTGGAGTTTTTGCAGATCAGCCCCTGGATTTCTGTCTAATTACATTTATGCCCCTGCTAGTGTGTATTTTCTTGATGTTGCTAGTATTTATTTGATGCATCTATAAAACCCCAAAAATTCTCAAAAAATAGACTTAAGTTTCTGCTGACTTGTGCTTCCACGGCATATTTTTATTTTTCATATTTATTGCATTTTATTATTTATTAAAAATCAAAAACATGCATTTTTGTTATTGTTTGCATTAGAAAATACAAAAAAAATATAAAAACACATCAGAAAATTCCCAAAAAAAATATATTTTGCTTACCGTATTGTGTTCTAACTCCAGTCCAAAAATCAGTAAAAAATACAAAAAAAACTCCTAAAAATTAGAAAAGCCCAAAAACCTTCCTAAAAATATTAAAAATTCATACAAAATCTAAAAATTGTTTTTTCAGCTTCTGAATTTTCTTTATTTCATTATCTTTCATTTAAAATTAATTTTAGGAATTTTGGGTGTTGTTTGGTATTTTTCTTCCTCATTTTAATTTTGGCCAGTAGCTAATTCACTTTTTTCTTGTGTTTTCACTTTTAAAAATACCTTAAAAATTCATAAAAATCCCCAAAAATCACAAAAACATTAGAAAAATACAAAAAGACCAAAAATACTTTATTTCCTCACTTTTCCTTATTTTTACCTATTTTTATAAATACTCTATTCCTCTCTCTCCTATATTGTATATATATCCTATTATTGGAAAAAGAAAATATAAAAAATATAAAATACAAAAAGAAAATATAAAATCATAAAATTAAAAACCAAAATACAAAAAAATAAAATTAAAAATTAAATAAAAAATACAAAATCAAAAACCCATAAAAACATAGCATAAGTAGACAAATATTCACATTCACATTTTTGAGCATTTTGCCCCGTTCTACCTGTCTGCTCCCTGTGTTCAACCTCTACACATACTTGCACCTATACACATCTTTGTTGTAGAGTTATAATAAATTTTAACTCCGCACATTTACTTTCACTGCTTGATTTATTTGTTGTGGGTTAATTGTTGTTTGAATTGCGGATTTCGCTGGAGGTCAAATCAGTGACTGTTGATTTGCCTTGTGAGTCAACACGACCTCTGCAAATTCGTGTTCAACAAATGGCGTCGTTGCCGGGGAGCAACAGCGCGTAGTTCGGGTTTTTGCTTGTGTTTGTGATTATTTGCCGATTTTTGCCTTATTCATTTTCTCATTTATTTGATATAATTGTTTTACTTGTCTAATCACCCTCTCTTGTTGACTTTGTGCGAGGAACCGCGGATCGAGGGAGGTGCTCTACCCTAGGCACCTACGCACCCACGTGAAGCCGGCGTCAGCTTGCCGACCTAGCATCAAAGGAGGCTTGGAGGATTTGAGAAGACAAGCACATTTTTGAGCATTTTTGTGCATTATTTATTTGTGTAATTTCAGTGAGAGAGAGATACTCTATTGTGTAATAATACAGGTACTCAGACTCTTGGACTTTCGGGCCCAATTTCCAAGTGTTTGTACACTTGGGGGATCACCGCGGCTTTTACAATTTTCATCGCATCTTTTTCCTTTTGTTTTCTCGGTTTTGTTTTCCTTACTTTGTGTGATTGAGCCCCTAGTTTTAGGATCGCTTGCGATAGACTAAGGCCAAACACTTAATATCTTGCATGTACCTATAGTGCGCTTTGGACTTAGTCAAATCTTTAAACAGTCGCCTCATCATCTTCAAGCCTACGTGCCGCGAGCCCACCCTGTCAAGCGCTACTCCTGAACTCGATGTGTCGAGAAGAGGAGGGGTGAGCCTAGACCGGACTCTTGGATTGAGGATCAGTGACCGACTTGTGGTTCTTCACGATAATAGCAATTTCTGAAACTTAAGGCGATTTCATCGGCTTTGCATTTGCATATAGATAGGTTTCAATTCTGTTGAGCATCTTTGCATGTAGAGTGTTGGAGGTAAGGTGAGCATTTCTCTTTAGCATACATCATTGATCTGCCGCTTGCATTGTTTTTCCGACTCTCCCTCTGATTTTGATCACCTAGGTGCTAAGTAAAATTGACTCCTCGTTAGGCTCGTACATTTCTCACTAAAAATTCAAAAAAAGTGATAACCAATAAAATTGGGACTGTTAATATTACTTGACCCTAAAAACCACCAAAAGAAAAAAACTTGTATTGGGGCGAGTAATCCCCTCATTGTCCTCGTCTTACTTGCTCACGCACACACTAAGGATTAGTGCCCAAATCCCATTTCAGCCTCCTAAGTGTTTATGCAATTTTGGACTTCTCACCTAACTCTAAAACAGACAAGATAAAAAGACCGACTTTTCGGTCTCTACCGAGTTGAGTAGGTGAATTGAGGGTTTGTTTTGTGAGTTTGATTGTGATTGCTTGTGTGATCATCTCTGCGCATTTGCGCCTTCTTCGTCACTCTCTTGACTTGACCTTCATGCTCTCCCGATCATTTTTCCTCTTGTTTCGAGATGGTCGACTGGAGCATATTTTGTCCGGACTTTGCGGACCCCTCATTCACTCCAGCCGGTCCACCTCCCTTTTTCCAGGAGGACTTTTCTCCTGACTTTTGTACATATCCGACCAACCCACTATTTCGGGATTCGGACTTTGACTTTCCCCGATCATTTCCACCACCGTCACCCTCACATTTCGACAACCCGCTCTTCCTTAAGTATCCTGATCCGGAATGTGATTTTTGTCCACACCCACCGCCCACATTCGACACACCCGATCCTAAGATTTTGGAGTCACCTTTCATGATATCCACACTTGAGACCTTGAATCAGATGATGGAGCATATGAACTCGAGGATGAGTGATATAGCTAGCATAAATAAGATCCAGAATGTAGCTCCATTCTTTGAGGATTTGGATTCAGATGAGGATTATCAGGGGAGCTTGCAATCGCCCAAAATACAAAAAATGAGAAAAATTTAAAAATCCAAAAAGATTTCGGGAGACATGTGATCGATTCAGACTGTGAGGAGAGGGAACCTTTGCCAGATCATTTGACCACACAGCCTTTCACACCTTGTACCACCTTTGACCCCGAGGATGCCGTTGTATAGACTGCTCTTGGCATGTCTCGTGTAGATGATGATTCTGACTTCCTCCCTTGTATGGTGAAGGTCCAAAAATTCAAAAAAATGTTGACCGAACCTGAAGTGGTGGCCACTATTCATGAGATCATCCGTGCCCCACTTCAGCAGGCCATGACTGATTTATCTGCTCCTCTTCCAAAGAAGAGAAAGCGGAGGAGCAGATCTGAGCGTCATATCTTGACCATGGCTACTGCCCATACCATCGCACATCGTCCCATTCCTCGAAAGAAGAACACTGCCACACCTTTCATTAGCTGCACCATCTCTGATTTCACATGTGATCACACTCTCCTAGACGGTGGTGCATCGATTAGCATCATACCCTTCTCGTTGGTACAGTCTCTTCACCTAGGGCCTCTAAAGAAGACCAGGATGATAGTTCAATTTGCTGATGGATCTATCAAGAGCACAAAGGGTATACTTGAAAACGCCATCATCTCGATTCAGGGCATGAGCTACAATATTGATTTTGTCGTATTGCCCATGGAGACCTCCACAGGGGAGCACTCTCCAATCATCCTGGGACGACCATTCCTCGCCTCTGCGAGGGTCGTTATTGATTATGGATCAGGAGAGATTCGCTTCCGTCCTGCTGACGAGAGCGAAGTGTTGATCACCGCACCCACTGCCGACCAGAGACCTGCACCTGATGCGACTTTACCTATCTTGGCTGACCTTGAGGACCATGACCTTGATGAGACTATCAGAGAATTTTGCTGCTTATTGGATTCCACTGAGACCCAAGAATTCCTTCCAAGGAGGAAGACTTGGAAAGCATGGACCTTGGAGTTCCTTCTTCTTGGACTTGGCGCTGTGTTGATGACATCCGCGGGATTTACACGATCGATACCATTGAGCGGAGGGCAGAGTTTGAGACTAGACAGGACAGACATGAGTTGACTACTTTCACCGATGAATCCTCTCCTGTTCACTTAGATTCAAATGAGCCAAAGGCCGAATTTGACTTAGTTGCTTTTATTCGAAAATTCGGGCCGTTTGATGAGAAAGATGATCCGGTCGAGATTATTGAGGACGAACAGAGTTCGACTACTTCCACTAATGAGTTCGCTCCTTTTTGTTTTGACCTGGACGAGACCTCGCAGGATGACTCTGATTACACTTCTTCCGATGAGGATGAGTTCATCCCATTTCACTTTGATACTAGCGAGACTCCCAAGGCCGGACCTAGCCGCACTTCTTCCACTACCCCGTCTGTGCCCTCACACCCTAGGACCACTGAGGACCATTACTCTGTCGACCCTGATCGTTTGGTGTCATCTGAGGACCCTGATGTTGACCTGCACCATACCAGATCCATTCCTCAGCGGTCCCGCAAGAAGGTTCGCTTTCAACCTTCTTGATCTTCTGTACATCCACCTCTGTTGTATATCCACTTTTGTGTACCTCTGTTCTCTCTACCATATTGCTCGTCCATCCATTCTCGTGTTTGCCTTGCTTAGGATGTACTTTGTCCTAAGTATGGGGGGGTGGACGAGCCGAGTGTTCATTCATCACTCCTGTTGTTGCCTATACTTAGGGCTTCTTTTACCCTAAGTATAGGGGGAGTGACGTGTACATTCTTCCATATCATTCTTTCAGTTGTTTATATCTTTTTATCTTTTCTTCTTTTCTTCTTTTCCTTTTCTATCTTCTGTATCTACCGAATAGGTGTCGCCCCTTTTTGTCAGTTTTCTATACTTAGGACGTACTTTGTCCTAAGTATAGGGGGTGTGCACCCCGAGTTGTTCTATTCGTTGATCCTCTCCATTGTCTCCTCTTCTTGTCTATACTTAGGGATATCTTACCCTAAGTATAGGGGGAGACAATCTGAGTACGATCTGTTCATTCCTACCCTTGACCTTCCCTGCTTTATGTACAATCTGCTATACTTAGGATTATTTGATCCTAAGTATTGGGGGGACGGTCAACTTCTCATTCGTTGATTCATTCTTTCGTTTATTCTTTAGACTTGCCTATACTTAGTATGAGTTATGTCTTTTCTTTTCTCTCTGATCTATGAGGACATAGCTCAAGCTAAGTATAAGGGGATCGTATATACTGTGTATATACTTTAGCCATAACTCGTACTTTCGTATTTTTCTTAATAAATATGGCTAATTATACTTATTAAATTAATTAAAAACCTTAATAAAAAGATGTTATCATTCCTCAAATTCTTTTTGTACTTACTGATTAATAAATCAGGTGATTATTTTTTGCAAAATGTTGGAAAAATAGTTTGAAAATCTTTGTGAAAAATCTTTTGAAAACTATTTTGAAAATGTTTTGTTACATGTTTTCAACCTTTGTAAAAATATTTTGATTGCGAAATTATCTTATTTATGTGAAATAAAATGTTTGAAAAACTATTTGCAAATGGTTTGAAAAATGGTTGCAAAAATATTTTGAAAAATCTACACATACTGTTTGGAAAATCTATTGCAAAATGACTTTCAAATGAGTGTAAATGTTTGTAAAAACTGGTTGTAAACATTATTTTGGACTATAGTTTTCAAAATTGTTTGGAAAACCTGTGTCAGATAAGTTTGAGAAATATATACATCACACCAAAATCCACTATATATATATATATTTATAAAATTGACCACTTACCCTTGTAAATTCTTAAAATCCACTTCTTGTAAATATAAGAAGCACTCCCGTGTAAATATTTTAACCTTGTTTTTAGCCAAAAATCTTTTGTTTTCAAAAATACCAAAAACATTTGCAAAATTAAAATCCAAAAAAATTTGAAAAATCTTTTTGAAATATCTAAAAAGGCATATGCATCCTATTTTCAAAAACCCATAAAAAGTTCAAAATCTTTGAAAATTGCATCACAAAAATATTTTCTGCATCGCATTGCATAGCATGAGCATTTTTCGGATTGAGTTTGATAGTTGAACGAGTCTAAGTAAAATCCGAAGATTGGAGCTTGGTTGGACCTTAAAATCTACCTAATAACAGGAACCTTATAGGAACTGGGATTGAGGTACTTCAGGTCTAGTTGACTTAATTCTTTGAGGATCACGGGACTTGGTTCAATGGATTCTTGACTGCCTAAGTAGAGTATTTCGGAGCACACGCACGACTCTTGTTGATAATGACCTAACTTGGACCCTTGCACCTTTCACATGGCTGAACTCAGTTGGAGTGGTGAGGAGGTTGGATTTGCCGGTATAATACGCACACAGGTGGAAACACTTGTCCTCCTCTAGGGAGGGAAGTGTGCCCCAACCCGTCCAGTAATGATGAGTTTCGAGGATAGGAGATCGTGGGTTGCAATAAAGCTTCAAAAGAGGGATAGTCTACTGGCTCAAGAGGAAAAACTCCTTATGTAATTGTTGTTGTATATAGTATTCAAAAAATGCAAAAGCAAAAACTCCAAAAAAGTGGACAGGCCTGTACAAAAATAAAAATGCCTGCCAGAGTGTACATATATTGTAAAGTCAAATAAGTAAGCTTGAGCTTCAAAGTCAAATTATGTGAGCCTGCAACTGGATGACTTGACTACATTGGTCTGGCATCCTAGGATAGGTAGCTAAACCGGCTACCGTCCATTCTTCTCTTCACCCCCTCCTCTTGAGCTGGTTGCCACTTGAACTTACAAGGGAATACCCTGCTCCTTGAGGGATGAGTTGTTGGATTGGGGAATCATTGGGTTGTCGTATTGGAGAAGTCAGTCTCTTTGTTATTTCAGTTGGGAAGAGCCACGATCACTTACATTGTACAAGTCAGATTCATAGTCATAAGGGTTTGCGTATGAGTTGAAATATTTCTGACCTGGCTATTGAGGAGACTTGAACAGAGTCTGGGGATTCTCGAAGGCTGTTGGATTTCAAATCTGGTTCTCATTAAGGTTCCACCCGCACTTAAATTCTAAAGCTCCGACTTAAGCTCCAAACTTTGATTTTGTGAAGACAAGTTTGATTGCTAAACTTAATCCAATTTTCTTCTTTTTCTTTTCTTTATTTTTCTTTTTTACACTTACCGCATAAGTATTTGCTAGGGACTAGCAAAGGCAAGTATAGGGGGATGATGAATCTACGTTTCATCATCTTTATTCTATCTTTTTGGCCTTAAAAACCCTAGTAAATGCGTGTAAATAGCGTTAATTTAGGCATTTTAGCATCCATGCATCATTGTGTAAATATTGTATAAAATGTGGTTTAAAGCCAAAATTATAGAATAAAGAAAAGAAAAGAAAAAGAATAAAATATTGCAAATATTTTATGACCCAAAACCCCGAGACCTAGGCATCTCGATGACTAGATCGACAAGGAATAAAGTAGGGGGAGATAAGGGCCAAAATACAATAAAAACCCCTTTGATTTAATTCATTCTTTATTCATTTTGGGACCTATTTTTTATTCCACTTTTTATACCTCAAATAAAGAAACTTTGTACATAAAAGTTGTAGATAATTAAATAAATAAAAATACAAAATTGATTTCACTGAAAAATATTGTACAGATAAAAAGATATGATCTGAATAAAATTCAAGAACTCCAACTTCCCAGACCTGTATCTTGAAAATAAAAACTCAAAATGTATCAAATTCACCTTTAATTGTATATAGCATAAAATAATCTATTTAATGGAGGTAATTTCGTATTTTTCGGAGTTACGGTTTGAAAGTTGAGTTTTGGACCCTTGTAGTATACTTGTACAGATTAAAATATTCAATTTATTATTTATTCACTATTTTTACAACTTTACATTTTTATAATTTTGTAAATATTATTTATAATATATATGTACATTAAAATCAGAATAAAAACTCAAATAAAATATAAAATAAAATACTTGTATATAATATACATAGGTATAATACCTATATACATACCTATATCATTACCACTTATATTTTATTAGATGTAAAAACACCTCAGAAAAATAAAACAAAAATACATTTAAGTGTATAAAAATACTTTATAAATATATAAAATAATAAACAAAAATAAATAAATGAAATACATAAAATTAAAATAAAATACTTAAATATATAGATATAGATACATATAAGGGGTATAAATGGTAACTTGTAATTACACACCCCATAAAAATAAATAAAAATAACTATAAAATAATTCATAAAATAATAAACATTTATTATTCAATAACCAAAAAAATAAATTGATTTGCTATTTTTAATTGATTTTAGCAATGTTTTTCCCAGGGATTTTCCTGGTTGGTCCACGTGGACCAACCAGGTGGAAGTTGACCCGCTGGTCAACTCCTTGGTCTGCTCCTGCAGCCCGTCAAAGCTGCATTTTTAGCCATTTTCTCCCATTTTTCGAGGCCGCATCTTTCATTATTTGTCTTGTGTCCTTCTTGACTTTTCCGCCCTATATATCCACCATACACGCCCAGGCATCATATTGAACATTGGGTTACTGATGTGCCTTATTTTCTTCGTCCTTTGGGCCGTGTTGACCATCTCTCTGACCAAGGTCTGCACAGTGTTAGATCTGCGTTTTTTGGCATTTTCTCCAAATTTTGGAGGTCACGCCTTTCACTATTTCATGTCGCGTTCTTCACGACATTTCTTCCTCGTGGCATGATCATACACGCCCATAGCTTGGATAGGTCTTTGGAGCCACGATTCGCTCGGTCCACCTCGATCTTCACGCCCACTCGACCACTTGTTCAAAAGACCCCATTCCTCCATTTTTTCGAATTTGAACTCCTTTTGCCCCTTCCTCCTCCCTTCTTTCGTGTGTTGAGGTTAGAGGGAGGTGACAGCAACCTCACGTCGCCGTCAGGAGGGGCGGAGGAGCGGCGCGGAGGCGTCTCCACCCATCTCCGGCCAAGCTTGGCCCTGAGGTCTTATCTCGCAGTTTCCCCACTGTTTGAGGTCGTTTTTCCTTGTTTTCTTTGCGTGATTAATTAGATGTAGCACTAGCATTTATTTCATGCATTTAACTTGGAATTTCATCGAGTCTCTAGTTTAATCCCATTATCGAACACCCTCGCCGGAGCTTGCTCCGGCGAGCTTCATTTCATGCCATTTATTGTTCCCTCAACCTTCATTTGCTCCTGGAACCTTCTTCTCGTTGTGCGTGCATCTTCTTTGCAGGTTCCTGGAGTCATTAGACTCCATCTGGGGTCGGATTTTGCCTAAGAACAAGGTACCTGGGCCGCCATTTTTCCTCGACACCGTGGTAGCCACCCGGTGGTCTTCCCACCATTTTGACGCTGCCAGCCGTTCGAGGGACTCTCGAGGAAGCGTGAGGAGATTTTTGCTGAAGGGTTGGAGGTCTAGAGCGCACGCCATTGCCGATCAAAGCTCGGAGGGACCAAGCTTCGGCCCTGTTCTTCCTGAGCCCCCCAGCGCCGTCCGATCCGCTGTCCGCCAGAGCCTCTGCGAGGGTATTTTGCGTCTAAGACCCTCGCGATTTTGTGTTTTTATTAATGAATGCAGAAACTTTCATCTGAGGTTATATCATTTTTGTAATAATTACAATAGGACCCCGGCACTTTTAAATCTTTGCAAGTTGGTCCCTGCCAGGCGCGTGCACGTCACGCACGCCTTGGCATTTTTGCAAGGGGACCCCGGACACTTTTCTTATTTATTTTCAGTCCCAAAACTTTTATTTGCAGTTAAAATAGTTCTGGAGTTTTTGCAGATCAGCCCCTGGATTTCTGTCTAATTACATTTATGCCCCTGCTAGTGTGTATTTTCTTGATGTTGCTAGTATTTATTTGATGCATCTAGAAAACCCCAAAAATTCTCAAAAAATAGACCTAAGTTCGTGCTGACTTGTGCTTCCACGGCATATTTGTATTTTCAAATTTATTGCATTTTATTATTTATTAAAAAAATAAAAAAAGCATTTTTGTTACTGTTTGCATTAGAAAATACCAAAAAAATATAAAAACACATCAGAAAATTCCCAGAAAAATATATTTTGCTTATCGTATTATGTTCTAACTCCAGTCCAAAAATCACTAAAAAATACAAAACAAAACTCCTAAAAATTAGAAAAGCCAAAAAACCTTCCTAAAAATATTAAAAATTCATAAAAAAAAATCTAAAAAATGTGTTTTAAGCTTCTGAATTTTCTTTATTTCATTATCTTTCATTTAAAATTAATTTGAGGAATTTTGGGTGCTGTTTAGTATTTTTAATTTCGGCCAGTAGCTAATTCACTGTTTTCTTGTGTTTTCACTTTTAAAAATATATTAAAAATTCATAAAAATCCCCAAAAATCACAAAAACATTAGAAAAATACAAAAAGACCAAAAATACTTTATTTCCTCACTTTTCCTTATTTTTACCTATTTTTATAAATACTTTATTCCTCTCTCTCCTATATTGTATATATATATATATCCTATTATTGGAAAAAGAAAATATAGAAAAATATAAAATACAAAAAGAAAATATAAAATCAGAAAATTAAAAATCAAAATACAAAAAAATAAAATTAAAATTAAATAAAAAATACAAAATCAAAAACCCACAAAAACATAGCATAAGTAGACAAATATTCACATTCACATTTTTGAGTATTTTGCCTCGTTCTACCTGTCTGCTCCCAGTGTTCGACCTCTACACATACTTGCACCTATACACATCTTTGTTATGGAGTTATAATAAATTTTAACTCCGCACATTTACTTTCATTGCTTGATTTATTTGTTGTGGGTTAATTGTTGTTTGAATTGTGGATTTCGTTGGAGGTCAACTCGGCGACTGTTGATTCGCCTTGTTAGTCAACACGACCTCTGCAAATTCGTGTTCAACAGGAGGTCGTAGGGTCTCTGTTTCACACAAAATTTTAATGACATAATATAGGGATATATTGATGAAAATCTACAGAAGAAATTTTTAAAAAAAATAAAAAAACGAATGAAATAGAGCGAGGCAGCCAAGTTAGCTCCCCAATAGGGGTAGCCCCATTTTACCATATATATATAGCGGTTGATGGGGCTGCCCCGCCCCATTTTTGGGCAAATGTTTTTAATTTTTTTTAAAAAATATCGTCATATATATTCATCCCTATATCCCACCTATATGACATTCGAATTTCGTCGGAAACAGAGACTCCTACGGCCTCCATCCAGACATGGTCGATTTAAAAAATCCTGCGACCGTTAAAAAAATGACATCTGGATGGAGGCCGTAGGAGTCTCTGTTTCTGACAAAATTCGAATGACATATATGAGGGATATACAGATGAATATACATGTTGATATTTTCCCAAAAAATAAAAAAATTTTGTGAAAAATGGGGTGGGGGCAGCCATGTTGGCTACCCCAGGGGGCAGCCCCATTTTTCCCATGAAAAAATGGGGCTGCCCCCGCCCTATTTTTTGACGTTTTTTTAATTTTTTTTTGAAAAATAAAATCATGTATATTCACTCATATATCCCTCCTATATGTCATTCGAATTTCGTCAGAAACAGAGACTCCTACGGCCTCCATCGAGACGATGTCGATTTAAAAAATTCTGTTACCGTTAAAAAATGACTGTCTGGATGGAGGCCGTAAGAGTCTCTGTTTCTGACAAAATTCGAATGGTATATAGGAGGGATATAGGGATGAGTATACATGGTGTTATTTTTCAAAAAAAAATTAAAATAAAATTGACAAAATAAGGCGGGGGAAGCCATGTATGTGTGTGTGTAATATATATATATATATGGAAAAAATGGGGCTGTCCCCTGGGGGCAGCCAACATGGTTGCCCACGCCCCATTTTTCGGCATTTTTTTTTGAAAATAAAACCATGTGTATTCACCCCTATATCCCTCCTATATGCCATTCGAATTTCGTCAGAAACAGAGACTCCTACGTAGGGATGCAAACGGATACGGATATATCCGTATCCGATCCGTCACCGTATCCGTTTTATACAGATTTTGACATCCGTATTCGTATCCGTTTTAAAATGAATACGGATATAGATATCATTTTGATATCCGCAAACATCCGTATCTGTATCCGTATATCCATTTTAGTATATAAATATAGTCGTATATTTATTTTTAACCGTATATAACACAATTTTCTACTTCCTTTTACCATATTTATATACTTTTTATGATACAAACACATTTAGTAAATTAATATCATGTGTTTTCCATACAATTCTTATAAATTTAATTCGGATATGTAGAGTATTCCTAACATTACTCGTGTGTGATCAATATCCGTTTTACATCCGTATCCGTTTTTTAAGGATATGGTAAGTTAGTTTTAATATCCGTCAATATCCGTATCTGCATCCGTATTCGTATTAGAAAACGGATAAAGATATGGTAATACCTGTATCCGTATCCATATCCGACCGTTTGCATCCCTACTCCTACGGCCTCCATCGAGATGATGTCGATTTAAAAAATTCTGTTACCGTTAAAAAATGACTGTCTGGATGGAGGCCGTAGGAGTCTATGTTTCTGACGAAATTCGAATGGTATATAGGAGGGATATAGGGATGAATATACATGGTGTTATTTTTCAAAAAAAATTGACAAAATAAGGTGGGGGCAGCCATGTTGGCTGCCCCCAGGGGGTATACACATTTTTCCCATATATATATATATGGGAAAATTGTGTATGCCCCCTAGGGGGAGCTAACTTAGCTCCCCCTGCCCCTTTTCCACATTTTTTTTATTTTTTTTGAAATACAAAACTTTGTAAATTTATTATTAAATCCATATATTATGTCATTCAAATTTCATGCAAAACAGAGACTCCTACGACCTCACCAGATAGGGTCAATTTAAAAATCCTTTTACCGTTAAAAAATGACCGTCTCGATGGAGGTCATAGGAGTCTCTGTTTCGCACGAAATTTGAATAGCATAATATAGGGATACAGTGATGAATATTCATGGAAGAAAGTTTTAAAAAAATAAAAAAATTGGTGAAAATGGGGCGGGGGAGCCAAGTTAGCTTCCCCTAGGGGGCAGCCCCATTTATCCCTATATATATATATATATATATATATATATATATATATATATATATATATATATATATATATATGAGGTAAATGGGGCTGCCCCCAGGGAGTAGCCAACTTGGCTACTCCCACCCATATTTTTCCCTTATTTTTTTATTTTTTTAGAAAATAAAAATTTGTATATTCATCATTATATCCCTCTCATATTCTATTAAAATTTCGTCAGAAACAGAGACTCCTACGGCTCCATCCAAACATGGTCGATTTAAAAAATCCTGCGACCGTTAAAAAAATGACGTCTGGATGGAGGGATTAGGAGTCTCTGTTTCTGACGAAATTTTAATAGAATGTGAGAGGGATATAATGATGAATTACAAATTTTTATTTTCCAAAAAAAATAAAAAAATAAGGGGAAAATAGGGGTGGGAGTAGCCAAGTTGGCTACTCCCTGGGGGCAGCCCCATTTTACCATATATATATATATATATATATATATATATATATATATATATATATAGAGAGAGAGAGAGAGAGAGAGAGAGAGAGATAGATATAGATATAAATATATAGACACACACAGTGACGGAGAGAGGGGGGCGGGTGGGGGCTTAGCCCCCCCAGCTCTCAACAAAGTCTATATATATAAGTTTAATATATAGTATAATATATAATTTAAATACAATATTTCATAATTAAAATTTACATGTTATGTATAATAGCCTTCCATATCTCAAAAAAAATCAATATATATATATATATATATATATATATATAGATAGATAGATACATACATACACACACATATACACACACACGAAGAGTTTAACGGGGATATCTCCGCATCGTTTTTGGAGTTTTATTATTTTTTTTGAAAAATATCGCCATGTATATTCATCTCTATATCTCTCATATATGCCATTCGAATTTCGTCAGAAACAGACTCTCCTACGGCCTCCATCGAGATAGTGTCGATTTAAAAAATCCGGTTACCGTTAAAAAATGATTGTCTGGATAGAGGCCGTAGGAGTCTCTGTTTCTAACGAAATTCGAATGGCATATATGAGAGATATATGGATGAATATACATGGTGTTATTTTTAAAAAAATAAAAAATGCCGAAAATAGCGCGGAGGCAACCATGTTGGCTGTCCCAAGGGGGCAGCCCCATTAAACTCATATATGATCTAATTACAATAACTAACTGTGATGTGCATAACGGGATTCTGATACATTCATATATGTCCATCATCGTACCCGTTTATAAACCGTCATGCATATATAGTTTTTATTTTAACATGTATGGTATAAATAATGATTTTCTTTTTTTCTTTGTATATACGGATATGGATTTGGATTCCTCTTTCATTTTTAGGATCTTAAAATGGATATAGTTACATATGTTCTTAGTGTATACATATATGGAGACATATACATATTTGCATCTGCATGTTTGCAACCCTAATTTTATCTGCATCGATTTTTAAAATAGTATGCAGATACATGTACACATGTCAAAATATGTATATCAAATATGATAAAGGATTGGTAAACATATCTATATTTGTTTGCATCCCTATAAGTAAAAAGTATTGTATAGTGTTACTTGTTTGATCATATTAAATCTAATGCCATTACTTAATATCACATTAATAAATGTGTATTTCAGTGATATGAAGAGTTTTGTAGGATCTTTTTTGTCAATACGATGTTTATATATATTATTTGTGTCTGACTATATGTTTATATGGGTATTTTTTGTAAAAAATACATTCTCAATATTAGTTTCAATCAATTACGAAATTATTGGAAGTTCGTCTTATAGATTGAATTCGTTTCCACACACCCAATCTCATAAATTGAAGCTTATGTTAATGTTCTGCATATCATTCAAATTTCTCTCAAATCCGATGTCATTTCCTATTTTATCTTAGTGGTTAAAAGTTCAATCAATATTTAAGCAACTTAAATCCCATTTAAAAGAAAATCATATTCTTTACCATTGATATAAAATAGCAAATGATCATGGATTTGAGCGAAATCCGGTTAACATTATTCGGAGATTCTATCTATAGGTTGAATTTTAAGAAACAAATTTGAACAAAATAGTTACAACAACTCTTTTGCAACTCACATTACAATAGAGGAACCCCTCCCTAAATATTAACAGCTAAAATGACAAGGTAAATTAGATAAATAATTTGCTCTTCCCTTCTAAATAATTTAGCCCCTCAAGAAGAATTTTCTGACTTCGTCCCTATATATATATATATATATATATATATATATATATATATATATATATATATATATATATATATATATAGGAGTGATCCTATGAGAAGAGGTAGTTATGAGAGGATGAGAGCAATCAATATGGTCCATTGGATCCTAAAAAGCACCAACGGATGAGATTGAAGTAATGCTCCCCCATCTTTCCTCCTTTCCAAGGGTTGCAGAACAAAAAAAGTGGTCTCTCCTCCTGTGACGATACAGCTCCAGCTCCCATCTTCCCACTCGTCAGGGACGATGCTTCCTCTCCGAAGCTCTCTCCGGCGCTCACAAATCGGAGCCAAGATGCAGAGCCCCCTGGAAGAATGATCCTGCAAGCTCCCCCCCCCCCCCCATGTCGATGGGTGTCAGTCCATCTCGCAACCTTGCCCCACCTTGCTTGAATCGGCTCCGTTGCGAGGGCTTCCTCGAACGCCGGAGCATGCTAGACTATAGCTCTGCTTTCACCCTTGCAGCGGCATTGTCCCCTCCTCGTTAGAGCGGTCCACCTCTCTTAATGCCTGACACACCAGAACCGGCATCAGTAGCTTCTGGCCATTTTCGGAACTTCTCTTCGGCAATCAGTAGTACACGGAAGAGGCTTCCAGACCTCTCAAATCTTGACAGAATATGATGGTCCCGGGCATATTTTGTTATTTCAGAATGCCAAGATTTTTCCAGTGTTCATTGTTGTATTTTTTTCCGTTCAATGTAAACTTTATTTTTCCCCATCTCCAGGATATTCACGGTGCATCGTTGTATGTTTTTATTTCATCCCTTTTTATCTTAGATAGTATTCTTTGTGTCCATTATTTGGTGTGCTGAGGAGAATGACTGATCACATATTTTCTTTGTACGAGCCCTTACTGCGGGAACCATTTTATTTATACAAGGATATCAACTCTATCTTGAACCTTCTCTTTAGATTCTTTAATTAAAATGGTAATTTTTGATTGATTAAAAAAGTATTATTCAAAATTGTGTAGAGATTGATAGTGATACGAAGAATGTTTATTTGCATCTTGAAGGCGTTAAACTGTATTTCGTGGTGAAAAGCAATCCAGTTCCTTTGGTGGCTAATGGATTTGATTGCAAGAAGTATGGATAAGTCAACACAATTTTTTCCAAACAGTATTCTACATAAGGTAAGACTGACAGTATTCTGCATGATTGCAACAAACAATATTCTTCATGAGGTAGTAAGACTGACAGTTTGGTCTTTTAAATTGAAAATCGGATATCCTAACAAAGGTAGATATATCTGGGCAAACAGTTACAAATAAGTTATAACCAAGAAGAAATTACTCCAAACAATGCTCATCTATATCCTATCAAATTGATATTTGATGTTCTATCCACAACACGCTCAGGGCTCTAGCAACGAGAAGACTAAAATATGAGTAGATCCATCAGCGAAGAGGTCACCACTATCGTTTACTGCCTTAGTGTCAAAAACATCCAAGCCAACATCGATGATGTCCAAGTAAGTAGTCAACATCCAAGCGAACATCAACAACGCCATCCAAGTAGTCGACATCGAAGCGAATGTCAACGTTGTCCGAGCAAGTAGTCATAGTCATCCATTCGACGAGTATCACATTGGCAAAACAACACACTGCTTAACACTCGCATTTACCATATTAACGGTGGAACAACTACTCCAGCTTCGCTCTTAATTGCAAATCGAACAAATTTTGATCCAAATGACCAAATTAAATTTACATACCATTCTCTGTATTTCATCGACTTGCCTTTTAAAATAAATCACATATATGCAGATTGCAGGACAAATCTTCTTTTACTAAACTAAAAAATTCAATGACATGCCATCTTAGCAAATAATAATGGTATACATTACTCCAAAACAAAACTCATATCGCGAACCCCATACTCTCCCAACACAGCTTTAGCATTTGCATCTTAAAACGAAGTTTCTGATACTGGAGACAAAAATACAACCCAAGATAAAAATGGACGAAATAAAATATACAACGATGCACCACCAATATCCTGGAGATGGAAAAAATAAAGTTTATATTGAATGGAAAAATACAACACTGAACACTGGGAAAATCTTGGCTTTCAGAGGTAACAAAATATGCTCGAGACCACCATATTCTGTCAAGATTTAAGGTCTGGATGCCTCTTCCGTATACTACTGATTGCCGAAGAGAAGTTGCTAAAATGGCCAGATGCTACTGACGTCGGTTATGCTCGGTCAGGCATTAACAGAGGTAAGGAACAGCTCTAACGAGGAAGAGACAATGCCGCTACGAGGGTGAAAGCAGCGCTGCAGTCTAGCATTCTCCGGCGTTCGAGGAAGCCCTCGCAACGGAGCCGATTCAAGCAAGGTGGGGTAAGGTTGCGAGATGGACTGACACCCATCGGCATGGGGACGAGCTTGCAGGATCATTCTTCCAGGGGCTCTACATCTTGGCTTCGATTTGTGAGCGCTGGAGAGAGCTTCGGAGAGGAAGCACGAGTGGGAAGATGGGGGCTGGAGTTGTATCGTCAGAGGAGGAGAGACCACTTTTTTGTTCTGCAATCCTTGGAAAGGAGGAAAGAAGGGGGATCATTACTTCAATCTCATCCGATAGTGCTTTTTAAGATCCAACGGACCATATTGATTGCTCTCATCCTCTCATAAGCACCTCCTCTCATAGGATCACTCCTATAATATATATATATATATATATATATATATATATATATATATATATATATATGTATATATATATATAGGGAGAGAGAGAGAGAAGGGATCCTACTCCATGGAGTAGGTAACTTACCTACTCCATTTTCTTCTTTTTCAAAATTTTTATATATTTTTTGAAAAATACTTCCATGGATTTTCATAACTATATCCCTCTAATATGTCTTCAATTTTCGTCAGAAACAGAGACTTTACGGCCTCCATCCGGACAGTCATTTTTTAACGGTCACAGATTTGCTGTATTTTTCATTTCTGGATGGAGGCCGTAGGAGTCTCCGTTTCTGACGAAATTTGAATGACATATTAGAGGGATATAATTATGAAAATCCATGGAAGCATTTTTCAAAAAAAATAAAAAAATTGAAAAAAAAAGAAAGTGGAGTAGGTAAGTTACCTACTCCATGGAGTAGGATCCATTTCCTCATATATATATATATATATATATATATATATAGGGAAAAATGTGTATGCCCCCTAGGGGGAGCTAACTTAGCTCCCCCGCCCTTTTTTGACATAATTTTTTTTATTTTTTTGAAATCTAAAACCGTGTAAATTCATTATTAAATCCATATATTGTGATATTAAAATTTCGTACGAAACAGAGACTCTTACGACCTTCATCCAAACGGGGTGATTTAAAAAATCCTGTTACCGTTAAAAAATGACTGTCTGGATGGAGGCCGTAGGAGTCTCTGTTTTGCACGAAATTTTAATACCATAATATAAGGATATAGTGATGAATATTCATGGAAGAAATTTTCAAAAAAAATAAAAAAATGGTGAAAATGGGGCGGGGGGAGCCAAGTTAGCTCCCCCTAGGGGGCAGCCCCATTTTACCCATATATATATATATATATATATATATATATATATATATATATATATATATATATATATTAGAGAGAGAGAGAAAGAGGAGGGAGGGAGCTAAGCATAATCGTAATAACGAAAGGGCAGTATTATTTGTAAGTTGAGTAGGTAAATTATAAAAATTGACCATAACTATGAGATGATTCTCAATGATGGCCTTATCTTTAATGCAATAAGGAGAGATATGATCTTATTTTTTGTCCGAAATACTGATCTCCTTAATAAGGATGCAAACAGATGGATACAAATATAGAAGGTATTATCATATCTTTATTAATTTTAAAATATAGATGTAGATACGGAAATAGATACATTGTGAATATTGAAAATTGTAAACTATATCCTTAAATACGGATACGAAACAAATAATCATAATTCGGATGTGGATATTTTACAAATGGAAATGGATTATCATACAGATAAGAAATGCATTCTAATGCTTACATTTAGTAGAATTATTTGGTAAAGTTGAAACTAAAAGCTAGTTAAATCAAAAGTAATAAACTACATGACAACAAAATATAAAAAGGAATTAAAGTATTATACTAAGTTTAATAATTGTATAATAAATGATTAAATGATATATAGATGTATATTTTTCTTCCCATGTTTGAAAATGACTCCAGATGCAATATATTGCAACTAATTCTATAACATATGTAGAGATATACACACACAAGTTGATGTATGTGTATATATAGTATAAACACAGATTCAACAATACGAATATCAATATCCTAGTCCGTCAAAAAATATGTAACCATATTCTATCCGTATCATTAAAGAAATCGAAAACAATATCTGCATCCTTATCTGTATCCCTAAAAAAATAAAATCTCATATCCATATCCGTATTGTAACATCCATACCCTAAAGATAGTCAAGCATCTAAAATTCACGAAGTGTGGGAATGAGTTATACATGGTGGAGATTACTACTTGACAACTTGGGCTTAAGCATTTTCGGTGGTTGCCAACGGATCCATTTGGGGTTGAACAAAATAAGTTGTCAAGGCTAGTTTTTCCTCAATAACGGACCGAAGACCTAAGCTCAGGACACTGTAAATGGTATCAGAGCCAATTTTCCTATGATAGTAGAAAGGGCTACCTAAAGGGACCTAAGCCGGGAGTGTTCAACCGCCACTATCACTGGCAATAAGTGATGAGCCATGTCGCAACGAGCACGTTGTGAATATACGTGGGGGAGGTCGTAACATCCATACCTCCAAAGATAATCTTACATCTAAAACTCACAAGTGTGAGAGTAGGTTATAAGTGGTGGTGATTATTATTTGACAACTTGGATTTAAGCATTTTGGGTGGTTGTGAACAGATCCATTTGTGATCGAACTCAACAAGTTATCAATGTCAGTTTTCCTGAATAACGGACCAAGGACCTAATTCCGAGACGTTACAAGTATCCGTTAAAATCAAATATTCATATCCATATTATCTTAAAAACGAATACGACGACGGATAGATACATATATAATTTTATACGGTTGCATCTCTATTTCATAAGATTCTATGACCCTTGTATTTTTAAATGCAACAAGGAGATGGCGCTCGTCGCAGATTTTAAGTATAAACTATAATTTCGAAAACAACAATAACATCTTTGTACACACAAGCACACACACGGACAATATAGTCAGGGATTTTAAAAAAGCGTCACTATAAAATCATTTTGTTGTTGTTGCAGCAAATGAAAAAAGAATGGTACAAATATCTTAAAAAATATGTTATAGAGCTACAACATATGGTTTTATTACTGGCAAACACAAAAAACTGACTTGCACGATTTAATCGTCTCAAACAAACTGTTGCCAAAAATAAGGTAATCACAGAGTTGGCAAAATCATGCACTTGTAGTCACTACATAGCGATGAAAAATCTGTAACACGAAATATCTAACGAAACCATACTCATATAATAGTTGAAAAATACTTTTGGCACATTTTAATCATTATTGGAGTAAAGCGTTGTAATGAACAACCAACACAGTCTCTAGGAATGGACTGTTGCAATGCCAGCATCTGATTTTTTTATTACATGCATGATTTATATTTATTGCAAATAATAATATCCATTTGAACTATTGGCAGCTAAATTAGCAAAAAATCATCCCTGTATAAACTTATTAATTACATTGCAAACAATAATATACTCGATGATAGATATTTTATATCAACTTGTATATCAACGATCGCTATAGGTCAACGACCCAACCTCCTCCCAGATCTTTTCATTGGTAATTTCTCGATGTTAAGATTCCAGATAGCGATCAGATAGAACTAAAGATGCAGGACAGATATATATATAGGTGTTATCGTAATTTTGTCTGTTTTTAAAAACGGATGGGGATGTGGATATTTACAGATATTAAAGAAATGTTAATATATATCTTTAAAAACAGAAAAGATGTAAATCGGATATTAGCTGCATACAAGTAATGTTAGGAATACTCTATGGATTGATTTAAATATAAATGAACTGAATGGAAAATAAATGATATAAATATATTAAATGTGTTTATATCATAAAAATTATACAAAATATGGTGAAAGACGGCAAAGAATTATGTTATATATGACTTAAAATAAATCTATAACTACATTTATATATGTAAACGAATAAACGGATACGGATACACATGTTTGCAGATATCAAAATCTAAAACGAATACGAACATGGATATCAAAATATCTATGAAACGAATACGGTGACGGTGACAGATCATATAAGAATATATCGATATCCCTTAGAACCAATAAATTAACGACCTATCATTAGACACCTCAAGCGATTTCGCATGGAGTAGTTTGCATCGTTGTCATCCCTTAAATGACTTCCGTTGAAGGTTGTTAGCTCACATTTATTCCATTGTCCCTCACATCTCACTGGCCCCAAATTCCACTCTCCCTTCTTTCCTCCATCTTAATGCGTGCATATATATATATATAGACAAACATTTACTTGCACCACCTATACCCCCAATATTAGGATGGATCAACGACTTGACCATGATACCTCCATGGTGGACATGGAGAGCCTCACCTCCTTGCCGCCACCTTCACTTGCTCACCTCAAGCTCTCCTCGAGGGAGATGGACTCGCTCGTCGCAATGAGCGACACCTTCTTCCCTTCCCTTGTAGACGTCGTCAATCCAGACGAGACCGTCAGGATGTTCCTCTCCACCTCCGCGTCCATGCTAGGCATCCCAGATATCGTAAGCACTCTAAAGCGCATGATCCAATCTCTCAGATTGGATTATATCTTGAGAGTCGATATATTTTTTTATGTTAATTAGTGCATGCATGATTTCCTACGATCGCGATGGTTTAGTGGCATAGTTGTGCATAGGTTGGATCATACATGATCTGCAAGCTGCGGCATCCTAGGCTATGGTTGATGAGGGTGGCGTTGTGGTTGCTCTCGACGTGGTACGGTACGTTGGTGATCTGCGGTGTGAAGAGCTTGTCGCATAGATTCCCGTACGTGAGGAAATTCTCTGAGGTGGAGCTCCGCAAGAGGGAGGAGATCTTGCTCTCCTTCTCCCATAGCTCCTTCTTCCTCTATAGGATGCTCTTCAAGGCCCTCAAGTTCCTCGTCTCCTTATTCTACTTCACCCAGGTATGTAATTAATCTTTGGGCTTAACGATAGAGTGCATGTTAAATTGTTTGTTTACTTCTACGTAACGACGACCGACAGATTTCTTGATAAGATATGGTGGTTCAGCTGCAATAGATTTGAAAAAACCATCTAGTTTTTTTCAGAAAATAGTAAAGAACTTATTTCTTTTTGTTTGAAAGAGCCATTTCATGAAAATAGTTGAGAAAAGCAAACAAACACAAATTCTAATCAAGATTACAAAGAAACTGTTGGGAGACGGGCAACAAGTTGCGCCGCCAATCCCTTTTGGATGGCAAATCCAATTCTTCGGACCACAACATCTATAGATCTGGGGACCATAACATTACTATGCATAATTTTCTGCACCCTCTTAAGGAGCTCTACAACTTCATATGTCAAGAATCCAAAGGTATCAAACCCGAAAGGGATGAAGATATGTTGATTGTCAATACAAGCCTTCTCATGTTTAGCAACTTTGGCTGAGGCAGCTTTCTGTGCAGTGTATCCCGCAGTAAAATCACTTTTTATCAGACCAACTAATGAAGATACTCCAGTTAAATCAACACATGCATGTTTTCCTCCAGCCCAACCAAAAATTAAAACATCCGCTGGTCTGAGTGTGGAACTCCCCTCATGTGGATCAGACAAAAAATTCACAGGTACTTCTTTCTTTGACGCAACCCCAGCCTTCTTGAGAACATCATAGAGGACATCTTTAACAAGATCATGTATATATTTAAAACCTGGGAGTTCACGACAATGAACGGCGTGCTCCCCAAAGGAGTCTAGGCAAGATTTGTGGCATACTGGACACGCCTCATCTGCTGGGAATAAAGGAATCATTAGGCGATATCTGAGAATAGTACGATACTCAATAGGTGACATATGCATTCCAAGACCATCGATAGGAATAGCTAGAAGAAAATCTTGAGCATGGTCAGATTGCAAGCACCAAAAAATTAACTTTTGTCTAGTCATCATGTGAAATTCAACCTCAATTTCTTTGACAATTTTGCTAAAAAAGGAACTCACCAAAGCATTCTGGGCTTTAGGGAGTACGGTATCCTTGTTAGCAAAACATGTAAGATCTAAAGATGGGAGCTTGACACGTAGACTCTCCAAGGCATCTAGAAAAATCAGAATCAATATCACATACCCCACTGTCTCGTAAAATGTGATCTTGAAGCACCCAAGATTGAGCTCTAGAGGCCACAAAAGCATATGAAGAAGCCTCAATAGCGGAGTGCAGTCCTAAGCCACCAAGCTTGATTGGTAGGGGATGCCACCCTCCATTGAAGGTCACCAAAGAAAGGACCTCCACAAACCACAATGTCCTCAATAGCTTCACGTAGCCCTCTGTCAAAAAAAGCAGCAGCTTGCTCCATGCACGTGGGTTGACATGTCCTTAAGCCAAACATGAGCTTGGCTAAACCCATACAAGATCGTAGTAAAAGAAGTTCACTCTGTGGGTCACCGAACTGGGGGAGTAATTTCATTAATTCAACAGCTTTGTTGCCTCTCCTCGTAGCCAAGTCTTCAACAAATCCTTTGTTCATGCTCACTGCACCTCCAAGCAGTTTCACTCCTAGCACGGGCCTTCCAAAATCAGTAGGAAATAATCCCTTGCGGACCTTCTGTCCATCACATGAAGGCCAAAAAAGCTCAGTTTTCTTGATATTTAGAACAAGTCCCAACTCAGGGCCTCTACGTTGTATAATATCAAGTACCTTAGCCACCTCTAATGTGTCCCCAATGGTAGTCCCATCATCAAGATACCAAGCATGGAGAAGGAGTTTAGAATTGTCTCTGATCTCGTGAATAAGTGGATGCAATGCAAGAGAAAATAGAAGTGGACCGAGGGGGTCACCTTGCTGCACTCCAATGGTCGACCAAATATGATTGTCTCCAATATATAGTCTAGCAGCCTGAGCATACAGAAACTCCACCCATGAAGAAATAGATGGACATCGCCTTTGAACTTCACAGAGCATCGAAGATCTATCTATCATGTTGAAAGCATTAGAAAAATCTACAGTAAGCATAGAGATAGATCCATCACCATGAAGCTTGCTCAAAAGCCGATTGGTGCTGTGTAAAATGGCTTCTGCTCCTCCAGATACACCAACTCAAAATTGAAATCATTGAGATATTTAGACATCTCTTTGCCTACTCCTTTCATAGCAACCTTGGATAGTAGACGTCTCCAAATAGTGCCCACTGCAATAGGGCGCATGCCATTGTCAGGTTTGAGTAGCGGAGTAAGAGGTGCAGAGGCTACAAACTCAGCCAAACTCAAAGGACATCTCCCGCAAAGCCATAAGTTAACCACCATGGTGATCGTCCGTAAGAGCTCAGTGGCAATGGCAGATCCTTCCCCACAAAGGGCGTCTAAAAGGTGTTGAGCTCTCAAACCATCTCTGCCACACGATGTCCCTCTAGTTTTTAAAAGGCTAAAATTCTATCGACTCAGCAATGACCCTTCGTAAGCACAACTTGATGACCTAAACAAAAATTGCATACTCAGCATATAATCTCGACCTACTTTAGGAGGAATCTAAGTAAATATAGTAGGGAGACATGCACGGATTACCAGCAGAAGTATAATAACATCAGGGGCGGAATCGGGAATTTCATCAAGGAAGGACCGAGTATACAACTATTATGAATGCTCATAAATGAAAAAATCTATGTATTTTCCAACAATATTTTAAATAGAATTAATATTTTTGAAATGAAACTCTTTCAATCTTGATAAATTTAGAATTTAAATCTATTATTAACGTTAGAATTTCAAGTAGATTATTATTTTCAGTGGTTATTTTAAAATTAGATAAATATAATAATTTAAACCTATGTAAATCCATCCTAAAAGGCTATATTATTAAGTGAAATTTTTGAAATAAAAAAGTTCATGATTAAAATGAAATAATAACATTTATTTTATTTACAGGGAGTAAAAAACAACGGGAGAAACAAATAAACTCGAATACAATTTTATATCAAATTATTTTTTATTGGAAGTGATTGGATAAACCATATAAAAGAAAGTAAAATTGATGGAGGTAAGATCCGAACCATGATCTCCAAAATAATAAACATCACGCTTTACCACTAGACCATTTAATAATTCTACAATTAATTCTAACAATATTTATTATGATACAACTAAGAAGGAGTCATATTAAAAACTTAATACATTATACAGGAGACGTATAATAATCATGGAGGGGACCATGACCCCCCATAATATATATTAGCTCCGCCCCTGGATAACATGTGGAGAACTCTTTTCTATATAGCAGGGTTTCTGAGCTCTGCTTCCCATCGTGGTTTAGTCTTTTCTGCTCTCTGCATTTTGGATATTTCCATATAAGTGAATGTCTTGGCCCTGTGGAGGAAAGGAACAGTGCAAGAACCCTAAAACTGTGAAAAAGAGCAGCGTGGTGCGATGAAGCATTGAAGAGGCCAGCCTAACAAGTGGATCGTGGTGCGCATACGGCATCGAGGGGTTCGCCCTTTGCATGCACAGCTCGAGGGAGATCAAGAGAGGGCGAAAGGGGCAGTTTTCCTTAGGCCATGTTCAGATACCGGGTTAAACCACCCTCGGGGTGGTTTAACTCCCCCACCCCTTATTTTCTCCCTCCACGTGGGCCCCACTTTATTCCTTTTTTAAAAAAATAAAAAAAATAAATTTTACATCATCAATCCTATCAAAAAATAATATATTATACCATCATATCATATAAAAAATATAAACTACTCCACTTCTACTCACTTTTTCAAACTCCAATACAATCACATCACAATAACTACTCACTTTTTCAAACTCCAATACAATCACATCACCCCAAACCCACTTCTAACCCACCCCCAATTTAACCCTCTATCCAAACACCAAAACCCAAAAATGGGTTACCTGCAACCAGTTTAACCCACCTAAACCCACTATCCAAACACCCCCTTAGATTTTTAATGAGAGCTTTGCGAGGTTTTGCTCTAAAGAGAGAGAGAGAGAGAAACCCAGCAGGGAGACAGCTTAAAATGCATAATTTCTTATTTGATTATGGTTCCTCTTTTGATTGTACCTAACCGTCGTTCGGTCATGCATCACTGTCGAGAGATAAATGCAGGCTCTTAGAAAGAACGTGGATTTGGGGCACTCTGCCTTTAAATAAATAGGGAAATATGGCCTATTGAGGAAGACTATTATTATCCTTAGGATTTTTTTATTCTATATATGAACCTAAGAAATGCAAAGGGAAGGCGTCTAACAAGAATCTGTCTATTTAAATGACAAAGTAGTTAAGCATGGGCGTGGAATTAGTATCTATCATGCAGGTTCATGGTTTCTCCTTTATTATTATATGTCCCTTGTACAATGTATTAATTTTTTGATATGGACCCTCCTTAATTGTATAATAAATACAGTTATTTGATGAATATTATAAAATCATTTAATGGTCAAGTGTTAGAGTAATATGATTATTTTTTAGAGACTGTGGTTCATATCTTCTCTCAATTTTACTTTATATAGTATCTAATCACTTCCAAAATATCATTTAAAAATACGATGTTTTTTTTCCATTTCTGAACGTACATAATAGTTTTATCCCTATCCCTCTTTGATAAAATTCATAGATCTGCCCCACCAGTTAAGCATCATGTTTATTTTACGATTTCAAATTAACCGGTATTAATTATCTCCAATAGAAGATAACAGAAAAATACCTCTGACTTTTTCGATCTGATTGTATGTTTGGATATCAAACATGTTAGTTTTACCTTGCATAATTGAATAGTATATTTAATTTTCTTTATTGAATTTGGTGTCCGTCTTGATAGAGTCGTCATTAAAGTCGTGTAGATAAGAACAAATATTTTAATATGAACGTTCTGGATGGCAAATGGTTGAGATGTGGACATCCAAACAAACACTAAAAAAATTGAGTTATAATGTCGTTTTATTTAAAATCCACAAATAAATTTTATTGTTAAATATATAGCGACAATTTCATTGTAAAATATTTTTTTATATTTGAAATTAAGAATGAATATTATATTTATCGCCATATTGTTAATGACCGTTCATGTAACAATGCATATATACTATTCATTTTCAATATTTTAACTAATCATCGCTAAATTTTAGTTCAATATTGAACGACAATTAGTTCAAATTCTGACAAATAACAACGGATATATGTTGATATATGTACAGTCGCTAATGATACATGGAGGATATGATATCCATCACTCATTTCTAGTATAAAAAATAATTTCATAATGAATAACATCGTTGATATATAAATATATATTTAACAACACGTACGGATTTTAAAAAAGTGTCCTGTAACATAGTTTTGTTATTGTGAAACATGATTTTAAAATTCTGAGTTTTATGTTGTCTATATCCCCAACTTGAAATTTTAAAAAAACTCAAGAAATCTGTCTTATCTTTGTAGCCTGTAGAAGGATCCTGCATGGAACGTTATAAATTAATGGAAGGCGAATAGTATTTCATATTGCAAGGCAGGTACTGTTTGATCGTCAAGGTCTTCTAATAAATTGGCATGCTTTCAATAATGAGAATATATTTTTAAAGGGTCTTCATTATATCTTAACTTCGAGATAATTTAAACTCAGAAAAGTTGGCTTGAGTTAATTATAAATCAATGGTATTTAGTATTATATAATATAACAGCATACACAAGTAAATAGTTGATCGAACAAAGGTGCTTATTAGTCAATAAGTTATGCAAGAATTGGTTCAAGCTCGGCCTTCACAAGGCTATCTGTAACGGAATGGGTTGCGACGACCGGCGGAAGCATGCGATAGAAGATCGTGTGATCGAATCATTACCGAAATATGTATGGTAATCAATGAGCAGAGATAATATTCATTTCAAATAAGTCCATAAAATCCAATCAACTTGGTAGTTCTATTATTGCAACTCCAACTATGTATTTTTGTAAAACTACTCTAAGATTTTAAAACATCTCAGCAGTTCCTGTAGGCATATAAATATCCATTAATCTTCACCAGTGGAATTGTACCACGTCGGGAATCCTGAGGAATCCGTAGCCCGATCCGGAATATATAATCAACCATGTTCTTCACCTGAAATTGGCAAACATAAATTTTTCATGAGCCTAATGCCGAGTATGCATCGGGGTCCATGTATGGGTATACTAACGGTCCTTGATCCATTATAAATCATGTACTTGGATTTTCATGGATACATCATTATGTGCCTAGATATTTCATATGCATGTCTAAGTTCGATCCCTATCATGTATAATTTGGCTTCTTTCAAAAACATGTATATGCATATTAATTGCATAAGTAGATATGACAACCATTTCTTTCAACGTGTGGGGACTATTTCATAAAATACATGGCAAATTACATATTTCTTAAATCATATAAATTATTTTACATATTAACCCCCATGACTTTGATGGTTTAACTTTCTTAAACCACTTCTTGTTAACACATAATGGTTTACTCTTTTTAAACCATTTTCTTGCATAACTTATAATAGTTTACCTTTATAAACAAATTTTATTGTATGGCTTTCATATACGTATATTGATATACATTTTCAACCACTGTCACTTGCGCTCTCTGGCATGACAGTGTAACTACAACTGTAGATGACTTAGCTTTTGCCTTTGTGGTTCCTTGCAACTATACACCCCTTGTGGTGTTGCCACATACGGTATTAACATGACAGTATAGGTACAACAGTAAAGAACTTAGCTTTTATCTCTGTAGTTCCTTACAACCATACGCCCCTTGCGGAGTTGCCCCTTGGACTAACATGACCCCTAGCGGTCGTCCATGTGACTCTTTATGAGTCCGTGCCATAAATTTCTTTAATGTCATCTCCTAAATATTTGTCTTGATTGAGCACATATATTCAAATATTTTAAGAATATTTATCACAGCCATCATTGGTAGTGTATCATATAGTGATTTATAGAGATAAATTCATACGACAAAGTTTAGATACCCGTTTATAAAATAATTCCTCATCTCTTTAGATGTATTGCTGGAACACGTTACAGTATTTATAAAGCAATAATGATCTTAATGCAAATGAATATAATCTGATTTTATTTTATATGGTCCATGTAAAACAATCTATACTTGACATTATATATCTTGCAATCTAAACATTTGTGCATTTTGTAAAGTCTTATAAGAGGATTTCGGTATTTAGAGTAGTAATTGTCCCAATTATAACTACGCAAAAAATTATTTAAATCTATTTTTGTTATACTAAATTCATGCTTGGAGCATCAACAACACTGGAAAATATAATATTAAAAAAATCTAAATTGTGATATTACTCATCACCATTGAGGGATCCATGACATGATCCTGCATTACTTTAATAACTCTATTTTTCACTACTGTTATCACTAATATACATAAGAATCATACTATACGAATCAAACTTTCCAAGGATTTGTGTTGATGAGTTTGCTTATAATAATGAAGATATTGGCATCTGTACTCATAAATCACAATTCTCTACATGACCTTGATTGTCATAAAAACAGTAATATTAAAGATACTCATTTACTTAGTGTGATTAACCATACCATCCAATTGACATATGCACAAGGGATAAAAATCATAACTTGTTTTTTTACAAGATTTGGAAACTAGAATGACAATTCAAGAAGTTAACCGCATGATCTGTCACTAGTGTCGATTGTTATTGTAAGATTTATGACTTAAGGTTCAACACATACCAATCGGATTCATATGTATTATCTTAAAGATCCTTCTTATACACCCTGATATCTTATTTCAAATCAACCAATTACCTATTTGTATTATCTTGCGGACCGATACATACATTAAGAGATCTATTTCGGATGTCATCAGTGTTTTTAAAAAAATCCTAAACCGATAACATACAATCAATGGACCATTGTAGATTGAATTTATGTATATACGTAATAACCTAGAGCCGATACATACCTTAAGTCTGACGGATTTGTATATACTACTGGCCTCTACATCCTCTCTGTGCTCTCACGTCAACATTAACCTCCACCGAATCGTCGTCGTCGTCCCCTACAATGAGAATGATTCTCCCAACAAGATCTCTCTCCCTCTCTTTAACTCTCCCTCTCCCCTCTCTCTATATTTTTATAAAAGGGTAAGTGACGAGAGGGAGGAGGATTCATTGGATTTTTATTTTGATTATAGGTAGAGATAATGATGTAATTAACCCATTTAATTTATATTCAAGTCTCCATAAATTGATAATATGAATCGAATAGTAATGTGTGCAAAAATAGAAATATGGTGGAGGATAGAAAAATCTCATCCGTTACAATCTACCACCCTTAAAAAAATTTCATCCTCGAAATTTCTTGATAAAGAGACATACCGAAAATCGTTTGCACTGCATCCTTTTTTTCAACACTCTTCTTACTGATATTGTAACGTCCCGGGCTTAGGTCCCCGGTCCGTTATCGAGGAAAACTGTGCCCGGGACGTTACAGATATGAACTTGGTCTAGTCCCAAAATATATTTGTCATCAACACTACTCGAACATGAAGGTAACAAATAAGGTCTCCTATACAATCCTTCATAAGGAGCCATCTTGATACTTTAGTGATAGCTATTTAATATAAGAGAACTCAACTGACAGAAGATGTCTATCCCAACCATGTGTGACACCTGAGATGCATGTACTTAGCATATCTTTTAGTTTCATCATGATCCATTCTAGGTGACCGTTGGAATGTGGATGAAATTAAGTGATGAACTTTAATGGAGTACCCATAGCATCTTGAGAGCTTTTCCATAATCGGAGTATGTATCATGTGTTGCAATTTGACACTATTGATGATGAAATACCATGTAGGCAGATGATCTGATTCATGAACAAATCAGTCAGACTCTCATTGAGTAATCTTGGAGATTGAGCAAGAAGTGGTTGATATGATTTATCGATACTCAATCACTCAACACAGTATAATAACCATACTTCTTTTTCATGGGTAGTTTAGTGACAAGATCCATCGTGATATGCTCTCACCTCCATTATAATATCTCCAAGCATTGAATATGGCTTATTGTTTCATAATGTCTAATCCCAATATGTTGGTATACTTGGCATTTGGAAACAAAGTCCACAATGTCTATCTTTCATTGTTGGCCATCCAAAATTTTGTGAGGTATCTGTGAACATTTTTACCGTGCTTGGATGAATAGTATGCATCAATTTATGAGCTTCGTATAGGATCTCCGACATAACTAATTGTCACCTAAAGTCCAAGTTCTATCATGGTATCTCACAATTTCCTCGATCACAATTATACAAACGAATTCTTCTTTCTTGAGCATTTCAATTATTTTTGAGAGATCGAGATCTTTTTTTGTAACTTAATCCTTCAAATTACCTACAAAAATTTCTCACTGTATCGATAATGTCACCAATCTATTAGAGAAAATATTATCATTGCTAAATCCAAGTCATGAGCAGGATACTCCAAGTGAAAAGTTGGATAGTTAATCTCTTGTGATTTTAGTTGGCACGACGTATAATTAATAACTTTTTCATAAAGCATATCCTACTTTCTTTGTCATATGTACCAAGGTGAACTACAAGCCTCTAATGCGAAATAGTAGGCTTCAGATAAGGGTCATGGTCAACTTCAATCACATTCCTATAAATGTACAAACCTTGCATCCTTTCTAATGAGGTTTGTCATTGCTATTACAGTATGTGAGAAAGTTTTACGTGAATCTCTAATACACCTTGCCACACCTAGAAATCCTTGAATCTCTAAATATTTCTCCATATCACCGAAGTATATAATAATATCATATACAAATATGATAATAAATTTAGCATGATCTTCTAAAAATATCCTATGCATAAGTTCTGTAAAAGTCGCAAGAGCACGTGCGAGATCAATATGCCTGATTAAAATAACTCAGAAAGCTCAATCTTTAATATGGAAGCTATTTATAGAATGTCATTCTCCTTTATTTCATGTTAATTGTAAATGATCTTTTCTCTTCATAATCAAATGAATATATTGTTAGTCCCAAGTAGTAGATGTTAATCCCTCAAATTGTGTTATTCACAGTTTGATAACCAATGCTGAGATTAATACATATCTTTACTTTTGACACAGAGAATAAGTGCTCTCTATGGAGATCCATTAAGTCACAACGAAAAACTCCCTTATCCCACTTTCACTACCGCCGATCCTTTAATTCTATCATTTCAATAGGTGTCATTTTGTAAGGAGTTTCTGAAATTAGTGCAATTTAAGGGATAACGTCAATGGAGAAATCCAGTTCTCTATAGGAAGGTAATTTTGAACGATCATATGAAAACTCAACAAGAAAAGTCCTTAACAACATATTTTTTCATGATGTAACCGAGATGAACATGTACCTAATGAACAATTCACTTACTTCTCATACTTCTTGAACTTCATATCACTATCACATACTCTTCGGTCATCTTATTACCATGTCTAAGATAAAATCACTTCACTCAATGGGAAGCATCTCAGAAAAGTAGATTCTATTGTGTTCAGTATATCACTCCTTTGCCCAATCTTTTAAATAACATAACCTAAAGATTCTTCTCCTTATGGTAGTCTATAATTTTAAAAGTCATCTCCATCTAATGCATCAAATGCTTAACTTTCTTCATATCACGTTTACTAGGTAAGATGAACGGATTGTTGAGAATAAAGGTCTTCGGTATAAATCGACCAAAGTTTTGTGCATGATACTTTCATTGCAGAGTCATAATTGCTATAAACTCTAGTAATTATTACTATGTATCCTTGGTAGTTTCATTATCCGATTGATGACTCGCGACCTTTGTTCACCTTAATTCCAGAAAGAGGGGTCATTGATGAATACCCATTCATCACTCTTTATTCTTCTATTTTAGCTACAAAAACCTTTGCAAATACATGTAGATATGTGTAAATACAAATAAATACCAAAAGCATGCATTGTGTAAAAACCTATAATTAGCATGTTTTTGTGCACAAAATAAAAGAATAAAGAGCAAAAAGAAAAAGAGGGAAATATTTAGAATAAATATTGAGCAACCTAACCCAAGGGAGGGCTCAGCATGGGCCTGACCGCATAAAAGCCAAAGTAGAGGGAGATAGGGGCTCACATATGTATATATTTGTAAATAAATAAAATTATATTTTCCTCACCCAAAAATATGTTTGTCCATATTGTGTGTATATTTAGAAACTATTAAAAACAAAATAAAAAGATGAAAATCAAAAAGTCAAAAATACCCTTCCTTCACCATGTGTATAAACCACACCATTGTATTTATTTAACCTTGTAAATAAATTCAATTATTTTCTAAACTTTTTGTAAATATTCTATGTTACATATTGTAAATAAAATAAATAACAAGAAACAAAACAAAAATCAAATAAAAATTACAAAATTGAAAATACAAAAATACATTGTATAAATACCATGTATATAAATGTATTCAACCATTTATTTCACCCTTGTATATAAGTGATAAAAATAAAATAAAAATATTCTTTTATTCCATATTTCATGTTGTAAATAAATAAAATACAAAATGAGCATAAAAACACATAAAAATAACAAATAAAAAATCAAAAATAAAAATCCATATAGTGTACATATACCTATATACATAGCCACCCTATTTTTATTTCCAAAAATTAAATAAAAATCACCAAAAAATAGAAAAAAATAAAAGAAAAATATTTCATGTTTTGAGTTTTCTTTAATTCGGCCTATTTCTGCCCTAAAATAAATAAACAAAATCAAGTACACGTGGCAGCGTCTGACTGGTCCACGGGGGAATGTTGACCCCGGTCAACTCCCCCGCGGACTCCTTCCTTTTCTGGAAGATGCGTGCCGCGCCTCCTTCGCCGATTTATCCACGAGTGTCCAGGCTGTCTCCCACGCATATCTCGCGCCCGGATTCTTCGCCGTTCATCCCTCTCCCTCGCCGGATCCTTCGCCATGAAATCGACGCTTTCCATCGCCGTCTCCACTCAACCCTAATCGACGCTGTCACTCTATATATTCTCACCTCCGCCGCCTCCGCGCCCCATCTTTGGACCCTCTCCTTCTTCCCAGTGACCTCCATCGGCATCGCAAGAGTGACAGCAAGCCTTTGCCCTTGTTGCAGTGAGGCGAGGAGGTGAATCCTTTGATCCGGCGATCTTCGCCGCCACTGCTCCGCCACCGGCGTCGAGCATCGAGCCTCGGGCCGAGACGACCCTCGAGGCTACGACCAAGAGCACCCCCTGCTCTTCCCCAGTCTCTCCGACCACCCAGGTAGAACCTTTAGGCCGTAGGATAGCGTAGATTTCGATTTCTTAGTTACTGTTCGCGTAGCTCCGCCGCCGTCGCCAGCCACCTCCGATCATCCATCTTCCATTCCGACACCGCCATCATCTCCGCCAGACCTCTCCGCACCTTCTTCACCCCTCCACACAACCCAGATCGCATAGGATCTGGGAATCGAGCTCCACCGCCGACCACCCTCGCCGGAGCTCGCCATTCCGACGCACAGACCACCTTCACGCCACCTAACCGGGTCGAGGCACTTTGCCCTCGACCCGCGAGTCTTCTGGTTCGCTTTTCAGGTCGAAACGAGGGCGTCTGAGGCCCTTCGCCATCCAGCCAGGAGACCCAGCTCCGCCGGCCTTGCTCGAGCTCCTCGGAGCTTGGTTTGCCCGTTGGAGACCACCGGCAGACGCGGGAGCCTTCCGCGATTCTTCTCCGACCTTCAGGAGGCTCACCGGAGGAGCCTAGCGCACGCACGAGCCCGGCGAGTCTCGCCGGGGACCTGTTCTTCGAGGACCCTCCATCGCCGTCAGATCAACCTCATCGCTCCAGATCAGATCTTGGCCGTCCGATCGAGGAGCTGCTTCCACCGTCCGATCCGAGGAGACGCCATCTGGAGCGCCCACCATCTGCAGCCGTCCGATCTACACGTGGCGCGCATCCAACGCTTCCATTTAATAAAGGGTAATTTACCCTTAGGCCCTTATCTTTGCTTTATTTCGTTTCAGTCCTGTAAGTTGTCGAGTCAGTTGTTTAGTTTTGGGATAATTTGCATCAAGGACCTCGTACGTAATTTTATTTGCATTTATACCCCTGCCAGTAGCGAACCACGTGCTTCGTCACGTGTTACTTTGGGATATTTGCATAAGATGCCCTGTAGTTCTGGATGTTATTCATTGAATAAAATGTTTTGTTTATTTGCATTTATACCCCTGTGAGCATTGTTTTTGCACATGTGCGAATTATTTTGGGTTATTTGCATATAAGCCCCTGGACTTTTGGTACTTGTTACCAATAAGCCCTCGGAACTTATTTTTATTACCATTTGGTCCCTGTGTGCCCCAGGCACGTGCTTGGCACGTGTGTTGCTGGGTATTTTGCACCAGGACCCCATAACTTTTGGGTATTTGCACTTAGGTCCCTGTGCACAGTGCCCCACCTTTATTTTTGGATAAAATATCAAACGACCTCCAAATCCAATGAAATTTTGACACATGGCTCCTGCCATGGTGTAGGAATTTCTATGATTTTTGGGGACATTTTTGATTTCATTTATTATTTTTAAAAATTCAAAAACCCCTATTTTTGCTACTGTTTGACTTTAAAAATACCAAAAAAATATAAAAACTCCACCAAAAATTCTAAAAAAATTAGGTATTGTAGTTTGCTTGTTGTTTGATTTTCTAGCCAATTTTGGCTACTTTTCATAACTTAAAAACCCTAAAAATTGAAAAACCCCTAAAAACTCATAAAAATTGTAATAAATAAATTAAAAATCCAAAAACAATAATTAGGGTGCCTAAATTTTCCTTATTCTTTCTAGATTATAGGAAAATTACCTTTAGGGCCTTTTGAGATCCAAAATTATTTTATTTTTGGGTCTTAAGCCTTGCTGGACAGTACCCTTTGTTTTTCGCATTGTTTGATTTTTAATAAATAATTTCTCCATTAGAAAAATCCCAAAAATTCACCAAAAACAGTAAAAAACTTAAAAAACCTAAAAACCAATTTTCTGGAATTTTTGCATCATTTTTTGTGTGTTTAATAAATTGTTGAAGTCCCCTTGTATATGCCTTCTTTCATTTTCTCATCTTTTTAAAAAATTCAAAAAAAAAATATAAAAACAAATAAAAAACCATAAAAAAGACCCTCTTGGATTTCTGACTGCATCGTAGGCTATTTAGCCAATCTGTGCTCCTTGTGTTCGACCCTGGGAGCTATACCAGGTTAATCCTATAGCAGGACCACCTCTATCTTGTGTTTTGATTGATTGATCTCTTTGAGTGGTTCATTTTTCTTGATATTCTCCGTTTTTGTGATTGAGGTCGCAACGACCATTTTCCGACCTTTACCTCTGTCGCATCTTCGGGTCATCAGAATGGCGCCGTTGCCGGGGAGCACGGCTTTGTAGTCAGTTTTCATTCTTCTATTTTTGTCTCTCTATATTATAATTGTGTTCTGACATTCTCTCTTGGATTTTTGTGCGAGGTACTGCGTGGAGAACTTGGAGTTACTATTTTGAGGACCCGCACGGGAGGAAGAGAGAGAGAAGAAGAAATTTTTATTTCAGAGAGAGAAAGAGAGAGAACAATTTTTTTGTAATAATTTAGGACTTGGACTTTGAACTGTGGACATTTGTAACTTAGCGGGTCTGTTTCGCCGAGCACCGGTGTGCTCGGGGGACCCATTTGGATTTTCGCGGCTTTTATCGTGGTTTTCATAGCTAGCTGCCTTTTCCGGTGTTTACGCGGTTTTTCTCGAGCCCCTAGACGTAGGAATTTTTGTTGATTGTGACGTAAATATCTAAGGCCCAACACCTAATAGAATATCTGTTCCTATAGAACGTAATTGGACCTTAATAAAATTCATTGAAAAAGTTAGTTTAATTGGATTTGAGACCACGTGCCGTGAGGAGTCACATACAGCGCTGGCAGGACCCGTTGTGGCGGGCACCGAGTGACTCCCAAGATCGGACTCCGGACTCGATTCGGTTAGCTAACTATTGTTCTTCACGATCAATAGAAGTTGCTCATCTAGGACTCGGTTTTTCCCGCTGCACCATTTAGGTAGTTTTATTCTGTCTTTTAATTCTGCGCGGATCACTTGCATGTAGAGTGCTGGAGACAAGGTACGCATTTCTTTCTCTGCATGCATCATTGATTTCTTCGCGCATCGGCTTTTTCGTCTTCTCCCTCTGTTTTTGGCTTAAATCATCAGGAGAATCGGAAAAACCGTTAGGCCGCTTGTATTTATTTTGAAAAAAAATTAAAAAGAAAAACAAAAAAAAAAAATTGGGACTGGATAACATTATTGACCCTAAAAGACACTCACATTAAAAATTTGTCTTGGGGAGAGCAACCCCCTCATTGTATGGTTTGGATGCGCGAGAGAGTGACTCGAACCCTAGGTAGAACCCTCCGGTGTTATTTCTAGCTGACTACCGACTCTTCCGTGCGGGCCAGTCGGTTGGAGTAGCATCGGGTATCCTAACAGGTCACGTAAGCGCTCTGATATCTTGTATGTTCACCAAATAAAATTGACAAGATAAATTGACCGATCTTTCACGGTCTTCAGATTGTGTTGCGTTGGTGAACCGGGGGTTTGCTTTGCGATCATATTTTCTCCAGAGCCCATCCGCCCAACTCGCCAAGATCAAGATGATGGGTAGACGATCTCTTAGGCAGCCTCTGGCTGCACCGCTTTCAGGCGCGTCTACTCCATCATCTAGGTTGGCCCGTGAGAGTCGAGACCAGCTCTCCGGGCCCGAGTTCGATTCCACCCTGTTCCCCCTCGATCCCCTTTCTTCTGCTACTGAGAGACATGAGCCCGAGGAGAGACGAATTAATTTGACAGAACCTGAGTTAGGCTCATCTGATTTTGCAGACGTCCCTATGGCCGGAGCCGGCAGTTCAGACGATCGCCAGCCCGAGCATTTTGTCTTAGACCAGGGAGCGATTAACTCCACCCTGATCGCGTCATTAGAGACAGTTCAGCAACAGTTACGCGATCAGGGGGCATTCATGATAGAGATGAGGAGGGAGTTGGAGAGACTCCGAAGAGAGCGAGACGAGCCGAGCGAGCCTGAGGACATTCCTGACGCTGATGCAGAGGCAGCAGCCGCAGCAGCAGCCGCAGCAGCAGCAGCGGCAGCCGCCGCCGCAGCAAGACCGATGCGGGAGCTTCACAACCCCGGATCTACACTGATGCACCAATGGGTGGTGATACCTGCTATCGTGGGGGATTTCAAGTTCCCTCCGAACACCCTGCAGATGCTTCCTCATTTTCACGGACTCGCCACTGAGGAACCCCACCTCCATCTCCAGGAGTTTCTGATGATCTGCAGCACTGTCCACGACCGTCGTGTGGACCAAGATACGATTCGGATGATGGCCTTCCCTTTTTCACTGGCAGATAGAGCAGTCGCATGGCTGAAACATCTAGGGAAGTTTGTCTACACCTGGGAGCAGCTCCGCACCGAGTACTTGAACAAGTACTATCCACTCGGGCGGACGAATGCAGCGAGGGCCCTGATCAACAACTTCTCCATGCTCCCTAACGAGCAATTTCACGAGGCATGGGAGAGGTTCAGAGAGCTTCTGGATAGATGCCCACACCACGACATTTCAAAGCCGAACCTAGTTCAGAGCTTCTTTAGTGGGCTGACACCAGAGCTTCAGGGTCTGGTGAACGCTTCTTGCGGCGGGTCCTACTTTGCCAAGGACAACAACCAAGTCTGGGCCATCTATGAGGAGATGTCTGAAAATTACATGGTGATGTCCCAGACTCGGTTGTACACACAGAGATCTCAGCAGCCGCCAGGACCCGTGCAGTATCAGCGAATAGCACGGGTTGATGCAGGTCCATCCAGTTCGTCCACAGTTGCAGCCGCACAGGCAGAGTCGGCCGCTGCGGACATGGGAATTATCAGCGAGAAGTTGGACCGCATGGAAATCATAGAGAAGAAGCAGTGCCAGGGCATAACTCAGATGGAGGAAATGGCACAAACTCTGAGCGACATGAAGACCCAGCTCTTGTGTCTTCAGGAGGCACAGACGGCTCCTCAGCCCCGTCTTCTGTCGCGAGGCGATTCCGGCGGCAGCCGCAGCTCGTCCCAGCGCTCCAGCTCCTTGCAGCAGCCTAGACAAGTTCACCTTGTACAGGCGGAGCCGTACCAGCAGCAGCAGCCCTCTTACCAGTCACCACCATCTCCAGACTTACAGATGGTGGTATATCAGCCGGATCAGCCTCTGGATGTACTCCCACCAGCCCCTTACGATGCGGAACCGTTGATGGATGTCAACGGGATTTGGTATGACCGGCCCCAGCCTGGAATCCGACGAGACCATCCCGGATTCAGGTGGGGGAATGGGGGTAACCAGTCCCAACAGCAGCCAGCCGGTCAGGGAGGGCAGTACTCCCAGCAGAGAGATCACCAGCAGCACCCAGCACACCAGCCATCATCCTTCGTACCTCGTCCCTACCAGCAGCAGGGACAGAATTGGAGACGTGAGCAGCAGGCTCACCAGCAGCAGCATCATTCCTCTTACCCCTCTCAGCCGCAGCAGCACCAGGTCCAGCAGCCTCATTACCAGAGAGGCAACCCGTCGGGTTCCCATGAGAGCCCCGCCATGGATGATCTAGCCCGCCTCTTCACAGAGCAGCAGGCTACATTTAGACGGGAGATGGACGAGTTCCGCCAGGAGATGCGGGACCTGATGAGAGGGAAGGCCGCCATCCCTGCACAGATCGAGCCTAATCCGAATAACTTGAAGAGGAAATCTGAGCAGGTAGTTCACACTGAGCCTACCACTTCTAGTGACTCATTTGATGTTATCTCGTCGGATCTATTTGATGCTGATTTTGTCACTCTTAGGAGCGGTAGAAGACCAGCAGGAGGCGCCTCATCTGAGCGACATCGCGAGGAATCATCTAGAGCGCCAGATGAGGAAGAGGAGAGCGGTACTGAAGCCGCACATCCTGATGAGGGTGGTACTGAGGCCACCCGAGATGCTGATACCACCGGCGGTACTGAGGCCGCCATTTCACCACATCGAGGAGGTGGTACTGACGCCACCAGCAGAGCCGAGCCAGCCCGCGGTACTGAGACCGCAAGACGTCTAGTTGTAGAGCCAGCTAGAGGTGGTACTGAGGCCACCAACATTTATTCTGATAGAAATGTTGTCTTTCCTCGCATGAATGTATCTCGGAACTCTGATTTGAATAAAAGAAAAGGTTTAGTTTCTTCTGATCCCACTGTGGTGAATGATGTTTGTGAGGATCCAGTCATCGAATCATCTAGGCCTATTCCTAGTCCTTCATCTGAGAAGGACCCTGTGATCCCCTTTCCTAGAGCCCTTGAGTTGGGGAAAGGGAAGAAAAAAGAAAAAGATCCAAAAAAAAGAGAGCAGGAGGAGTTCAGCCAGGGCATGATAGACCGATTTCACATCCAGCTGACCCTCAATGAGGCTTTGCAGCACATTCCTCTTCTTCAGCGGTCCTTGAGAGACAGGACCACAGTCAGGAGGAAGAAGAGGAGCAAGACCGCAGAAATTCATGTGCTAACAAAAGCCACGTGTTACGCGATCCAGAACCATCTGCCGACTAAGAGGCCAGATTTAGGGGCCCCGTATGTCAGATGTCAGATTAGTGAGCAGAGGTTCGACCGCACTCTATTAGATAGCGGATCGTCGATCAACCTTCTTCCGGCAGCCCTTCTCGACCACTTAGAGTTGGGCACTCTTAGACAGAGCAGGACATACCTTCAGTTTGCTGATCGGTCTGTCAAGAGGCCAAAGGGGTTGTTGCGAGACGTTGTCGTCACGATTCAGGGTTTGCAATTCCCCGTGGATTTTGTCGTACTGGACATGGAGACCCCTGACTCGTTGACCGATTCCCCCATCATCCTCGGTCGCCCGTTCTTGGCCACAGCCAAGGCAGTGACTGACCATGACAGTGGGAAGGTATACTTTCGCGTCCAGGGCGAGAGTATACAAATAGAGACGGTCAAGGACTACAGAGCCAGATCCAGATCCCGCTCAGATGCCAGTACAGATTCAGAGCATCTGACAGACGCAGAGCCAGACATCCACCAGGACTGTGATTTTGTGATCACAGATGATGAGGCAATTTGGGCAGATCCTGCAGCACAGACCATCCTCTCATATTCAGATACAGCTGATGCAGAGATGATAGTAGAGGATAGTCTGGAGAGCACAGCCCTGGTTCAGGATACTATTGAGTCAGCAGAGTCGGACCTTGATCGCGACACGATTTCCTGTGATGGTGGTACTGATGCCACCTTGTTCTCCGGTGGTACTGATGCCACCGAGTCTGATATAGATCCCTCGGATTCAGAATCTGATTGGGCAGATTGTGATGATCAGATGCCAGATCTGGATCCACCTGAGCCTATAGATGAGGAGGAGGTAGAGGCAGAGCAGAACAGAGACAATGTAGAGGACCCGCCTTCTCCAGATCCAGTTTGTGAGAGTTCGTTATCATTTTCCCAGGCAAATTTGGCAGAATTGTCCGCATACACACATCTTCTTCAGAAGCCAGATTTGCCAGCACCCAGCTGTCCAGAGCTAAAGCCGCTCCCTACTTCGTTGAAGTATAGATTCCTTGCGGGAGAGTCTGAGATGTACCCAGTCATCATCTCTGCAGATCTGACTGGAGAACAAGAATCCCGTCTGATGGAGGTTCTTGAAAAGAACCGCAAGGCAATTGGATGGAGCGTAGCAGATCTCCATGGGATTAGTCCCTCGTTGTGCTCCCACCATATCTATCTCGAGGAAGGGGCAAAGCCGTCGCGTGAGTTCCAGCGGCGACTGAACCCCAACCTAAGAGAGGTTGTTATGAAGGAAATATCAAAATGGTGGAGTGCAGATTTTATTTATCCCATTTCCGACTCCAAGTGGGTCAGCCCCTTGCATGTGGTACCCAAGAAGACGGGCATCACGACTGTGATCAGTATGTCGGGAGAGGAGATTGCTACACGAGTACCCACCTCTTGGAGGGTCTGTGTTGACTACAGGAGACTCAACCAGGCCACCAAGAAGGACCATTTCCCCCTGCCTTTTATTGATCAGATCATAGAGAGACTGGCAGGGAAGAGCCACTACTGCTTCCTGGATGGGTACTCGGGCTACAACCAGGTGGCCATCGCTCCTGAGGATCAGGAGAAGACCACCTTTACCTGTCCCTTCGGTACATACGCTTTTCGACGCATGCCATTCGGGCTATGTAACGCCCCTGCGACTTTTCAGAGATGCATGTTGTCGATATTTTCGGACATGGTAGGGGAGTGTTTGGAGGTCTTCATGGACGACTTCTCGGTTTACGGCGACGGATTCGATTCCTGTCTTGACTGCCTAGACCGAGTGCTCCAGCGATGTATTGCTACCCGCTTGGTGCTGTCTTGGGAGAAGAGTCACTTCATGGTGACTCAAGGGACGGTGCTTGGCCACATCATCTCCAACAGAGGCATGGAGGTTGATCCGGCCAAGGTCGATGTCATTAGGAAACTCACACCGCCGTCCAATCTGAAGCAGTTACGGTCATTTCTGGGGCACGTTGGTTTTTATAGGAGATTCATTCATGATTTCAGCAAGATTGCCCGACCGTTGACTGACCTCTTGACGAAAGACACCGAGTTCCTTGTCGATGACAAGTGTCTTTCATCCTTTGAAACTCTCCAGCAATGTGTGATTGAGGCTCCTGTCCTTCAGCCGCCTGATTGGTCTCTCCCATTCGAGATCATGACGGACGCCTCTGATTTTGCCGTAGGGGCAGTGCTGGGACAGAGGAGGGATGGAGTACCATTTGCGATACACTATGCTAGCCGCACATTGGATTCTGCCCAGCGGAATTATACAGTTACAGAGAAGGAGATGCTAGCAGTAGTGTTTGCCCTAGATAAATTCAGATCATATATCATTGGATCTAGAGTGACTTTGTATACTGACCACACCGCCATCAGGTACCTCATGTCAAAGAAGGATGCCAAGGCCAGACTTACTAGATGGATCCTTCTACTCCAGGAGTTCGACATTGAGATCAAGGATAAGCCTGGAGTCAAGAATGTGGTGGCGGATCATCTCTCCCGATTAGAGCAGCCTGAGGAGACAGAGCAGATTGATCCCATTTGTGATACCTTCCCAGATGAGGCGATCCTTGCTATCGCCTCACTCCCGTGGTATGCCGATATTGTGAACTTTCTCGTTGCTGGGAAAGTCCCACAAGATTGGCCCAAGCAGAAGATTGAGACCTTCCTTGCGAAGGCCAAGTCCTACCACTGGGAGGATCCCATCCTTTACCACGAAGGAGGGGATAGCATCTGGCGTCGGTGTATTCCTCAGGAGGAGCATCATAGTGTCCTCACTTACTGCCACAAGCTTGAGGCAGGAGGACATCATTCTGGGAGGAGAACGACACAGAAAGTGCTCCAATCCGGCTTGTGGTGGCCTACACTCTTCAAGGACTCTGATGAGTTCGTGAAGAGGTGTACTGACTGTCAGAGGATGGGCACTTGTGGACAACGTGATATGATGCCGATGCAGCCCATTCACTTCTGTGAGGTTTTTGACGCATGGGGCATCGATTTCATGGGTCCATTCCCTAAGAGTCAGGGATTTGAGTACATTCTGTTGGCCGTAGATTATGTTAGTCGTTGGGTTGAGGCTATCCCCGCCCGAGCCGCAGATGCGAAGACAGTTTGCAGATTTTTGAAGAAGCACATCATCATGCGGTTCGGGGTTCCACGAGTTCTTATTTCTGATGGGGGATCTCATTTCATCAACGACCAGGTGAAGGCACTTGCTACCGAGTTCGGCATAGACCATCGTGTTGCTACACCATACCATCCACAGACGAATGGTCTAGCTGAAGTGTCGAATAGGGAGATCAAGAATATTTTGCAGAAAGTCGTCCGCCTTGACCGAAAGAATTGGTCACAGCTTTTGGACTCGGTCTTGTGGGCATATCGGACGTCTTTCAAGACTCCATTGGGTACATCTCCCTTTCGCCTCGTGTATGGCAAGCCCTGTCACCTACCAGTTGAGCTGAGGCACAAGTCACTCTGGGCAGTTACAGACATATTGATGGATCCAGATGGTATAGGAGACCAGAGGAGGGCAGAGTTAGCCGCCTTGGAAGAGCTAAGAGATGCAGCTTTCTCAAGCAGCCTACATTATAAGGAGAAAGTCAAAGAGTGGCATGATTCTCATATCAGCCACAAGCATTTTGAGATTGGTCAGAAAGTATGGTTGTTTGATGCGAGGCTTAGATTATTTCCAGGGAAGCTACAGAGCAAATGGAAAGGACCCTATTTGGTCAGGAAGGTACACGATAACGGTAGCATTGATATATCTGAGTTATCTTCCGAGAGTACCTTCCGAGTGAACGGCCAGCGACTCAAACCATTTCTAGATCATGAGCCGCGGGACGTTATTATTGCCGCTATTCATTTTGCGTGAGATGTGGTCTTTTGACTCACATCTTTTACATCTCACGCCTGATTTTCACTGTTCCTCCGCCTGTATAGATCCAGTTGTCCATATCATTCTATTCTTTACTCCCACATCCCGTCTCTCATCTTATGATTATGCTATACTTAGGGTGTACTTTACCCTAAGTATAGGGGGGATGTCGGACCAGTGAGTATTCTTTTCATTCTTTCTGCTCTTGTTTTTGCTGCCTATACTTAGGGACATTTTACCCTAAGTATAGGGGGGGCAGATTCTGTATCTTCTTCACTCGGCTTTCCCTTCATGTACAGCTTTCTATACTTAGGATTAGTTAATCCTAAGTATAGGGGGAGACCACCGAGTTCCTCTCATTCTATTCATTTATTCGTTCCTGTACTTAGCCATTCCTTTTCACTTCCCTTTTACTAAGCACGAGTTATGTCTTCTTCATCGCTCTTGATCACTCTGAGGACATCGTTCGAGCTAAGTATAGGGGGGGTGTGTATATATTTCATATATACTTTAGCCATAACTCGTACTTTGTGTGAGTGTGTTAATAAATAAAATGGCTAAAAATCACAAAAATTAAAAATTTTTCATGTACATGAACCTCTTTTATTCTTGCACATACATAGCTAGTGTACAAAGTATTTTTGTAAAAATGATTTCAAAAATCTTTTGTGTAAAGCTTGTGTAAATATTTTGTATCAAAATTATGTATATAGTACAAAATTTTTCCAAAATGTTTTGAAAACCAAAAGTTTGCAAAAATCTTGTGTAAAAATCTTGTAAATATCTTTTTGCAAAACTTGCACTTCATGCATCATTCATTCATGATTTCAAAACATTTTTTCAAAAATTTTTGCATGATTGTAAAATATTTGTAAATAGCATCTTGTGTACATATATGTATATAGTTTTTCCTGGATGAGAGTTGACATTTAAACTAAGCCTGGAATTAAATTGAGAAATGGAGCTTGAACAAGATCTTAATCCACCTAACTTCAAGAGGAACCTTGTAGGACTTAGGGTTAAGGCTTTTCAGGTCCATAAGGACTTAATTCTTTGAGTCCACTAGGCTATGAGCATATGTCATCTTGATGAGCCTAAGTAGAGCACTTAACAACACACGCATGACTCTCAGAGACAATGGCTTAACTTGCACCTGCACTTTACACATGGCTCTCCATGGATGAGGTGGTGAGGAGGCAGTTTCCTTTGGCTTGGGGTAGCATATGAGGGTAGTACTTCTAGGCGGAACCTCTCTTCTTCTTATAGTGAAGGAAGTGCACCTCAACTTGGTCTAGTGGTGTTGAAAGCTAAAGACAGAAGCTGTGGGTTGCAATAAAGCTTCAAAAGAGGGATAGTCTACTGGCTCAAGGGGAAATTTCTTATATATGCTGCACCATGTAGATATGCTGTACAGAAGTTCTTGAAAAAAAAAATGCAAAAATGCAAAAAGAACTCCAAAAAAGTGGTGGGTCGGATTGAAAATTTAATAACCCCACCGGAGTATAAAGCAAAAGCTTATGGTATCCATGTTACATCTCATGAAGCTTGCAGCGGGAGACTTAGCTACACTGGCTAAGCTTCCAAAACTCTATACTTCTACCCCCTCTTCTTGAGCTGGTTGCACTTGAACTTAGAAGGGAATACCCCGCTTCTCGAGGAAAGAGTTGCTAGACTGAGGCATTAGAGTTACCAGGTTGAGGGAGGTTGCTTCTTTGTTACTTCTGAGGTGGGGAGCCACATATCACTTACACCGCAAGGAAAAGATTCATGGTCATTAGAGTTTGTGTATGTAGACTTGTTCTGATCTGGTTTATTGAGGAGTCTTGCCCATAGATTGGTGGAACTTGGAGGCTGTTGAGTTTTAGGCTTAAGTCCGAATAAGGTTCCGACACATTAATAATCCAAAGATCTGATCGAGCTCCAGATTTCAATTTGATGAAGGAAAATTTAATAAGTCAACCTTGATCCATGTACATCCTCTTTTTCTTTTTCTTTTTCTTTCTTTTTCACTTCTTTTTCAAATAAGTGTTTGCTAAGGGACTAGCAAAGTTAAGCATAGGGGGGTGATGAATACCCATTCATCACTCTTTATTCTTCTATTTTAGCTACAAAAACCTTTGCAAATACATGTAGATATGTGTAAATACAAATAAATACCAAAAGCATGCATTGTGTAAAAACCTATAATTAGCATGTTTTTGTGCACAAAATAAAAGAATAAAGAGCAAAAAGAAAAAGAGGGAAATATTTAGAATAAATATTGAGCAACCTAACCCAAGGGAGGGCTCAGCATGGGCCTGACCGCATAAAAGCCAAAGTAGAGGGAGATAGGGGCTCACATATGTATATATTTGTAAATAAATAAAATTATATTTTCCTCACCCAAAAATATGTTTGTCCATATTGTGTGTATATTTAGAAACTATTAAAAACAAAATAAAAAGATGAAAATCAAAAAGTCAAAAATACCCTTCCTTCACCATGTGTATAAACCACACCATTGTATTTATTTAACCTTGTAAATAAATTCAATTATTTTCTAAACTTTTTGTAAATATTCTATGTTACATATTGTAAATAAAATAAATAACAAGAAACAAAACAAAAATCAAATAAAAATTACAAAATTGAAAATACAAAAATACATTGTATAAATACCATGTATATAAATGTATTCAACCATTTATTTCACCCTTGTATATAAGTGATAAAAATAAAATAAAAATATTCTTTTATTCCATATTTCATGTTGTAAATAAATAAAATACAAAATGAGCATAAAAACACATAAAAATAACAAATAAAAAATCAAAAATAAAAATCCATATAGTGTACATATACCTATATACATAGCCACCCTATTTTTATTTCCAAAAATTAAATAAAAATCACCAAAAAATAGAAAAAAATAAAAGAAAAATATTTCATGTTTTGAGTTTTCTTTAATTCGGCCTATTTCTGCCCTAAAATAAATAAACAAAATCAAGTACACGTGGCAGCGTCTGACTGGTCCACGGGGGAATGTTGACCCCGGTCAACTCCCCCGCGGACTCCTTCCTTTTCTGGAAGATGCGTGCCGCGCCTCCTTCGCCGATTTATCCACGAGTGTCCAGGCTGTCTCCCACGCATATCTCGCGCCCGGATTCTTCGCCGTTCATCCCTCTCCCTCGCCGGATCCTTCGCCATGAAATCGACGCTTTCCATCGCCGTCTCCACTCAACCCTAATCGACGCTGTCACTCTATATATTCTCACCTCCGCCGCCTCCGCGCCCCATCTTTGGACCCTCTCCTTCTTCCCAGTGACCTCCATCGACATCGCAAGAGTGACAGCAAGCCTTTGCCCTTGTTGCAGTGAGGCGAGGAGGTGAATCCTTTGATCCGGCGATCTTCGCCGCCACTGCTCCGCCACCGGCGTCGAGCATCGAGCCTCGGGCCGAGACGACCCTCGAGGCTACGACCAAGAGCACCCCCTGCTCTTCCCCAGTCTCTCCGACCACCCAGGTAGAACCTTTAGGCCGTAGGATAGCGTAGATTTCGATTTCTTAGTTACTGTTCGCGTAGCTCCGCCGCCGTCGCCAGCCACCTCCGATCATCCATCTTCCATTCCGACACCGCCATCATCTCCGCCAGACCTCTCCGCACCTTCTTCACCCCTCCACACAACCCAGATCGCACAGGATCTGGGAATCGAGCTCCACCGCCGACCACCCTCGCCGGAGCTCGCCATTCCGACGCACAGACCACCTTCACGCCACCTAACCGGGTCGAGGCACTTTGCCCTCGACCCGCGAGTCTTCTGGTTCGCTTTTCAGGTCGAAACGAGGGCGTCTGAGGCCCTTCGCCATCCAGCCAGGAGACCCAGCTCCGCCGGCCTTGCTCGAGCTCCTCGGAGCTTGGTTTGCCCGTTGGAGACCACCGGCAGACGCGGGAGCCTTCCGCGATTCTTCTCCGACCTTCAGGAGGCTCACCGGAGGAGCCTAGCGCACGCACGAGCCCGGCGAGTCTCGCCGGGGACCTGTTCTTCGAGGACCCTCCATCGCCGTCAGATCAACCTCATCGCTCCAGATCAGATCTTGGCCGTCCGATCGAGGAGCTGCTTCCACCGTCCGATCCGAGGAGACGCCATCTGGAGCGCCCACCATCTGCAGCCGTCCGATCTACACGTGGCGCGCATCCAACGCTTCCATTTAATAAAGGGTAATTTACCCTTAGGCCCTTATCTTTGCTTTATTTCGTTTCAGTCCTGTAAGTTGTCGAGTCAGTTGTTTAGTTTTGGGATAATTTGCATCAAGGACCTCGTACGTAATTTTATTTGCATTTATACCCCTGCCAGTAGCGAACCACGTGCTTCGTCACGTGTTACTTTGGGATATTTGCATAAGATGCCCTGTAGTTCTGGATGTTATTCATTGAATAAAATGTTTTGTTTATTTGCATTTATACCCCTGTGAGCATTGTTTTTGCACATGTGCGAATTATTTTGGGTTATTTGCATATAAGCCCCTGGACTTTTGGTACTTGTTACCAATAAGCCCTCGGAACTTATTTTTATTACCATTTGGTCCCTGTGTGCCCCAGGCACGTGCTTGGCACGTGTGTTGCTGGGTATTTTGCACCAGGACCCCATAACTTTTGGGTATTTGCACTTAGGTCCCTGTGCACAGTGCCCCACCTTTATTTTTGGATAAAATATCAAACGACCTCCAAATCCAATGAAATTTTGACACATGGCTCCTGCCATGGTGTAGGAATTTCTATGATTTTTGGGGACATTTTTGATTTCATTTATTATTTTTAAAAATTCAAAAACCCCTATTTTTGCTACTGTTTGACTTTAAAAATACCAAAAAAATATAAAAACTCCACCAAAAATTCTAAAAAAATTAGGTATTGTAGTTTGCTTGTTGTTTGATTTTCTAGCCAATTTTGGCTACTTTTCATCACGTAAAACCCTAAAAATTGAAAAACCCCTAAAAACTCATAAAAATTGTAATAAATAAATTAAAAATCCAAAAACAATAATTAGGGTGCCTAAATTTTTCTTATTCTTTCTAGATTATAGGAAAATTACCTTTAGGGCCTTTTGAGATCCAAAATTATTTTATTTTTGGGTCTTAAGCCTTGCTGGACAGTACCCTTTGTTTTTCGCATTGTTTGATTTTTAATAAATAATTTCTCCATTAGAAAAATCCCAAAAATTCACCAAAAACAGTAAAAAACTTAAAAAACCTAAAAACCAATTTTCTGGAATTTTTGCATCATTTTTTGTGTGTTTAATAAATTGTTGAAGTCCCCTTGTATATGCCTTCTTTCATTTTCTCATCTTTTTAAAAAATTCAAAAAAAAATATAAAAACAAATAAAAAAACCATAAAAAAGACCCTCTTGGATTTCTGACTGCATCGTAGGCTATTTAGCCAATCTGTGCTCCTTGTGTTCGACCCTGGGAGCTATACCAGGTTAATCCTATAGCAGGACCACCTCTATCTTGTGTTTTGATTGATTGATCTCTTTGAGTGGTTCATTTTTCTTGATATTCTCCGTTTTTGTGATTGAGGTCGCAACGACCATTTTCCGACCTTTACCTCTGTCGCATCTTCGGGTCATCAGTCATATAAGTATGAAGATCGTAGGGTCAGCTAGTTGTCTCTACGACCTAGGTCTTACTCTATTTTTCTTAGTCTTGGATCATTATTGATCGTGGATATCCCATTCCCAGAAGAACTCAGGCTCTGATACCATTTGTAACGGAACGGGTTGCGACGAACGGCGGAAGCATGCGATAGAAGATCGTGCGACCGAACAATTACCGAAACATGCATGGTAATCAATGAGCAGAGATAATATCCATTTCAAATAGGTCAATAAAATCCAATCAACTTGGGAGTTCCATTATTACAACTCCAACTGGGGTTTTTTTTTTGCAAAACTACTCTAAGATTAAAACATCTCAACAATTCCTGTAGACTAGGGATGCAAACGGATACGGATATATCCGTATCCGATCCGTCACCGTATCCGTTTTATACATATTTTGACATCCGTATCTGTATCCGTTTTAAAATGGATACGGATGTGGATATTGTTTTGATATCCGCAAAAATCCGTATCCGTATCCGTATATCTGTTTCGTATAAATATAGTTATAGATTTATTTTTAACCATATATAACGTAATTTTCTACCTCCTTTTACCATATTTATATAATTTTTATGATACAAACACATTTAGTAAATTAATACAATGTGTTTTCCATCCGATTCTTATATATTTAAGTCGATTCTGTAGAGTATTTCTAACATTACTTGTGTGTGATCAGTATTTGTTTTACATCCGTATCCGTTTTTTAAGGATATGGTAAGATAGTTTTAATATCCATCAATATCCGCATCCGTATTCGTATTAGAAAATGGATAAGGATATGATCATACCTATATTCGTATTCGTATCCGACCGTTTGCGATCCTACTATAGACATATAAATATCATTTAATCTTCGCAAGTGGAATTATACCACGTCGGGAATCCTGAGGAATTCGTAGCTCGACTCGGAATGTATGATCAACCCTATTCTTCACCTGAAATTGACAAACATAAATTTTTCATGAGCCTAATGCCTAGTATATATCAGGGTCCATGCATGGGTATTCTAACGATCCTTGATCCGTTATAAATCATGTACTTGGATTTTCATGGATACAACATTACGTTCCTAGATATTTCACATGCGTGTCTAAGTTCGGTCCCTATCATGTATAATATGGCTTCTTTCAAAAACATAGATATGCATGTAAATTGCATAAGTAGATATGACAACCATTTCTTTCAACTTGTTGGGCTTATTTCATAAAATACATGGTAAATTACTTACTTCTTAAATCATATAAATCATTTTACATATTAACCCCCATGAATTTGATGGTTTGACTTTCTTAAACCTCTTCTTGTATAACTTGTAATGGTTTACTCTTTTTAAACCATTTTCTTGCATAACTCATAATCGTTTACCTTCATAAATAAATTTTCTCGTATAACTTTCATATACGTATCTTGATATACATTTTCAACCGTTGACACTTGCGGTCTCTGGCATGACAGTGTAAAGGACTTAGCTTTTGCCTATGTAGTTCCTTGTAACCATACGTCCCTTGTGGTGTTTCCCATTGTGACATTAACAAGACAGTGTAGGTACAACTGTAACAGACTTAACTTTTGCTTATGTGGTTCCACGCAACCATACGCCCCTTGCAGCATTGTCCATTGGGCTAACACGACCCCTTGCGGTCGTCCAGGTGACTCTTTATGAGTTTGTGCTATAAATTTCCTTAATGTCATCTCCTAAATATTTGTCTTGATTGAGCACATATATTCAAATATTTTAAGAATATTTATCACAGCTATCATTGGTAGTTTATCATACAGTGATTTATAGATTTAAATTCATATTACAAAGTTTAGATACCTGTTTATAAAATAATTCCTCATCTCTTCAGATGTATTGCTTGAACACGTTACAGTATTTACAAAGCAACAATGATCTTAATGCAAATGAATATGGTCTGGTTTTATTTTAGATGGTCCATGTAAAAAAATTTATACTTGACATTATATATCTAGCGATCTAAGCATCTGCGCATTTCTTAAAGTCTTATAAGAGGATTTCGGTATTTAGAGAATAGTAACTGCCCCAATTATAACTAAGCAAAAACTATTTAAATCTATTTTTGTTACACTAAATTCATGCTTGGATCATCAACGACAACACTGGAAAATATAACATTAAAAAAAATAAATTATGATATTACTCATCACCATTGAGGGATCCATGGCATGATCCTGCATTACTTTAATAACTCTATTTTTCACAACTGTTATCACTAATATACATACGAATCATACTATACGAATCCAACTTTCCAAGGATCTGTGTTGATGATTTTGCTTATAATAATGAAGATATTGACATCTGTACTAATAAATCACAATTCTCTACATGACCTTGATTGTCATAAAAACGGTAATATTAAAGATACCCATATATATAATGTGATTAACCATATCATCCAATTGACATACACACAAGGGATAAAAATCATAACTTATTTTTTTACTAGATTTGGAAAGTAGACTGACAATTCAAGCAGCTAACCACAGATCTGTCACTAGTGTCGATCGTTATTGTAAGATTTATGACTGAAGGTTCAACGCATACTGATTGGATTCATATGAAAGATCCGTCTTATACACCCTGATATCTTATCTCAAATCAACCAATTACCTATTTGTAACATCTTACGAACCGATACATACATTAAGAAATCTATTTCGGATGTCATACCGAAACATAGTCCCATACCGTGGAAACATGAAGTTTCCAGGTGGGATAAAAGGTTAGGAGGTTACTACCTACCAACCCGGCTTAAGCATTTTGAGGGTGGTTAATCGGGTCCGTATGGGCCCGATCCCAAGAGGTTATTATGGCCAGTAATATTCCGTTACAAATGGTATCAGAGCCGAACACCCTCTGATAGTGGAAAGGGCTAACCGAGAGATGGAGCCGCCCCTACAAGAGGTTGGAGGAAATGGCTATCCGGAGCGTGCAGCCGCCACTATCACTGGGAATAAAAGTGATGGGCCATGTCGCAACGAGGACGTTGCGAATATAAGTGGGGGAGGTTGTAAAACCCCATAGTCCCATACCGTGGAAACATGAAGTTTCCAGGTGGGATAAAAGGTTAGGAGGTTACTACCTACCAACCCGGCTTAAGCATTTTGAGGGTGGTTAATCGGGTCCGTATGGGCCCGATCCCAAGAGGTTATTATGGCCAGTAATATTCCGTTACAAATGGTATCAGAGCCGAACACCCTCTGATAGTGGAAAGGGCTAACCGAGAGATGGAGCCGCCCCTACAAGAGGTTGGAGGAAATGGCTATCCGGAGCGTGCAGCCGCCACTATCACTGGGAATAAAAGTGATGGGCCATGTCGCAACGAGGACGTTGCGAATATAAGTGGGGGAGGTTGTAAAACCCCATAGTCCCATACCGTGGAAACATGAAGTTTCCAGGTGGGATAAAAGGTTAGGAGGTTACTACCTACCAACCCGGCTTAAGCATTTTGGGGGTGGTTAATCGGGTCCGTATGGGCCCGATCCCAAGAGGTTGTTAGGGCCAGTAATGCTCCAATAACGGACCGGGGACCTAAGCTCGGGACGTTACACGTACAATCAATGATCTATTGTAGATTGAATTGATGTATATACGTAATAGCCTAGAACCGATACATACCTTAAGTTCGACGGATTTGTATATACCACTGGCATCCACGTCTTCTCTGTGCTCCCGCGTTGACGTTAACCCCCACAAATCGTCGTCAGCGTCCCCTACAACGATAGGAAGAGATAATAGTGTAATAATAACTCATTTAATGGACATTTAAGTCTCGATAAATTGGTAACATGAATCGAATAGTGATGTGTGCAAAAATAGAAATATGATGGGATAGAAAAATCTCATCCGGTCTCGAGCTTAACTTGTTATGTAATCAGTCCAAGCTCACAAACAGCTCAATGAGATGAATCCACAAACAGATCAATGAAATGAATCCGTGTCGAACCTATTGAGCTTGACATTTTCTTTCACGTACCCCTGCAAATAGGTAAACATCGCATTTATTGATGTATACGAAATTTCTTGACCCCGTTTATCATTACAATATTATTAGATATCCGCTATTTTATTCGTTAATACCCCAAACCAAAGCTAAATACAGGTCAACCCAACAAATGGACCTTTATTTTTTTATACAAATCGGTAGGGAATCATATCATAAATGGAGCAAGTTTACATCGAAACAAAAGACAAGCGGGCAACAAGCTGCACCACTAGATCTTTTTGAATTGCAAAGCCAATCCTTTTAAACACTACATCCATAGATCTAGGGTCCATCACATTGTTGTTCATCACTTTTTGGATCCTTTTTAAAAGCTCAATAACTTCCCGTGCTAATAAGCCAAAGGTGTCAAAACCAAAAAGGATGAAGGCATGTTGATTCTCCGTGCAAGCTTTCTCGTGCTTCACCACTTTTGCTAACGAAGCTTTAAGGGCAGCATGCCCTGTTGTGAAGGTCTCGCTCTTCAACTCCACCAACGGTGAAACTCCTGTCAAATCTAGTATGTTTTCCTCCTATCCACCCAAAGATCAAAATATCAGCAGGTCTAAGTGTTGTGGATCTTCCCTCTTGTAGGTCAGTTAAAAAGTCCATTGGCGCCTCTTTCTTAGCAGCAATACCTGCACGTCTGAACACATCAAATAAAAGTAACCATATCGTGTATGTACTTAAACTCCGGGAGCTTCCTACAATGAATTGCATGATCACCAAAATTGTGTAAGCATGCCTTGCGACAGACTGGACGAATCTCATTAGTAGGGAATAACGGAATCATGAGACGATATTTGAGGATACTACGGTACTCCACCGGTGACATGTGATGTCCAAGTCCGTCTATAGGAAGGGTAAGGAGAAAATCTTGGACATGATTAGCTTGAAGACACCGAAAACTTCCTTTTTGTCTAATGGACATGTTAAATACCACATCCATATCTACAATTATTTTGCTAAAAAGAGCACTCGCCAAAACATTCTGGGTCTTAGGGGGGACGATGTCCTTTTTAGAGAAACAACTAAGGTCGAATGAGGGAATCAAACCATTAAGCCTTTGAAGAGCACAGTCGAAGTTGGAGTCCATATTGTGAATTTTACTGTCCCACAGTAAATGGTCCTGAAGTTCCTAAGATTGCACCCTATAAGCCACAAAAGCGTAGGAAGAGGCCTCCACAGCTGAAAGTAGCCCCTGGGCAAAGAAGCCACCCTCGAAACATGAATTTAATTTGAAAAGTTCTGCGCATCAATGACATTTTTGCATATGCTACCCAACATGAACTTAAAGAGTGGTTTGGTGATAGTAAAGTGTATTTACGCTTAAAAGATCATGTTCAGATCCCAAAGGAGCTCCGACCCCCCGAAATTACCGAGTCTAGTGTAAAAAAAGTAACGCAGCATCGTCCTAGATTTTATTTCGTTACAAATTATTTGCTTAGATCACAAAGAGTAGCTAAGGTCTGTAATGATATACCAACTATTTATTCGTTGAACATCAATACTCCAAAAAAAATGGCAGTTGATTTGTTAGAATGTACAAGTTTTACAAAATTCTTGGATCGTCCCAGTGGCGAGCCGCGTAGACAAATGCACTGTAAAAATATGCATGATTTTAATCGTAAGCGGCATCGGATTTTTCGCAACCGGCAATGTGTTGCGCATCGCCAGGGGACCATGGGAAGCTAGCTTGCATGCGTTTTAATACAGATCTAACCCACGACCTGGGGGTGAGTACGTGCAAAATTACGGATCGCCAACTAGCTCTTGCTCAAGCCTCTGTAATGCGTCAACTTGCACTGCCATAAATTGCTACTCAATGTTCAAATTTAACTATGACGGGCACCACATAATTTAAACGCAGGTGGACGACAAGAACCAGAACCAGACATGGAAGGCCATCGGTTACTGCGGACCCGACCCGAATTTCACCAAGCCCCGCCAACAGGATTGCACGATTAAACACAAACAAGGATCCGATAACAGCGAGGACTCTCTATTCGGACCCTTACATGGATCCATCCTTCACCTCCACCACCCGACGGATGCCGTCACCGCTACTCTCGCCGGCGCCGGCCTCTCCCTCTCCTCGCACCCTTCCTCCCTCCCCACCATCCTCTGCGACGCCGTGGTCGTCGGCTCAGGATCCGGTGGCGGGGTCATGGCAGGAGTCCTCGCCGCTGCAGGCTACAAGGTGGTGGTCGTCGAAAAGGGCCCATACCTTGCCCGCAATGGCCTCCCCCTCCTCGAAGGCCACGCCATGGACGTGATGTACGAAGGTAGGGGCCTCCTCGCCACCAAGGACCTTGGTGTGGTTGTCCTCGCAGGATCCACCGTCGGTGGAGGGTCACACATCAACTGGGCCGCGGCGCTCCGCACGCCGGAGCACGTCATCCGGGAGTGGGCCGTCGACCACGAGCTCGAGCTCTTCGGTAGCGAGATGTACCGTGAGGCCATGGACGTGGTATGCTGTAGAATGGGGGTGCAAGAGGAGGTAACCTACGAGGGGCTCGGCAATACTGTACTAAGACGTGGGTGCGAGGAGCTCGGGTACCATGTAACCAACATACCGAGGAACGCGGCGAAGGACCACGACTGCGGGTGGTGCTGTTTCGGCTGCAGGCACGTTTGAAAAGATGTTATCTTTACCTTTTTCCGAAAGTAAATCACATGGAAGAAATTGTATTATTCTGAAGGCACGTTATACTGCAGGAAGGGGATGAAGAAGGGCACGTCGGAGACGTGGCTGGTCGACGCAGTGAGGTCCGGGAACGGGGTGATCTTACCGGAATGCGAGGCGGTGAAGGTAGTTCACTCGAGAAGGAGGAAGGGGGGTAAAACGGTGGCGAGAGGGGTGGTGGTGGAGTGCAGGGATGGGAGGAGATACGTGGTGGAGAGCCGGGTGACGGTGGTTGCATGCGGTGCTTTGAACACGCCGGCGCTGCTGAGGAGGAGTGGGCTTAGAAATAGGAACATAGGGAGAAACCTGCACTTGCACCCCGTGGTGATGGGTTGGGGGACGTTCGAGGAGGAGGAGAAGAAGAATAGCTACGAGGGGGCGATCATGACGGCGATGTGCGGCGGCGGTGAGAGGGACGGGGTGGTGATCCAGACGCCGGCGTTGCACCCGGGGATGTTCTCAGTGCTGATGCCGTGGGTGAACGGGGAGGACTTCAAGGAGAGGATGTGCAAGTTCTCGAGGACTGCTCATGTATATGCTCTGGTGAGGGATGAGGGTTGCGGGAGGGCGGAGCTTCCCAAGACTTTGGAGTACGATTTGGATGCAAGGGATGAGGAGAAGCTGCAGAGAGGGCTCGAGAAGGTGACATCTCTGTTTCTCTCTCCCCTAATCTTTGATGATCTTCTTCATTCTGCTGTTTTATTACTACGAATTTCATCAATAAACACGAAAATCTCTAGGCAAGTAAATTACGTAGAAGACCTTGAATTATTCATCCAATTTGAATGTTATGCCCTAACTTTAAAGAGTAACAATGTAGTACTCGATTTCTATATTTCTTCGTTACACATTAACTGTAAAAATTAATATTGCAGTATTTGATTTTTGTATTTCCTCCGATATTGTCCATTAATTGTTATTTATCTTTCTAGTCTTAGATCGTCACACTAATCCAAAATCTATTTGAATTCAATATTGAGAATCAAGTACCAAATTGTTACTTTTATAAGTTAATATGCCACATTCAACTTCATTTTATAACTATGAACTCGTGTAGTTCACTCGTTGTTTCATATAATTTTACATTAAGAAATTTCAAGGATTTATTTTTACACTTGTGCTCTTCTGATTCTATGCATCTAGATTTGTACCCCTACCACTTCTGCTTTATTACGGTGCTCATGCCTTCTTGTGCCATTAATATATGCGGCTTATGTTACTTTGATGTCTATTAGATAATCAAATCATGATTCATTCAGTCACGTCCCGGATCTCGAAACATGGGAAAAATTGCGGAAGCATCCCAAAACAATGAAATTGATTTTTTTTCGAGTCCAGGACAATAACTCAATAATCTATAAATAACATTTAGAGTGCCAAACAAGATGCATGAATAAAGGAACATAATCAATAAATAAAAAACTTATCAAGTCTGAACTACAAAAAGAAAACAAATAAGTCTATCAATAATCTCTCGTACATTAATCTTAATGAACTAGGATAAAGCAATGACTCTTTAGTTTAGCTGAGCAACCCGACCTCGTCTTCCGTTAAGCTGCAAAGTTATAAATCAATATTAGTCAAATGAATCTGACTAAGTATGCACCAATAATTTATGAGACATACCATCGTAACCATATACAATAAGTAGTAAAGGATAATACGATGGCAATTCCATATAATAAGGAATTTAAATCAATAAATAAACAATGAACTATAACAAGACTTTTCAATTATGCAATCATCAGGGGATAATAATGAAAATTCAATAAATTCCCTTGACTATCACAAATTATGTAACTATAATGTCAATATCCATATCAATATAAATCAATACTATCTGCCGACACCTGGCAGCCCGAGCTTGGATAGAAGCCACCCCATTCCCTTAAATCAAAATTTTTAAAACTAAAACAAATATCAGTATGGGATCTCCTATCCAAGCCCCAATACAATGGACATCAGTACTGAGTCAACCGTCGTAGTGGAAAATTATTTGGAAGTAGTATAGGATTACCTACATACAATGGTCAATTGGCGGATTTAACCTTCCGCACAACACCCGGCCAGGTCAAAGCCTCTAATGGGCCAACAATGAACAATGCTACTCCCTCACAATGATGGTGTCAAAAACAATAATTAATATTCAATAAAAATATTTGGATCTAAAAATTGCAATTTAACCTATATATATAATGATGTATCTATCTCTGTAAAATTTAACAACTGACACATAGATAGGCATTATGGCTAAATATCAACTTAACACCTAATTACTTAAAGTTGTAACACAGAGATATAATCAAAGTAGTTTAACAAGATATTAATAAAAACAACATTGCAACAACTAATAAAATAGAAAGTATGGTATAGATAACAACAACATTGAAGGATATGGTTAGATCCTCAAGCGCATCACGAAAGCGTGATCGTCATATCGGATACGACGAAGAACGACTAGTCGCACTAGTTGTTCTATGCAGCGGAAATTAAATTTTTTTTAGGGACGAAACCACATGATCCAAGAACACTTCTCGGATCGTTTCGTCTAAACCACAAACAAGTATTAGGGTTACCTCTTGAAGCGTGGTTGCGATCGAGTCTCTAAACGAAGAGACCTCCTGTCTCAAGTCCGATCCGACGGAGGAGACGCTTGCGAGCGCGGGGATGAACCGCGTGCTTCTCGCAATCCATGTTGATGATCCAAGCGGCGGATCTCCCGATCTCGACACACGAGATCCGACATCTTCTTTATGAGCAAGGCACATCGAAGGAGACGGAGATCCACGAGCAAACCATCGGGCAGCATAACGACGACGCCGCGGCGATGGAGAACCACTCTAGGGCATCCATGGTGGACGGCCACGAGAGAGAGAGAGAGAGAGAGAGAGAGAGAGAGAGAGAGATACAGAGAGAGAGATATTTGCTTCTCAAGCATTATGTGTAAAGAAGAGCAATGGGGTGCCTCTCCTTTTATAGGGTTTTGGGATCCATGGATCTCAATCCATGGGACAACAAAAATCCAATGGTTCACATTAATTTGCGTTTCTTTCAATGTCATGATTTGTTGCTAAAACACAACAACAATTAATTTAATAAAAAATAAAATATACAATAAATATAATTTGATTCTATATCAAATCAATCTCCATTGGAGAAATAGGAAAGGAGGCAAGCCTCCTTCCATAAGGAGGGTGGACGGCCACCACATTCCTTATGGAATTGTGGCCGTCCCTTCTCCTCATTAGGAAGGGAGCCTCCTTTTCCTATTACATGAGATTACATTATCTCATGATTCTCTCCAATAATTGCAACAACTTTTGTTGCAAATTATTTCACAAAAGTAAATCCAATTTATTTTGTGAACATTGCAATCATGCCATTGGAATTTTGTGAATCATATTCACACCCCAAAATAAAATGTAAATTACATTTTCAATTTAATGTCCAATATGAATCCAATTCACATTAACATTTAATTGATAAATGTAAATTACAAACATCTCTCTCTTATATATTATAAATCACATTTATAATATATATGACTAATATGGATATTGCTATCCACATTATTCATATCCATGATAATTAAATTATATTTAATCACCTTGGATCTCATTTCTCTTGTTCTCAAATAATATGAATCATATTCATATTTCTTACATCTTTGATAATTAAATCACATTTAATTATCTTATATAACTCTCTTTATAATATGAATCAAATTCATATTATTCATAATAATTAAATCACATTTAATTATCCATTTTTCTCAATGCTTGGATACATATATCAATAATAGAATTATCCATGAACTCCTTCAAGGATAATGCGCTTTCTCCGCAGATACTTGGAGATAAGGACAGGGCGATTGTATTGTTCCACGTATAGTGACTTGGATATTGAGATTATATCTCAAATCCCGATCGTGGGCCTCCCATAGATGCTTGATTAAATCAAGACCGTAAATCTAATCTTCTCATTGCATTTGAATCACATTCAGATCAATGTCCAACATTTGGACTAAGATCAGATTACTTTTCTACTGAGAGGAGTCACTAAAATCCAAACCCGTTTCATCACTCCCTAGGAATGGAAGCATCATGGTTATACAATCGTTTATGATCATATCACCCTCAGGTATTCTCAATACATGTACATCCTGAATATTGGAAGACTCAGATTAAACCTGAAGCATTTGATCAACTTTATACTGTCTACTTCATGGTTTTATCAGTAAGTTTCTCATTCGATCATTGGGAGTTGATATCGATCACATACTTTCCAAAAACATATATCATACCTAGATCTTGATCATATACTTTCCAAAAGTATATATTAAACCCACAAATTCAGTCAAGCTTCCAAAGCGAGACGACCGTGCACGGAATTTGATTCTTCCCAATATCTCATGAGTGAGCTCATGTCTTCCGGTTCAGTAAATGAACCTGTATGATCCCTTTCAGAGATCGTATTACTCATATGCCCATACATACACACCAGTACGCCGGTGTATAGACATTGGTTAGGTCATCAACCTATTGGTCTGCCAAATGTACATACTCAGACATATAGTAACACATCTGTCTCCGGTCAGAGGATGTGTGCCTATATCATGACAGCATACGATATAGGACTTTGGTTATCTCGATCTCATTAGGTCAACTCTTTGTCCTAACTAATCTGACACCTCCGAATCTCTATTCCTATGCAGAGGACCTGCATCAAGAGGTCGATCAGATATCAGCCTTTAGAGATAAGGATTGCCATCTCCTACTCAGACTGGAGATCATCTCTTAACAATCATTTGACGGTGCTTGATGAGTCCTCAATCTAACCCTTTAGATATTCATCCAAGCACCAGCCTCTATGATTCAATTAGTTGAATCAACAGCTGTATGATCATCAAGATGGCCATGGTACATAACCCTAATTGTACTAAGGGACCTATTATGCAAATTATTTATTCTTCATATCAGATCAGGAAATGACATTTGCAATAACATTTATTGCTTAATGGCTCGTCGTGGGCTCGCATTTCCAACAATCTCCCACTAGCCCAAAGAGCCATTAATAGCTAATCATTCAAACCCACACTCATGTGACAATCATAGGCTATTTAGAAAATAGCTAGGTAAGCTGATCAGCCACTCTGTTCCCGCGAGACTATGCCAAGTCCTTTTACGGCACTTGCATATCCCTAGTAACAGTGCTCGCATCTAATGCGATTGTTGCATCTCATGCAACCAATACTCAACCTTGTTAAAGCTATTATAGTGTCTTTAACACTATAGCTTAACAATTGTTATAACCAGTATTTCCATAATCCTTATCAGAATACCCTTATTCATGAAGATCTCTATCTCCAAAGGTATCTAGGGTTAAGATCCTTATAGATCACTATCTACAAGATCTTAAACTTTTGAAGATAAGACTTTGAGATCACTATCTCAAAAATCTCCTCATCTATGAAGGTTTTGTTATTACTGTAATCAAGTGTTTTATCTCTACAGTAGGATTAGTAACAGTTTACTACTCCCACTGCATGACAGACATCTGGTATTTGTACACATCTAGCATACACTCAGCTTCTCGTAACTAATGCACAAGTGCAAGTAGTTGTAGCATTTAATTCCTCAACTCTTTGAGGTGCTATCCCTTTAGATAGGTCAGTACCGTATCTTAAGGGATGGAAGCCTTTCTTGGAATTTTCCATAAAATAGAATATGTCCAAGGTGTACTACTAATGTGACAGTCCCAATACCCTCTTCTCTTTGCTCCTGAACACCTTCAGAACTAAGATCCAAGAGGTATCCTTGAGATCATATCTCAAGTTATGGAACAATCAGATAATAAAACACTTATTATTATCCTTATATCATTTTAGGATATCATCTACATTTAGCATGATGAACACAAAGGCACTCCCACTAAGCTTCACATGGCTCATCAAGATTCTATCTGAAATTATAACATTTATAATCTCATCATATCTTATGGTCCAACTTTAAGAAGCTTATTTGAGTCCTTAGATGGATTCCTTAGCTTGCACACCTTGCTTTTCTCAACCATGAAGCCCTGAGGCTACTTCATGTGAATATCCTCAGAGAGGTATTTATAGAGGAATGCAATCTTGACTTACATCTTAAAGATACAATAGTCAAGTTATACAGCCAAGGTTAGCAATATTCCGATGATTTTAAGCATGGTCACCGAAGAGCAAGTCTCATTGCAAGCAATGTTTTCTCTTCCGGTGTGTAGCTCATGGCTACGAACCGTACTTTGAAGGTCTCTACCTTCTCATCAGGTTCCCTTTCTCTTGAAGATCCATTTACATCTTTACAGGTCTTACCCATATAGGTGGATCCTCGGGGTCCATATACAACACTTATATATGAAGTCTACTTTAGACTTTTATTGTTAACATTCATCTATCCATGCTACGATCTTTAGAAGCTTCATCACATGAAGTTCGATCATTGTCAGATTTCTCTGACACATGGAATCCATCCTCAAACTCATTTGAAGAGGGATTAGTGTTTCATCTTTAACTGTCCTTTTAGTTTCCAATTTTCAGGAGCCTCATTATCTTTTCAAGATTAAATGAGTTCCTACACTTCATTTTCATCTTGATTCTTAAGAGTCTCAACCTCTAAGAATCACATTCTAAGAGCTGAGATATTTTTAAGAATCTCAAGGTCATAAAGTAGGTATTCAATACCATCCTTTATTTTCCTAATGAAGCAGCACTCTCAAGTGCTAGATTCCATAATGCATGGAACCTTTTTAAGGATATACATTGTAGTATCTACTACACATATATACCTGGAAACTAAGGGATAATTATGCTAAAAATCATCATTGATAAGATCATGTCACACATGATCCAATTGTATCTCCCTATAACTCTATTGAGTTAAGGTGTGTTAGGAGGATTGAGATAGAAATAATATTCATATCTCCATAAGGTATCCTTTGAATTCATCTAACAGGTATAGGCTACTTAGATTTGATCAAATTCATTTTATCTTCCTTCAAACTTTGGTTGTAAACCAAGATTATGTAAAATCTTTGAACACTTCAAAGGTTTCTAAGTGAAGAGAAGAAATCTCATATCATACATAATCATCAGTAGATATCATATATCCATAATGTTTACTATGATATAGATGATCCGCATACATTAATATGTAAGAGATCCTGAATACCTTGACATCTTACACCATTCCCAAAGAAGGGTGTATTGGACATTCTACTTTGAATACAATATTCATAAGTATGTAAGTTTTGAAATTTTAGACATTCTAAAGTTCCATATCTTACTGTCTTATTGATCAAATCAACAGACAAATGTCCAAGGCTTGATGTTAGATCATTGTCAAATGATCTTCATCCTCCTATTGATCTTAAGGTTTAATTTCAGTATTTAGAAATGTTAATGAACCATTAATTAATTTTCTAATTTAGTGGAGTCCACTAGATCTTAGATTACTATCTGAAATATTTCCATTATAATTCTTTATGATAGATTTATTACAGAATTCATGTTTATTTCCAACATTTAGAAATAAATAATGAATGTATTCTAATATCCAGGTCATAGAGACATTCTCTAAGACTAAGGGCTCTCCCACTGAAATTAACAAGTCTATCAATCCAACAGAGATTGTTGCAACAATTGCATCAATATCCATGTGGATAACTATAAACCTTTAAGATCAAATTTTCCGATCTTCTAAAAAAAACATATGCAACCCATTACAAGTTTTGTAGAAGATTGAGATACAATTACAAGACTTTATCTTATTCAATAAGCAAGTCAATATCAATGATTTATGAAAATTATTCTGATGTTCTATCTGAGTCCTTCTTTAAGGATTCTAGACAGACTTGATAGTCATACTATCAACACATCAACTTATTGCAGTATTGGTATTCATCCAACTCTTTGGATGACATATGGAAGTTATAGATGCACAATCAACTCTTTGACCATACTTCTTACTCGGGTCCAACCCATGCTTCCACTGCGCTCCTTTATCTATAAACAACCATTGCTTAAGACTACATGATCTCTTATGTTAAATTCAAAAGAATTCAAAATAAGAGTATTTCAACACTTATACATGCTTCATTAAATTCATACAATATGAATATTATGAAGCTTCATGAATGACTAGAGTAAAGATAGTAGAATGATGACACTCATCATCTACATTCATCTAAACTCTTAAAACATAGGTTCAGGTAGGTACTCAAACAATTTGAATACATCATCTCTCATAGAGCTACCATTCTACATGATGTAGAGAACCACGTCATTCATGATTAAATGTTGAGAGCACATATGCCAGAATATCTTCATTGATTTTTATAAGGATTAATTGACAATAGTGATCATCATCGACATGTTACTTCCAAAGTACATCTGATGAGATCAAGACTATAGAGACATACAAACCATAGGGTTGTAGTCCTATTATCTATTTAATTGTCATTTCTCAATATTATGAGGAAACTTGACATTGCAACCACATACATTATGTGTCCAATGCAAGTACAATATCTGGATCATGAGTCCAATCCATGATATTTTTATTGGTTATTATTGATTATAACATTGAGTGGGTTTAATGAAGGATTATCTTAAATAAGAAATTTGCATAAATTTATATATTTATATACACACATATTTTACTTTGATTTAGAAATTTTTATATCAAAGTTGTCTTGCCTTGTCAATACTGAAAGTTCATTCCCTTTATCCTTTCAATGTAAGAGATACACTTACCAACATATCTCAGCAAGATATGGGATCTCCTTCCTTATCTTTGTTACATCCAAATAACATGAGAATCTGCAACTCCGATAAAAAGAAGCGGGAATACATTCCGCCTTGCAAGTCCAACTTGCATTTCCCAATTCGGTCTTTAACATACGGGCCCACCACCCCTAAGGCGATGTTGACCCGTCATTAATTGAACCAACTGTCAACAGGAATAGTACTCGCTATACGCAATCCAATATCGCCCCAATAATATGATGATCTGATATTGGGGTCACTACGTATACGGCCTTACTCTTTCGAGAAGCAAAGAGCCCGATCCAGATGCACTTGCATACAGGAGCTGTCACTTCGGACAGACGTCTCCCACATGCAATCCCTGGCGATGGAACCCTTCGCCTTGACGGGAGACCATGGATGTCACTTATGTGATCCTCCATACCATGTTCAAATTTTAATTAATTATCATGAATCACATTCGTATAATTAATTCTTCCAAGGGAAATAATAACTCTATTCATAATAGAGTGTCTCAATTGGACATAATCAATTTAATAATATTAAATTAATTATCATTCTAATTCAATCAACAAACTTGATCATTTTTACTTGAATATATATATGGTAATATCTCAAAATACGTATTAATTCGAATTTTAATAATTAGAAAAATACATCTTGATTTTCTCCGGCATTATACAGTCCCTACGCGTTGTCATGGCCAGTACCGACGAGAGTAGGACGGACCACATACGTTGCAACCCGCAACCCCAATGCTCTCCGACTAGTCACCATATCCGCCTCGAGACAACATAATGCCAGACATATCAACTTGTACTTGAGATGATCATCGGTTTTTCAACCGAAATTATACCATATAGTAATAATCAAAACATTTTGATTATAAGGAAATTTCCTACACAAATTCCCAATCCTATTCAAGCATCAAGTTTGAAGATTGTGTTTCCAATTATGATTTAGATCACATCCAATCAATTAATTGGTTGAGGCCAAGTCAATTAGGCAAATAATCATGTTCCAATATTTCACAAATATTTTTCAAGATTATTTCACGAAATTAACACTTAATTTCACTAATTGACAATCACTTGGTTCTAGATTAGGACTGCAATTTTAGTAGTGACCCCTACTCACTAAAATTAACATATCTCAATCAATTTAAATTCAAATTAGATAAAATCAATTTTCAAAGATTTCTAACTTGATTTAGGACAGAACTCAAGTGGTATTTCATGCATTTCGAGGCGGATCATAACAGTAATTAACTCTTTAATCATGTTAAGATATGCAGTTCCCGCAACAGTGCATACATGTTCATTAAATCAACCATATCTTGAGCATACGAAATCCGATTTACGCAAACTCAGATCCTATGGTTTCCTTATTTAATAGGGAACAAAATCCGAGGAAATAATTTGTGCTTAAACATTTTAAACATGGCCGAAAGTATTTACTAAACAGATCTGCGAAATCAAATGCGATAAAAACTTTCGTGACCTTAACTAACCCAAATCGTCCTCGGTTTTCGAATCATATTCGAAACCGTCGACCTAAGGCTCTGATACCACTCGAAGGATATGGTTAGATCCTCAAGGACATCACGGAAGCGTGATCGTCATATCGGATACGACGAAGAACGACTAATCACACTAGTTGTTCTATGCAGCGGAAATTAATTTTTTTTTTAGCGACGAAACCACATGATCCAAGAACACTTCTCGGATCGTTTCGTCTAAACCACAAACAAGTATTAGGGTTACCTCTTGAAGCGTGGTTGCGATCGAGTCTCTAAACGAAGAGACCTCCTGTCTCAAGTCCGATCCGACGGAGAAGACGCTTGCGAGCGCGGGGATGAACCGCGTGCTTCTCGCAATCCATGTTGATGATCCAAGCGGCGGATCTCCTGATCTCGACACACGAGATCCGACATCTTCTTCACGAGCGAGGCACACTGAAGGAGACAGAGATCCACGAGCAAACCATCGGGCAACATAACGATAACGCCGCGGCAATGGAGAACCTCTCTAGGGCATCCATGGTGGACGACCATGAGAGGGAGAGAGAGAGAGAGAGAGAAGAGAGAGAGAGAGAGAGAGAGAGAGAGAGATTTGCTTCTCAAGCATTATGTGTAAAGAAGAGCAATGGGGTGCCTCTCCTTTTATAGGGTTTTGGGATCCATGGATCTCAATCCATGGGACAACACAAATCCAATGGTTCACATTAATTTGTGTTTCTTTCAATGGTCATGATTTGTTGCTAAAAATACAACAACAATTAATTTAATAAAAAATCAAATATAAAATAAATATAATTTGATTCTATATCAAATCAATCTTTATTGGAGAAATAGGAAAGGAGGCAAGCCTCCTTCCATAAGGAGGGTGGACGGCCATCACATTCCTTATGGAATTGTGGTCGTCCCCTCTCCTCATTAGGAAGGGAGCCTCCTTTTCCTATAACATGAGATTACATTATCTCATGATTCTCTCCAATATTTGCAACAACTTTTGTTGCAAAGTATATCACAAAAGTAAATCCAATTTATTTTGTTAACATTGCAATCATGCCATTGAAATTTTGTGAATCATATTCACAACCCAAAATAAAATGTAAATTACATTTTCAATTTAATGTCCAATATGAGTCCAATTCACATTAACATTTAATTAATAAATGTAAATTACAAACATCTCTCTCTTATATATTATAAATCACATTTATAATATATATGACTAATATGGATATTGCTATCCACATTATTCATATCCATGATAATTAAATCATATTTAATCACCTTGGATCTCATTTCTCTTGTTCTCAAATAATATGAATCATATTCATATTTCTTACATCTTTGATAATTAAATCACATTTAATTATCTTAGATAACTCTCTTTATAATATGAATCAAATTCATATTATTCATAATAATTAAATCACATTTAATTATCCATTTTCTCAATGCTTGGATACATATATCAACAATAGAATTATCCATGAACTCCTTCAAGGATAATGCGCTTTCTCCGCAGATACTTGGAGATAAGGACAGGGCGATTGTATTGTTCCACATATAGTGACTTGGATATTGAGATTATATCTCAAATCTAGATCGCAGGCCTCCCATAGATTCTTGATTAAATCAAGACCGTAAATCTAATCTTCTCATTGCATCTGAATCACATTCAGATCAATGTCCAACATTTGGACTAAGATCAGATTACTTTTCTACTGAGAGGAGTCACTAAAATCTAGACCCGTTTCATCACTCCCTAGGAATGGAAGCGTCATGGTTATACAATCGTTTATGATCACATCACCCTTAAGTATTCCCAATACCTGTACATCCTGCATACTGGAAGACTCAGATTAAACCTGAAGTATTTGATCAACTTTATACTGTCTACTTCATGGTTTTATTAGTAAGTTTCTCATTCGATCATTGGGAGTTGATATCGATCACATACTTTCCAAAAGCATATATCATACCTAGGTCTTGATCATATACTTTCCAAAAGTATAAATCAAACCTATAAATTCAGTCAAGCTTCCAAAGCGAGATGACCGTGCACAGAATTTGTTTCTTCTCAATATCTCATGAGTGAGCTCATGTCTTCCGGTTTAGTAAATGAACCTATATGATCCCTTTGAGAGATCGTATTACTCGTATGCCCTTACTTGGACACCAACGCGCCGGTGTATAGACCTTGGTTAGGTCATCAACCTATTGGTCTGCCAAATGTACATACTCAGACATATAGTAACACATCTGTCTTCGGTCAGAGGATGTGTTCCTATATCATGACAGCATACGATATAGGACTTTGGTTATCTCGATCTCGTTAGGTCAACTCTTTGTCCTAACTAATCTGACACCTCCGAATCTCTATTCCTATGCAGAGGACCTGCATCAAGACGTCGGTCAGATATCAGCCTTTAGAGATAAGGATTGCCATCTCCTACTCAGGCTGGAGATCATCTCTTAACAATCATTTGACGGTTCTTGATGAGTCCTCAATCTAACCCTTTAGATATTCATCCAAACACCAGCCTCTATGATTCAATTAGTCGAATGAACAACTGTATGATCATCAAGATGGCCATGGTACATAACCATAATTGTACTAATGGACCTATTATGCAAATTATTTATTCTTCATATCAGATCAGGGAATGACATTTACAATAACATTTATTGCTTAATGGCTCGTCGTGGGCTCGCATTTCCAACAAATATGTGACATAGATTAATGTACATACCTCTCTTCTTTTGTTTCTTTCAAAACGATAAGGATAGATCATTATGTTTCTCCGTTGATGGAAATCAGTTACCACCTAAATAAAAGAGATGTATTTCAATGTCACGCGCAATCCGTAATACATCGCATCATAATATCTGAAATCCCAACAATCACAGTACCCCCTTTTTTATAAATATAACCATCCAATTATTGTGATTGCTATACTTTTTTTAATACACATAGATATCAATGCGAGTATCTACAGGTATCAAAATAATATTTTTTTATCAACGAGTTTGCGAAAATATACTATATTGTAGGCCTATTTACGGAATAATATTTTATCTACAAATGTTAATCAATATATCAAAAAAATATGTTTCTTTTCTAATAATGGGTAACTTGGATTATACAATAGATAGAAATTTAGGTTCCCCAAAAATCTGTATTCTGCGAAAATATTTTTTTTCGAAACAACCACATAATTACAATTCTTTTTTCACGAAAATTATTTACGTACATGTATTTTGTTTGGTTTTATTTTGAAGAATCCGCCCATAAAATAAATTCATTCCTACAATAATTACTAACTTGTATGACTTACTCCAGATCTCGACCACAGATTGCACAATGAGCACATAAAAAAATTACCTAGATGAAAGACTCCTCCACGAAATTAATCGACTCGAAACCTCCTTCGACTTTGATTGCTGAAATCCACAAACTACGCGCAAGTTGTCGCAATTCGATGGGGCCGAAAGAACATAATAGGAGATGATGGAATTTGACCAACGAGAAAGGAAGAGAGTATGGAAAGAAAGAGATTGGAGGGGTACGTATATATAATCCTCATCTTAACACGATGATATGAGAATTTAAAAAAAGAGGGAACGTGGACTTTTTTCATCTCGTAATGGTTGCATTGCAACCTTATCTTTTATTTTATTTTAAAAAATTTTGCACGCCTCTAACCTCTTTCTCCCTTTATCTTCTCTTTTTTTATTATATTAATTTAGTTGCAACAAACCTTTAATCTATCAATTATCTTGTTTTTTTATCCTTTCCCTTTTTTTTCTCATTCCTTGAACGATCATTATGTTTTCATCATTTTGTTTATTTTTTTCTTAATACGTATAAATATCAAGTACATCCCATGATATCATTGTATTTATTTTCTATAATTAATTAAATTTTTTTTGAACAACACCCCTGAAAAAACAGATATTACAATTCTACCCCCCTTAAAAGGAATTTCGTCCTCGAAATTTTATAGACATACCTAGAAGTTCAGGATATTTCTCTCTAACTTCATCTTCAAGTTCCCATGTGGCCTCTCTATCCGAGTGATTATGCCAAGCAACCTTTACCATCTTAATAGTCTTCCTTCGTAAATGGTGTTCTTGACGATTAACAATGTGTGAAGGGCGCTCTTCATACGATAAGTTTTTATGAACCTCAACTAGCTCGTAATGAATATGATGAGATGGATGATGAATATATTTCGCAACATGGAGACATGGAAGATATTATGAATATGTGAATACTGAGATGGTAGTGCAATACGGTAAGACACTTCTCCTACCCTATCCAACACCTCAAAAGAACCAATATATTTTTGACTAAGCTTTCCTTTTCGTCCAAATCTCAATACACCACGGGTCGGAGAAATCTTGAGAAAGACATGATCACCAACTGCAAATTCTAGTTCTCTGCGACGGTTATCTGCATAACTCTTTTGTCTACTTTGAGCAATTAAGAGCCTTTTCTTAATTAGGTCAATCTTATCTGCACACTTTTGCACAAGTTCTAATCCGAGCAATCTTCTTTCACCTACCTCGCTCCAACAAAGAGGAGATCTGCATGGTCTCCCATAGAGAGCTTAATATGGAGCCATCCCAATGCTATCCTGATAACTATTGTTATAGGAAAATTTAATGAGTGGAATATTGTCATCCCAACTTCGAGCATAATTCAAAGAACATGCTTTAAGCATATCCTTGAGAACCTGAATAGTTCTTTCGGATTGACCATCTGTCTGAGGATGGAATGCAGTACTAAACTTCAGCTTTGTATCGAAACCTTCTTGAAGTTTTTTTCCAAAATCTCCCGGTAAATCTTGGGATCTCGATCAGAAACAATAGAGACAGGTATACCATGAAGCTTCACAATATTGTTCATGTATAGATTTGCTAAGCTTGCAACGGACTCCTTTTTCTTCATTGGCAAGAAATGGGCAGATTTCGTCAATCTATCCACGATTACCCCAATAGAATCACAATGAGTTGTATCGGCATTCGGAAGACCCATCACAAAGACCATGGTGATATGTTCCCATTTCCATTCCAGAACCTCCAACTGCTCCAATAGTCCAGCTGGTCTTTGATGTTCAGCTTTGATTTGCTGAAACACCAAACAACGGGAAATGAATTCTGCAATTTCCTTCTTCATATTTTTCCACCAAAAGTTCCGTTGGAGATCCTTTTACATCTTTGTACTTCCCGGATGTAGAGTATATCAGGAGCGATGTGCTTCATCTAGAATCTCCTGCTTCAACTCTGCCTGAGTAGGAACCCATAAGTGATTCTTAAACCTGATGCCACCATCTGTAGTAATGAAGAATTCTGAATTTCCTCCTTGACTTTTCTCAGCCAGATCATGGTACTCAGGATCTTCTTTTTGAGCTCTCAATACTTTCTTCACTATTTCAGAATGTATCTGGATGCTAGATAAGGTAATCTTGTCACCTTCTTTAAAAGAATTCCAAGAAACAAAGTCATCAATCAATTTCCACTTTTTGACCATCAAGCTAGCCAATAATTCATAGCCCTTTCAGCTCAAAGCATCAGCCACAGCATTTGCTTTACCTGGATGGTAAGCAATAGAAAAATCATAGTCCTTAAGAAATTCCATCCATCTCCTTTACCGCATATTCAAATCTTTTTAAAAAAGATTTATTTGAGGCTTTTATGATCAGAGAAGATCTCAAATTTCTCACCATAAAAGATAGTGACGCCAGATCTTTAATGCAAATACCACATTAGCAAGCTCTAGATCATGCGTAGGATAATTCTTTTCATGAATCTTTAGCTGCCTTGAAGCATAAGCTACAACTTTTTCATTCTGCATCAACACACAACCGAAGCCATTCAGGGATGCATCAGTGTAAATGACAAAACCTCCATTACCTGAGGGTAATGTCAAGATAGGAGCGGTGGTTAACCTCCTCTTAAATTCTCGGAAGCTACGCTCACATGCAGAAGACCATTCAAACTTAGTTCCTTTTCTAGTCAGTTCAATCAGAGGAAGTGAGATCTTTGAGAAATCACGAATGAATCTACGATAGTATCCTGCTAAACCAAGAAAGCATCTAATTTCTGTCACGCTCTGTGGTTGCTTCCATTCTGAGACTGCCTCGACTTTGGCTGGATCAATAGAAATCCCATCCTTGGAAATAATGTGCTCAAGGAACATGACCTTTTCCAACCATAAATCACACTTGGAGAATTTAGCATAAAATTGATTCTGCCTCAGAGTGTCCAATACGATTCTCAAGTGCTCCTCATGTTAATCAACACTTTGAGAATAAACAAGAATATCATCAACAAAAACAATGACGGAGTGATCTAAGAATGGTCGAAAGACCCGATTCATAAGATCCATAAAAGCGGCAGGAGCATTAGCCAATCCGAATGGCATCACACAAAACTCGTAATGCCCATAGCGTGTTCGGAAAGCGGTCTTCAAGATATCTTCTTCTCGAATTCTCAATTGATGATAGCCGGATCGCAAATCAATCTTTGAGAAGACCTTTGTTAATTGGAGATGATCAAATAAATTATCTATCCGTGGTAACAGATATTTATTCTTCACAGTTACCTGATTCAGCATTCGATAATCAATGCATAAACGGAGAGATTCATCTTTCTTTCTAACAAATAAAATAGGTGCACCCCATGGTGATACACTGGGCCTGATAAATACCAAGTCAAGCAACTCTACAAGTGGCTTCTTTAATTCCACTAGCTCGGCAGGAGCCATACGATATGGTGCCTTGGATATTGGTAAAGTTCTAGGAGCCAACTCAATAGTGAAATCAATTTCTCGCTGAGGTGGGGGTCCAGGCTATTCTTCTGGAAAAACATCGGGAAACTCCCGAACAACATCGAGATCTGATAAAGATATGGTTGATGGCTCAACCTTTATAATGTTGGCAAGATAGGCTTCTCGCCCTTTCAAGATCATGCGATGTGCCTTCATGGCAGAAATAATGCACCGCTCAGAGGCTGCATCATGTCCTTTAATAACGATCCCAGGGAACTGATGGCTTGCAATGATCACCCATTTCTTACAGCAATTAATAATACAATGATATCGGGAAAGCCAATCCATACCAAGGATAATATCAAAATCTATCATCTTCATGACGATGAGGTCACTAGGTAGCTCATGACCCTCAATTATCAATGGAGCATCTTGAATATACTCCAATGCTTTTATATTTCCTCCATTAGGTGTGATAATCATCAAATCAACATCTAAAAGTTTTGGTTTGGCATCCATGCTTTTTACTAGTGCATCAGAAATAAAGCTATGTGTAGCACCAGTATCAAAAAGAATCTTTGCATGTAAATTATCAATAAGAAGGGTACTTTCGATGACCTTGTCTTCCTTAGCAGTATCAGCTTCGGTGGTGAGAGCATATACTCGTGCAGGAACCTTTGGCCTTTGATCTTGTCCTTGAGCTGTGGGCTGCTTCCTAGGCTTCGGACAATCACAAACAAAGTGTCCTTTCTCTTCACAGTTCTTACACTGACCATTCTTGAGATAACATTCTACAGGATGGAAACGGTGACAGAAAGAGCATTCAGGAAATCTGCTGATTTGCCCCGGCTTAGAGGCTTGCTTTTGCTTCTGAGAATTTTTGAAATTTTTGTTTCTTCCAAATCAATCCTTCCGATCATTGCGCGGCTTCTCCTCCTTTCTTTGCAAGAAATCTCTCTCCATGGTTGTGGCGCTGGCTAGAGCATCCTCCATAGTCTTCGGCATGCTGGAAAGAACCTTCGATCTTAAAGAATGGTGAAGACCCTCAATGAACTTCTGAGTCATCCGATATTCATCTAGACTAAGGTGGGGAGCATACTTCAATAAATGATGAAACTTGTTGTTATACTCAGCGACATTCAGATCTCCCTGCTTCAGATTAATAAACTCTTGCTCCTTAATCAACTGTAAGTGCATCGGAATATACTGCTCTCGAAAGATATTAACAAACTCATCCCACAGAATAATCTCTCCTTTTTCAAATTTCCGCAACTGGCAACTGGTTCACCTTAGCAGGACCTTTCAGTTGATGAGTAGCGAAGGAGACCTTGCTATGATTCGGACATCTAATTGCATCAAACAATTTTTCTATCTCCTCCAACCATCGATCTGCTACCTCAGCATCCATTACACCTTCAAAGCTAGGCGGGTTCACCTTTAAGAATCTCTCAAAGGTGACTTCATCCCGACGCTCCTCACGAAGTCGCCTTTCCCTATCAAGATGCCTCTCACGACATCTCTGATCCTTGTCCTTGCTCTGGTGGTGATCAGCTTGATCACAAATCAGTGGGGAGAGCTCCTCGACCGTCTTCATTAAATTGGCATTCTGGACTGCCAAATCCATGGAGCGACGACTCCTCTTACGGTTCGAAACGATCAACATCTACGAATAGCGACGATCAATTAGTTAGCTATTCCAAACACAATCTATAAATATTATAAGTCATCCTAAAATTGGATAATATTCCTCTAATATTTCATTTAGCTCTGATACCACATTGTCACGTCCCGGACCTCGAAATATGAAAAAAATTGCGGAAGCATCCTAAAAAAATGAAATTGATTTTTTTTCGAGTCCAGGAATGAGACAACAACTTAATCCATAAATAACATTTAGAGTGCCAAACAAGATGGAAGAATAAAGGAACATAACTGTCACGACCCCGATTCCCGGACCGTCGGATCCTCCCATATCCGGATCGGGTTACTCAGCAATAATTTATTCAGCAATCACAATTAACATTCAGAAACAGATTGTAAATAAAAATACTCAGAAGAAAGTATTTCAACACTTTTCCATTTACAAAATAAGTTCAGATGATACACTGTCCCACTATAACCATTTACATGTACATCAGCTTAAAAGGAAAATATACAAAAAATTGCTAACTACCTTAAAGAGTAAAGCTACTGTGGCTGGTTGGATGTCTAGTATGGAAGCTGGATGAATTTTTTAAAGTCCTTGCGATGGCTCACCGACACCTGTTGGGTTTTCCATAAATCATAAGATAAAAAAAATTAGCGAATGCTAAGTAACGAAGAAGAGAAAAGCAAACAAATTGTGTAATTTTGTAAAACTTGTTGTCACCAAAGGTTTCATTCATTCTTGTTAATTTAAGTCATATTCCTTTCTATTCTACGTCAGGTATTAGTCCAGGGGAATTACCTCACCCTTTTTGGACTCCGAAGCTGTGGACACTTCGGGATTGGAGATTGCGTTGATCTTGGTAAGCTTATGCCGTCGCACGTTGCCTCAACCAATCCTCCAATACTACCCTGAAAATTTCCTTTTCTTTTATTAAACAGGGTCTCAAACCCTAGGTCTGGAAAATAAGGAGCACACCGTTCTCGAGGACTCGGTTGCTTAAAACCTCAGCCTAACATTTAATCATATAACCTAGCGGCTTTAAATACGTATTATCGTGACCCAGCCGCTATTGAACCACCCGTGCCTACACATGACACGACCACATCTTCCATCGTTCAACCCGAAGATATTGGCTCCCGGTACCACGCGTTGCAAAACATTCATTTCATGCGCACTTAACATAACAGGACAACCGTGTACCACATAGGTAGGGAAATGCCAATACGGGTTCCTTCCGACAAACCTACATGTTTCATGCCCGACCTATAGTTCTACTCCCAGTCATCCTTAACGTTACACACGATCCTTTTCAGGATCTAACTCAAACCACATCAATCTACATGATGTAATTCTTTCGTTAAGTCTTCGACTTGCATAATCAACAACACTTAGTATAGACTCACATTTATATTATTCATAACCATATATACTCGTATTTATGTCTATTTTTAACTACCAAACCCTAACTTTCAAAACCAAAGCATCAATTTGATGCTTAAACCTTATTTTAGTGAGAATCACAAAGCAAATTTTCAGACTTTCTCAAAATAGCCAAAATTAGGGTTCTTTGTAGCGAAGAACACAAAATCAAGAATTTCAGTAATTTCGTATGAAAAGCCAACAGTAAAAGGAAGGATTTCGTTACCTAATCGAGCTCTCACTCGTGTATGCTAGGCTTTATCGTGTTTCATTTTTAGAAAGGCTATTTTAATGCTCCTGAAAAGATCGAATTTAATTTTTGTATCAAAAACGTTAAGAACGTGAAGAACACGAAGAACACCAAGAACATATTTTCTCTTAAAATTTTGGCAGAGTTTCCCTTTATATCGGGATATATTTCTCGGAAAATTTCGTTGGTTTTCTCTTGACGAGCCGGATCTTATTATATAGGATCCGAGATATGACAAATTCAAGGCTTTACAATTATAACAACCTTAAAGAAAGTCTCGTCCTCGAGACTAGAAATGCAGGCATAACAACCTTAAAGAGGATTGAAACCATAACAACCTTAGAGAGAATGAATGTCCTTTCATTTATAATGAACATATACATAATACATAGGGTCTGTTTGGTTGCTGGGTTGGATTGGGTTGGGGTACCCCTGTGAATAGTAAATTGTGAGGAGGGTTGGGTATTTCTCTTTCATTTCTGCCTCAGGTTCCCATGTGGCTTCTTCAAACTCTTGGTTCCGCCACAATACTTTAACTAGAGGCACCTCTTTGTTTCTCAACTTCTTGATATCCCTTTGAAGTATTTGCACAGGTGTCTCTTGGTATGTCAAGTTTGACTCAATATGTAAATCATCATAACTTATCTTATGCTCTGAATTCCTAATGTACTTTCTCAGATTTGATACATGAAATACATCATGTATTGTCGAAAGAAGTGGAGGAAACGCAAGTCTATAGGCAACTTTTCCAATCCGTTGAATAATTTCAAAGGGACCCACGAACCTGGGGGCTAACTTCCCACGCAAGCCAAACCTCTGAACACCCTTCATAGGTGATACTTTGAGAAATACAAAGCCACCTACCTCAAATTCAAGGTCTCTTCGCTTGGTATCACTTAGCGATTCTAGGCAATTAATAGTCTTTTTCTAGCAAGCTCTACAGCTTCCCGTGTCTCCTAAAGTCTATCTGAATCATAAAGGTTCTTTATTCTGACCTCTTGCCAACACAAAGGAGCAGTACACCTTTGTCCATATAGTGCTTCAAATGGTGCCATGCCAATACTTGTATGGTAACTATTATTGTAGGTGAATTCTGCAAGAGGCAAATGTTTAATCCACGATCCCTTCCATTCTAAGTCACGTGCTCGTAGCATATCCTCTAGTGTCTGAATCGTACGTTCTGACTGACCGTCTGTTTGTGGATGATATGATGTGCTTAAGCATAACTGTGTACCTACGACTTTCATGAAGTTCTCTCAATAGTGTGAGGTGAATCGTGAATCTCGATCGGAAACTACTTCCTTTGGGATACCATGTAGGCGAATCACATGTGTAATATATAACTCAGCAAGCTGGTCTGAAGTGAAGATAAGCTTATCGGAATAAAGTGTGCTACCTTCGTCAGACGATCTATTATAACCCAGATACTATCTTTACTACCAGTCGTCTGAGGTAAGCCAGTAACGAAATCCATGTAAATGCTTTCCCATTTCCATTCAGTTGTAGTGAGGGGTTGCAATAACCCTGGTGGCTTTTAGTGTAAAGCCTTTACCTGCTGACAAGTGAAAAATGAATTCACAAACTCAGCAACATCTTTCTTCATTCCTGGCCACCAAAAGTATGAATGAAGATCCCTATACATCTTTGTAATTCATGGATGAATAGATAATCTCGAGCAGTGTGCTTCTCGTAAGATGTCTTTCCTTAGTTCAGGTGTGTTTGGTATACACACTTTGTGATGGTTATACAGTAACCCATCTTGTATCTGGAATCCCTCTATCTCATTCTTCTCAAGTTGTTTTTTCAAGTCTTTAAGGACTGGATCATCCTCATGTCCTTTCTTTATTCTATCCCAGATCTCTGGTTTGTATTGGTGAGTAATAGTTATAGTATCAGCACTACTATCAAATGGTTTCCATTCACTTAACGTTGATAGTAAACCCCAGAAGTGGATAGTACTCACCAACCCAGGTGAACAAGTTCTTCTGCTAAGGGCATCTGCTACAACATTCCCCTTACCAGGGTGGTAGGAGATAGTGCAATCACAGTCTTTCAACAACTCTAGCCACCGTCTCTGTCTCATATTGAGTTCCTTCTGATCAATTAGATATTTTAAGCTTTTATGATCAATGAAGATTTCAAAAGTAATACCATAGAGGTAATATCTCCATATCTTTAAAGCAAAAACTAGAGTAGCTAATTCAAGGACATGTGTTGGGTAGTTCTTTTCATGTGTCCTGAGCTGTCGTGATGCATACGTAACTACCTTACCGTGTTGCATAAGAACTGCCTCAAGTCCTTCTTTAGACGCATCAGTGTACACTGTGAACCCTTCACTCCTAGAGGGCAGAGTAAAGATTGGTACAGATGATAGGCATTATTTCATTATCTGAAAACTAGCTTCACATGTATCAGACCATAAGAATGAGACCTCCTTCTGAGTTAGTCTAGTCATTGGCAATGCTATTCGTGAAAAGTCCTTCACAAATCTTCTATAATATCCAACTAAACTCAGAAAAGATTGAATTTCTGTGACAGTCTTTGGGCGTTCCCAACTCATCACTGCACTAACCTTTGTAGGATCAACTGATATACCTTCTTCAGAAATAACATGGCCTAAGAAAGATACTTCAGATAGCCAGATGTCACATTTGTTATATTTAGCGTACAATTTGTTCTTCCTTAGAGTTTCAAGTGCCCGTCTGAGATGGTGTTCATGCAGATACTTATCCTTGGAGTAAATAAGCACATCATCAATAAAGACTACTACAAGGTGATCTAAGAACTCCTTGAATACTCTACTCATGAGATCCATGAAGGCTGCTGGGGTATTTGTTAGTCCAAAAGGCATGACTAAGAATTCATAATACCCGTATCTAGTTCGAAAAGCTGTCTTGGTAATATCTGTACCTTTAATTTTCAACTAATGGTATCCAGATCTTAAATTAATATTGGAATACACAGTTGAACCCTGTAACTGATCAAAGAGATCATCTATTCTCGGCAGTGGATACTTACTCTTTATTGTCCTCTTGTTTAGTTGTCTATAGTCAATGCACAACCGCATCGATCCATCCTTTTTCCTGACAAATAAGACAGGTGCACCCCATGGTGAAGTACTAGGATGAATGAATCCTTTATCTAATAGTTCTTGCAATTGTACCTTTAACTCTCGTAACTCAGCTGGTGCCATCCTATACGGAGGGATAGAGATAGGCTGAGTATCAGGTATGAGAGAGATTTCAAATTCAATCTCTCGCTCAGGTGGTAATCCAGGTATTTCTCTGGAAATACATCAGAAAACTCGCACACTATAGGTATATCTTCTATCATTCTATCTGACCCTAATGTAATGGTTACATAAGCTAAATAACCTTGGCATCTTTGGTCTAACAACTATTGTGCCTTCAATGTAGAGATATATTCGATATTATCATTGGATATCTTTCCAATGAACTGGAACTCTATCGAGTTAGGAAGGTGAAGTGTTACTGTCTTATTAAAACAGTCAAGACATGCATGATGTCTTTCTATCCAATCCATTCTTAGGATAAGATCAAAGTCCTCCATTTCTATTAATAGTAGTGAAACAGGTAACTGATGTCCCGCTATCACTACTTTGCAATTATCCATGATTTCTTGGATTATAAATACTTGTCCTCCTGGTCCCTCGATCAGATAGGACTGTTGTACTTCTACTGGTATCTTACCCAAAGTGGGTACTAACTATCGAGCAATAAATGAATGTGAAGTACCAGAATCAAATAAGGCATGTACTAAAAATCCATGAATAGTAACGATACCTCATACAACTGTGCCTGAATTGTAGGCTTGTTCTTCAGTGATTGCATTGAGCGGGCCACTAGGACTAGACAAGCTAGAACCCGCAACGTTTTGTGGTGGCTGCTGTGTAGGAGATGCTCCTTGCGAGCTACGAACTCTACCATGTCTTCCTCCGTGTGTTGCTCCATTGCTCGGGGTGGATGTTATACTGTTAATCGGAGTTGATTTAAACATTGAACCTCTCAACTGCGGACAGTTTTTCCTAATGTGACCTTCTTGATGACAGTGATAACATGCACGTGTTCCTGTCTGAGCTGAAGACCCAACCACAGAGGTACTAGTTCCTGATGCTGAGTTACAGGGGTATAGTGGAGGTCTACAGAAACCCCCTCTTCCTGATAATTCCTGGCCCAAGGTCTGTAGTGAGCTTATATTGGAACTGACTGGATGATAACGATTGTCTCTTTAGTTATAATTTGCCTTATGTTTGGATGATCCACCAGTATAGTGAAAGCTTCTTCTTTGGCGGTTTTCATCCCTCTCCATCTCAATACGAGAAGCGATGTCCATGACTTCATCTATAGTGGTGGCTCTAAAACCTGCAAGTTTCTCTCTCAAATCTCCCTGAAGACCGCTAACAAATTTGATAAGACACTCTTGTTGTGAAGCTTCTAAAGCTGGGGAGTAACGTAGTAGCTCTGTAAAGTGAATATGATAATCTCGTACATTCTTGGATCCTTGGATCAAAGAAGCTAACTCCCTCCTCTTCAATTCTTCCCAATGAGAGGGACGGAAGTTAGCTCGGAACCTCTGTTCAAAAACATCCCATGGAACAGGATCTGCTAATTTCTTGGAAAGGATTCTCCACCATCGTCTTGCATAGTCTGCTAAGGAGTATTCAGCAAAGTGCACCCAAGTATCTGATGGTGCGTGTATTATTCTCAGCATCCTGCTGATGTCATCAAACCATAGTTCTGCCTCAGCAGGTGTCTCTATGCCTTTAAATCGAGGAATCCTTCTCTTTCGGTAATTATCTAGTAATGTTTGGTGTCTAAGAAGGGCCTTCTCCATTGCTCCTTCAGCTGGGGTAGGAGCAGACTCAGTTGAAGGATGGTAATTTGATTCTTTCTCAGAAATATGGACAGAACCTTCAATCTTCGCATCCGCAGGCTTGGATGCTTCGGGTCTCTCTGCTTGTGCATTGAGCCTCTCCGCTAATGCTTGTTTCCTTTGCCCCATATCTTGGAGTATTGCCATCATAGCCGCTAATTGTCTAGATACGTCTTGGTCTACCAAGATCCTGGGATGAGTCAAGATTAAAGGTCAGATCCTATATTTCTTAGCATGATGTACATAAGAGACAATGACTTCTGAATGAAACTACAATCAATTATTAAGATCAAAGGATTTTAATACAATCTTAATTTTCTGAATACTGCTAATAGTTGTTAATTACTAAATAAATCACTAGAGTAACCAGGATCTGATACCAATCTGTCACGACTCCGATTCTTGGGCTGTCGGATCCTCCCATATTCGGATCGGGTTACTCAGCAATAATTTATTCAGCAATCACAACTAACATTCACAAACAGACTGCAAATAAAAATACTCAGAAGAAAGTATTTCAATACTTTTCCATTTACAAAATAAAGTTTAGATGATACACTGTTCCACTATAACCATTTACATGTACATCAGCTTGAAAAGAAAATATACAAAAGATTACTAACTACCTTAAAGAGTAAAGCTACTATGGCTGCCTTTATGTCTAGTATGGAAGCTGGATGAATTTTTTAAAGTCCTTGCGATGGCTCACCGACACCTGTTGGGTTTTCCATATATCATAAGATAAAAAATTAGCGAATGCTAAGTAACGAAGAAGAGAAAAGCAAACAGATTGTGTAATTTTGTAAAACTTGTTATCACCAAAGGTTTCATTCCTTCTTGTTAATTTAAGTCCTATTCCTTTCTATTCCACGTCAGTTATTAGTCCAGGGGAATTACCTCACCTTTCTTGGACTCCGAAGCTGTAGACACTTCGGGATTGGAGATTCGTTGATCTTAGTAAGCTTATACCGCCGCATGTCGCCTTAACCAATCCTCCAATACTACCTTGACAATTTCCTTTTCTTTTATTAAACAGGGTCTCAAATCTTAAGTCTGGAAAACAAAGGAGCACACCGTCCTCGAGGACTTGGTTGCTTAAAACCTCAGGCTAACATTTAATCATATAACCTAGCGGCTTTAAATACATATTATCGTGACCCAGCCGCTATTGAACCACCCGTGCCTCCACATGGCACGACCACATCTTCCATCGTTCAACCCGAAGATATTAGCTCCCGGTACCACGTGTTACAAAACATTCATTTCGTGCGCACTTAACATAATAGGGCAACTGTGTACCACCTAGGTAGGGAAATACCAATACGGGTTCCTTCCGACAAACCTACAGGTTGAATGCCCGACCTGTAGTTCTACTCCCAGTCATCCTTACGTGACATACGATCTTTTTCAGGATCTAACTCAAACCACATCAATTCTCATGATTTAATTCTTTTGTTAAGTCTTCGACTTGTATAATCAACAATACTTAGTATAAACTCACATGTATATTATTCATAACCATATATACTCGTATTTATGCCTATTTTTAACTCCCAAACCCTAACTTTCAAAGCCAAAGCATCAATTTGATGCTTAAACCTTATTTTAGTAGGAATCACAAAACAATTCTTCAGACTTTCTCAAAATAGCCAAAATTAGAGTTCTTCGTAACAAAGAACACGAAATCAAGAATTTCAATAATTTTGTATGAAAACCCAACAGGAAAAGGGAGGATTCTGTTACCTAATCGAGATCTCACTCGTGTATGAAGGCTTTATCGTGTTTCGTTTTTAGAAAGGTTATTTTAATGCTCCTGAAAAGATCGAATTAAATTTTCGTATCAAAAATGCTAAGAACGTGAAGAACACGAAGAACACCAAGAACATATTTTCTCTTAAAATTTCGGCAGAGTTTCCCCTTATATCGGGACATATTTCAAAATAAAAACGAAAAGAGTTTCCTGTATAAAATCAATCAAGAGGAAAATAACAGCGAAACTGAAAGAATATACTCAAACAATAGAATATGAAGAATCGGTAGACACCACGCATCTTAGGTGAGTGAACGTGTGACGAATCACAGGGTCACTGATGTGCATAGCCGCCCGTACCTAAGTAGGGTATTACACAGATTTCTCCATCAAAATAATTATAAAAGAATAATAAAAAGAATAGAAACATAAACGATAGAGAATTGGTAGACACCACGCATCTTAGATGAGTGAACGTGTGACGAATCACAGGATCACTGACGTGCATAGCCATCCACACCTAAGTAGGGTGTTACACAGATTTCTCCTCGAACCACAACAGGAAAACGAATCAGAAAGAAAGATGAATCAAGAACAAAACTTGGAAGAACAAGAGGATGAATTGAAAGCCTAGCTTACGAAGCAAACTAAGAGAGGATCGTACCTTTCTCCTCCTCGTTCTCCCGGCAGCGCTTTGCTTGCGCTCCTCCCTCGCCTCCCACTCCTCCTCTCGACCTCTCGACCCTAGCCCTTGGGGTAGTGGTGGTAGTGGAAGTCGTAGAAAATGAATGGGTAGGGAGGTCTATTTATAGGCCCCAGAAAACCACTAACCATGGTTAGAAAAACCATGGTTTAGACCTTAACCATGGTTTAGCAGCCCATGGTTTTGGCCCATGGTTTTAGGCAAAACTTATCCCAAACTTGGAGCTTAAGTTAGAACATTCTAGAGGATTCTAGATTCGCTAATGACGCTTAATTAACACTAATCGTGATTAACTTTCACTAATTGTGATTTAACTTTCACGGTTTACGTTTATCTTTTGCTAACTATTGATTAGTGTTTGCTAATGATCATTAGTGGTTTTCAATCCGTCATTAATTTCTTTAATCATGTTTAATTAGTCTTAATGACAATCATTATGAGTTAATGACATCTTAGCCTTCCTTACTTCTCTTTCTTCCGAAAATCATAAGAATTCGAAACGAAGTCCGATTCACACGAAACAAATTTCGTTGATTTTCTCTTGACGAGCCGGATCTTATTATATAGGACCCCAGATATGCCAAGTTCACGACTTTACAATAACCAATAAATAAAAACTTATCAAGTCTGAACTACAAAAAGAAAAAAAAAGTCTATCAATAATCTCTCGTACATTAATCTTAATAAACTAGGATAAAGCAATGACTCTTTAGTTTAGCTGAGCAAACCGACCTCGTCTTCCGTTAAGCTGCAAGGTTATAAATCAATATTAGTCAAATGAATTTGACTAAGTATGCACCAATAATTTATGAGACATACCATCGTAACCATATACAATAAGTAGTAAAGGATAATACGATGGTAATTCCATATAATAAGGAATTTAAATCAATAAATAAACAATGAACTATAACAAGACTTTTCAATTATGCAAATCATCAGGGGATAACAATGACAATTCAATAAATTTCCTTGACTATCACAAATTATACGACTATAATGTCAATATCAATATAAATCAATACCATCTGCCGACACCTGGCAGCCCGAGCTTGGATAGAAGCCACCCCGTTCCCTTAAATCAAAATTTTTAAAACTAAAACAAATATCAGTACGGGATCTCCTATCCAAGCCCCAATGCAATGGACATCAGTACTGAGTCAACCGCCGTAGCGGAAAATTGTTTGGAAGTAGTGTAGGATTACCCGTCTACAATGGTCAATTGACAGATTTAACCGTCCGCGCGGCACCTGGCCAGGTCAAAGCCTCTAATGGGCCAACAATGAACAATGTCTACTCCCTCACAATGATGGTGTCAAAAACAATAATTAATATTCAATAAAAATATTTGGATCTAAAAATTGCAATTTAACCTATATATATATAATGATGTATCTATCTCTGTAATATTTAACAACTGACCCATAGATAGGCATTATGGCTAAATATCAACTTAGAACCTAATTACTTAAAGTTGTAACACAGAGATATAATCAAAGTAGTTTAACAAGATATTAAAAAAATACACCATTGCAACAACTAATAAAATAGAAAATGGGGTATAGATAACAACAATATGTGACATAGATTAATGTACATACCTCTCTTCTTTTTTTTCTTTCAAAACGATAAGGATAGATCACTATGTTTCTCCGTTGATGGAAATCAGTTACCACCTAAATAAAAGAGATGTATTTCAATGTCACGTGCAATCCGTAATACATCGCATCATAATATCCGAAATCCCAACAATTGCAGTACCCCATTTTTTATAAATATAACCATCCAATTATTGTGATTGCTATACTTTTTTCAATGCATATAGATATCAATGCGAGTATATACGAGTATTAAAACAATATTTTTTATCAACGAGTTTGTGAAAATATACTATATTGTAGGCTATTTACGGAATAATATTTTATCTACAAATGTTAACCAGTATATCAAAAAAATCCGTTTCTTTTCTAATAATGGGTGACTTGGGTTATATAATAGATAGAAATGTATGTTCTCCTAAAATCCGTATTCTGCGAAAATATTTTTTTTTGAAACAACCACATAATTACAATTCTTTTTCCATGAAAATTAATTACGTACATGTATTTTGTTTGGTTTTATTTTAAAGAATCTGCCCATAAAATAAATCCATTCCTACAATAATTACTAAATTGTATGACTTACTCCATATCTCGACCACAGATTGCACAATGAACACATAAAAAAATTACCTAGATGAAAGACTCCTCCACGAAATTAATCGACTCGAAACCTCCTTCGACTTTGATTGCCGAAATCCACAAACTACGCGCAAGTTGTTGCAGTTCGGTGGGGCCGAAAGAACATAATAGGAGATGATGGAATTTGACCAACGAGAAAGGGAGAGAGCATGGAAAGCAATAGATTGGAGGGGTACGTATATATAATCCTCATATTAACATGACGATATGAGAATTTTAAAAAAAGAGAGGGAACATGGATTTTTTTTCATCTTGTAATGGTTGCATTGCAACCTTATCTTTTATTTTATTTTAAAAAATTTTGCACGCCTCTAACCTCTTTCTCCCTTTATCTTCTCTTTTTTTATTATATTAATTTAGTTGCAACAAACCTTTAATCTATCATTTATCTTGTTTTTTTATCCTTTCCCTTTTTTTCTCATTCCTTGAACGATCATTATGTTTTCATCATTTTGTTTATTTTTTTTCTTAATACGTATAATTGTCAAGTACATCCCATGATATCATTGTATTTATTTTCTATAATTAATTAAATTTTTTTGCACAACACCCCTGAAAAAACGGATATTACACATTCAAACTAAGGTTCAGTTAGGAATGATATATTATAGTTATAGCCTTGAGTAAGGTTCCTCTTGGAAAGCACCTCCCCCTGCAATGCACTCAGCCATGATCATTGCTTTCCAATGTTGTGCCAGCAGCACTTGCATGCAGCAACTCCCCAATGCATCTACGTTTTCTAAGCTCTGACGTAGATCTGACCATGCACGATTTCGACCGCCGTTGAGCTCCACATTATCACCATCATTGTGGTTGACTATAAATGTTGTGTGAAAAAACCGAGAAAATCTAGGAGAACAAAACAAGGATCTCCTTTGAGCATCGCTGCCATCGTAAATCGTTGGAAGGGGAACACCTCAAAAGATCAGAACCTATCTCTGACACACTCATTAACTAGAGGAGCAACAATCTGAGGAATCATCGGTGTTCAAAATAATGTCAAGGCCTATTCTATGTGGAGCTAGAGGAGTCGGGGTGAGGGTAGAGGAGGATGGATGGAGGTGGGAAGGGGATGGAGGATATTGTGGTGAGGGCGAAGGAGGCTGTTGGAAGGGCGCATGGAGGAGGTTGGGGCAAGTGAGGGGAGAGAGAGGCAGTGGAGAGAGCGCAAAGGATATTGAGGTGGCGGTGGAGGATTCGGTTGTGGCAGAGTGGATGGAGGAAGCTTTCGCGAGGGAGGGAAGGTGTGTTGGGTTAGTGGCTTTGGACCGGAGGAGGAGGTGGGAGGTAGGTATGAAGAAAGAATAATACGATGAAGGAGGAGGAAGAATAATAAATCATTACTCTTGTATCTTTGTCCTTGCATCGTAATTCTGCCCATTTCCATAAGCTAATGCCTGTGTAGAGATAGTTTCTACTATTATTATATGTTTATGTACCTTGTTTCTATTTCTCTCTTCTAATTAGACATCCATGTAATTTACCCTTACGGCCTCTCCCTATATAAGAGAGCCTAGGGTTTTCTTATTATTATAACGAAGACTCTTTTCTTCTAACATGGTATCAGAGCCGCCTTAGGGCTCTCCTCCCTTCCCCACCCGCCCCTCCCTCCTCTTCTCTCGTCTCCCAACGGCGGCTCCTGGCCGCTGCCCCTCCGAGCGGCCCCCTCCGCTGCCGCTGCACCACCCAGCGGCTCCCAGCCGCACACGCCAGCGGCCCTGCCGCCCTAGCGGGCCCCCCGCGCAGCCCTAGCGGGACCCTCCCGCAGCCCTAGCGGCCCCTTCTGCCGCCTCCAGCCGCCCCAGCGGCCCTTCGAGCCCCAGCCGCACCCTCCAGCCGCACCCTCCAGCCGCCCCTGCGGCCCTTGGCGCCCCAGCGGCACCCCCCTCTGCCTCTGTAGGGCTTCCATAGTCTCCAACAGTCCATAGGCATCGTTTTTCGAGGCGATTCAAGGGCTGTAAGCTTCCTTCGAGGCGTGCCCTAGACCCCTCTTCCTCCGGTTTATGGATTTGAGTACGTAAAAGTCTACACACGTACTCAAATCCAATGCAGTTGGTGTAGACATTCATCACAGTGTCTATTATCCCTTCGTCTTCTTCGAGCAGTAGTATGTTAGAATCGAAAGTCGATTTGCCCTCCACCGGCGCATTCAAAGGTCCGGCGCCAATAGTGAAGATGGACGGGTCTAACTATGAGCTATGGGCTATGCAGTTCATGAGTCTCATGAAATCAAACGGTAAGAAACACATTCTTACCGAGGATGAGCCTGCGGAGAAGACAGGGATCTATGCCTCATGGGAGGCCGATGATGCTTACGCAAAAGTATGGTTGTCTGGTATGTTGACGATGGAGATAGCTAATGATGTCCTCAATCAGCCCACTGCTAAGGCGATGTGGGACATCCTTGCTGCTACATATTCGCAGGTGCGAAATGAGACAAAGATGTTGCAGCTTCAACATGACATCTTTACGATGAAGCAGGTCGGCAGACCTCTCCATTATCTATACACATCCCTAAGAGGGATGTTCGAGAAGCTTTACAGTACCATTCCTCTGACTGCTACTCCAGAGCAGCAGAAGACGTTTCGGAACGCCACCATGGTGGGCGTTCTACTTGCTGCCCTTGATCCTGAGTATGATGCTGCACGGTCACAGATTTTAGCAGATGCAGTCATTCCTCCAGTGGAGGATGTCTACAGGAGGCTCAGTCGTATTCCAGTTTCATCCAGCTCTTCTACTCCACCCCCATCTGCGATGGCAGCTTCGCGGGGGAGAGGTGGACCACCGTCTGGGCGTGGACGTGGACGTGGCCGTGGACCTCCAGGAAGAGGCGGCGGAGTCAGTCAGATGTGCTCGTATTGTCACAGAACTGGACATTCAGAGGAGACATGCTACTCAAAGCATGGGTTCCCAGCATCGGCACGGGTTGCAGAGCATTCACAGTCTCCATTACCGTCTACGGCAGATCATAGATTTGACGAACTCGTGGCCCTTCTCCGTGATATTATGCCACATTCTTCTGGTGATTCATCTGGTAGCTCTTCAGATATTGCTGCCACAGCCTCTGCCAGTTCATCCGCCGCAGCCAGTACTTCAGGTAGATCATCAGTCCTCATACCTTCACATGATATATCTGACTGGGTTATAGATTCCGGAGCTACACATCATCTCTGTCGAGACAGAGGAAGACTACAGGCCTACAGGGCCATTCCTCCAGGTCGGTCAGTACAGATAGCAGATGGTTCCCACTCACCCCTTGTTGGCCAGGGGGAGGTTTTCTTATCCTCCACTATGCAGCTACAGAATGTTTTACATGCCCCTGAGTTCTCTCTGAATTTGCTGTCTATTAGTCAGATTACAAAGGATTTGAATTGTCGTTCTATATTTGACCCGTCTTCTCTCATTTTTCAGGACATACTCACGGGCAAGGTGATTGGCTGTGGCTCTGAGCAGAACGGTCTATATCGGCTGGTTCGGGAATCCTATGCTGGCATCTCCACTCACTCAGCTGGACCAGTCTCACCTTACATTTGGCATCTTCGTTTTGGTCACCTTCCGCTCCAGAAGATGCGCCATCTTCTGCCCCAGATCTCTCCAAGCTCGTCGTTTCGTTGTGAAACATGTCAGTTAGGAAAGCATCACAGGTCGAGCTTTCCAGGTCGTCAGAGTCGGAGCAGTAGCTCCCCTTTTGAGTTGTTACATATAGATATATGGGGTCCGAGTCGTGTTCCCGATCACCAGGGGCACAGGTTTTATCTTGTGGTAGTAGATGATTTTTCTCGTGTCTCTTGGGTTTTTCTTCTGAAGAATAAGTCTGAAGCAGGAGATGTTATCAAAAATTTGATTAATGAAGTGCAGAATGTAATCTCTTCATCAGTCAAATATGTTCGGACTGATAATGCCCTGGAATTTTGTACGCGTTCTCTTTCTCAATTTCTGTCATTGAAGGGTATTATTCATCAAACCACCTGTGCATATACGTCCCAACAAAATGGTGTGGCGGAAAGAAAGCATCGCCATCTCTTGGATATCACTCGTACCTTGTTGATTCAGAGTTGTGCTCCTATTTCTTTCTGGGGGGATGCTGTCCTTACTGCATGCTATCTGGTCAATAGAATGCTGTCCTCTGTCCTTGGAGAGAAGATACCCATTTCACTTATTTTTCCGGACAAGGAGCTATTCTCACTGCCACCACGTGTCTTTGGCGTTGTGGCGTTTGTTCATCGTCTATCTCCTGGACTTGACAAGCTCTCTCCAAGAGCAGTCAAGTGCGTCTTTGTTGGGTATTCCAGAACCCAGAAGGGATACCGGTGTTATGATCCTACAAACAACAGGTACTTTGTTAGTGCGGATGTCACTTTCTTCGAGTCGGTTATGTATTTCTCACCAGCTGGGGACAGAATGGAACCATCCACCACCACTGATGATATATTGATTCCACCACCACCTACTTGTTTGTCACCTGACTTGTCTCCTGTGTCAGTTCCTATGCCAGCACCACCTCCACCACCACCTCCACCTCTACCCATTCCACGGCGAATCATATCACCATTTCCTAACCACTATACGCGTCGGTCAGGTCCCGCTCAGGCAGCTCATGAGCCAATCACTACGCCTCAGGTATGTTCAGATGATGTTACTAATGACGGGTCAGGTTTGGTACATATGCAGGATGACTCCTCACAGGCGGACCCAGATGATGATCTTGATGTTCCGATTGCTATTCGGAAACAGAGACGACAGTGTGCATCCTATCCACTTGCTTCACAGGTTTCCTTTCACCGACTCACAGGTGATTTCCAGAAGTTTGCCACAACTTTGTCTTCCGTGGACATACCACGGACATACCAAGAAGCCTTGAAGAGTGAATGCTAGAGATTAGCTATGGAAGAAGAAATGGGGGCCTTGCAGTCCCGTGGCACATGGTCTTTGGTCCCTGCACCTCCTGATGCATCCGTTGTGAGCTGCAAATGGGTCTTCACAGTCAAATATCACGCAGATGGCACATTGGATAGGTACAAAGCACGCTTGGTCGCCCGTGGATTTACACAGACATATGGCGTTGATTACATGGATACATTCTCTCCAGTGGCGAGACACTCGACTCTCCGTATCCTCCTGTCTGTTGCAGTGGTTCGTGATTGGAGCATTTATCAGCTAGATATCAAGAATGCATTTCTGTACGGGGACTTACAGGAGGAAGTCTACATGCAGCAGCCACCCATGTTTACTGCTGAGGGGGAGAAGCATATGGTCTGTAGACTTCACAAGGCTATATATGGCCTTAAACAGAGTCCACGAGCGTGGTTCCAGAAGCTGTCCAACCTAATTGAACACCAGGGATTCAAGAGGTCCAATGCTGATCATTCGTTGTTCGTCCAGAAGTCCTCGAGAGGTACGGTTGTCATAATGGTCTATGTGGATGATATTCTAGTTACAGGAGACGATATTCAGGGCATAGCGAGGGCGAAGGCATTCCTAGGTCATCAGTTTGTTATAAAGGATCTTGGAACCCTAAGATATTTTCTGGGGTTGGAATTTGCAAGGAATGCACATGGTTTGGTGATGACACAAAGGAAGTACATTACAGACTTCCTGGTTGAGATTGGTATGGATGGTTGCAAACCATCAAGCATCCCCATGGACCCCAGCATGAAGTTATATGATGGTGATACTGATGAAGTGGATAAGAGGAGATATAGAGAGATGGTGGGAAAACTCCTCTACATTACTATAACCCGTCCAGACATTGCATTTGCAGTTAGCCGGGTGAGTCAGTTTGTGGAGCAGCCCAGACAGGTTCACATGGATGCTACACACATGATACTGAGGTATCTGAAGTCTACTCCTGGATTAGGGCTACTATTCAGAAAGGGTACAGACTTATCCATCTCAGCGTGTGCAGACGCAGATTATGCAGGATGCCCTAAGGATAGAAAATCAACCTCAGGGTTTGCAGTCTTTGTTGGAGGCTCTCTGGTTTCTTGGAAAAGCAAGAAACAAACGGTGGTGGCAAGATCCAGTGCGGAATCCGAATACAGGGCAATGGCCCAAGCTAGCACGGAAATGATGTGGGTTCGCTCCGTATTAGAAGATCTACATGTAGCAGTACCTCTACCTATGAAGCTTTAGTGTGACAATCAAGCAGCATTGTTCATTGCCAACAATCCAGCTTTTCATGAGAGGACTAAGCATATTGAAGTTGACTGCCATTACACTAGGGACCTGATCCAGAGAGGATTGATATCCACGACCCATGTTAGCTCAGGAGATCAGACTGCCGATGTATTCACCAAGCCATTGCTCAGAGGACCTTTCCAGAGATGTTCATCCAAGCTGAGCATGATCGACATCTATGCTCCACCTTGAGGGGGAGTGTAGAGATAGTTTCTACTATTATTATATGTTTATGTACCTTGTTTCTATTTCTCTCTTCTAATTAGACATCCATGTAATTTACCCTTACGGCCTCTCCCTATATAAGAGAGCCTAGGGTTTTCTTATTATTATAACGAAGACTCTTTTCTTCTAATAGCCTGCTTTGGGAGAGGAAGAGACAACAATTAATATGACGGGTAAAACTGTTAATGATGCAAGAAGGTAGACGCACAGTGCAACAAAAAAAGATAGAGATATAAGTGTAACGACACAAACTAAAGAGGGTACATTTTAATCTATTTGTTTATCATTTTTTCTATATCGAATGTTTATTATCCTTTTATCTTAAATAATCATGATCAAACTAGATTTATTATGATTTTAAAGTTAATTTATCTTAATAGCTTAAGATGAATTAGTTATAGAATCAGATTCAGATAACTTTGGATAAAATATTACAATAAAATACTTACTTTTAATATATGAAACTTTTACTTTGAAATTCACCAAGAAAGGAAGCACAGGAGGTCTGCTGTAAATTCAACTGCATTCGAGCTGCTCGATCTTGAAGGAGCGGTTCACACGAAGTCCATGTTTTTTTGAGGTCTTACCATGGTGAACTGCTCGATTAAGATCGAACGGCTCGGACGTGGTTGAGATTTACTGCAGACCTCTGCATTAATGCAGAGGGTCGATACTCTACCACGATCAGGCTACATCAATGATCTGCTCCAGGAAAGTTCAATCTTAACTTTGTACAAGTAAATATTATCTCTTTTATTAAATTGCTTGGATGATTATGTAGACTATTTACACAATTTACCGTGTAATATCTCTTATAATTATGTAGTAACCACAAGTATTTTATACTGCATATATGTTCCTAGATATTAGCTTTTTTACGTAGACAATCTGTATGTCTTCTCACAAATCTGATTTTCTATGTGAATTAGATTTCTTTATCTTGTAGAAGTCCGATACTTTATGAACTTTCTGATATGTGACACTACCAATATCAGAAAAATGGGGCACCTTTAATTGGAGTTGTATCACATCGAAGATTCTATAATTATATAGGTGTGAACGATTCTTATGATGTCCGTTTAAATTTTACAATAAATATGATTTCTCCTGTAGATTGCTGATATAATCAAGGATATACATATAACTTAAAGTACCTTATAAAGAGTAAAATTATATAAGTGCCCAGTAGTAGATAGTACTTATTGTGGAGGATGGGGGAGGAATATGGGGGAGAGGAGGGCTGTGTTCAAGTTCTCAAGAGGGGACGCGCAAGGAAGGAGGGGGGTGGCCGTGTTTGCGTGAAGCTCATCAGTGCGTTCTTTGCAGCACGGGGAGTAAGCATCCGTTCCGGCGAGGATGTTACCGGTGTGGCTCGTTGGGTCATTGGGCACGTCAGTGTCGAGAGCCTGTGCGTTTCTTCAGGTGCTTCGGCTTCGCGCACCACAGCAGAACCTGTGGCCGAGGTGGTCGTTCGGGGAAGGACGAAGCATCGTGTGTGGAGGCGCCGCGGGTCCTGGTGGGGGAAGGAGGAGGCGGTTGGGCTTTATCCAAGGGGTCTTCTGACGATTCTGACGTGTGGGGGGGGGGGGGAGCCTTCAAGGGAATTTTGATTGATTTATCGCCTTGGAGGGTTTTGGTTAGGGACTTGGTCAGAGGCGAGGCGGAGGCCCTGATGTCCTTGATAAGGCAAGGAGGTCGTTGCTCAAGCGGCGGTGTACGATGGCTGATGGTGGCAAGCTTTCTCAGGGGAAATTGGATCTAATAAGGGTGAGGGGAGTGTCGCTTCTATGGCGGAACCTGCATCGGATCAGGCAGTTGCTGGTGGGAGTTGCGGAGGTGATAAGTTTAGGTCGTTTGGCTGCCACTGGGATTCTGCCAGGGGAGAGTGTCGATCCGTTGATCTGGGTACATCGGCTACATCCTCGGATGCTAGATTGGCGGATAGTGAAGGTGGAGGGGCCGGATGCAGTTGGAGATCACCTCGGCAGAATCGAGGCTGGGTGGAAGGAGGTTCGACAGCAGTGCGGTGAGGTGATTGTGGGAGGGTCGGACGCGTCGGCCGACCTTCCGAAAATTGCGGCGTCGGTTTTGCCTTGCGACGTGTTCTCCGAGCCCGGTGTGGCGTCAGTTGCCCTTCCGCATTCAATCACACAGATTGTGGCGACTTCCAATCAAAATCCCCATCATTCGGCAACGGTGGTTTCACACCATTCAAAAACGTTGGTTTCGAAACTTTATGCTGCAAAGGAGATTTTATTTGGTGCTTTTAATGCAAAGGCATTTCCAAAAGATGTACTTAATGGAAATTATGGAAAAGTGCAATTCCTGGTGAATCAAAGAGAGACGGTGGACGTTTTTGACGGATCTTCTTTGGCAGTTTCGAGCCGACCTCCTTTTCCATTGGTGGACTCGAGGCAACATACGTTATCACCTGATTTAGGATGTTTCCCACCGAGGAGGGAGCGTGTCTAGGGACACCGGTCAAAATAACAAGCTGGAACCGATGCTTGGAGGCGTTTCGGGGCAGGAGGCTCCTATCGACTTGATAGTGGATCTATGACAGGCAGCTACGGGGGAGGGTGTTCTGGAGCTGTCTTCGGAGCTTGGGTGCAGGTCAGGTCGGTTCGAGGCTGACGTCGAGAGGGCATCGACGCTGGCGGTGGTGATGGGGGGGAGGGGGGGGGGGTTGGAAGGAGAGGACGGGTTATCGAAGGGGTCGGAAAAGAAGGTGCAGGGGGTGGACGAGCGACGAAGGGTGGTGGAGGTGAGCGGTCCCATTGGTGCTTTGAGCGAAAGATGCGAGCTTGGAGGAAAAGGGAAAGGAGAAGGTTGTTGCTGGAATCGGAGATAAGTCTGGGGGTGTTGATGTGGTAGGCAATGACGGAGTGACTGAAGGTCCGGAGTCACCTATCGGAAGACCAAGCTTCTTCAGTATGCTTGATAGACGTTTCGCAGAGAGTTTGGGTGTGGTTCCCCTACGAGGGATGTCCAAGAAATTTACCAAATGAAGGTTCTTTCTTGGAATGTGAGAGGGTTGGGTCGTCTCGAGAAACGACCGCGGATCAAGAATCTAAAGGAGAAGCTCATGTGGACATTGTGTTGTTGCAAGAGACGAAGGTTTCAAGAGCAGGAGGAGAGAGTTGAAGAGATTTGGGAGGCGACTCCTTAATTGACTTCGCTAGGGTTGAGGATGAGGGAGCGGCTGGAGGGCTCCTAAAATGATGAATGAGGCAGGACTTCGAGAAACTAGTAGAGAGAAGATCCTTGTTCTCACTTTTAGTACGTCTGAAATGGAAGGTAGATGAGGTTACGTTTATTGTGACCAATGTTTATGGGCGTACGAATTCGGTGATAGTTTCCTTAGCTACGGATCTCCCAGAGGTGGGAGCATAGAGAGGCAAAGGCATATGGTTGATTGGTGGCGACTTAAATGTGACCTTGTTGCCGGATGACAGGCCGTTAAGGGGAGGCGGTCGGGATGCTGGTTCAGAAGATTTTAGGAATCAAGTGCACGCCTTAGGACTCATAGTGATTGATGCAACGTGATGTGCATACACTTGGCGGAATGCTAGATCGAGATCGAGACTGGATATATTTCTCCTTTCACCTGAGGGAGTAGATTTTCCCCCCTCTCTCAGGCATGGTCTTTGCCTCGGGCTTACTCTGACCATACACCAATCCTATGGTCTTCGGAAGAGCAGAAATAACCTAGATCCCTTTTCAGATTCGAGCGAGCTTGATTGTTGGAGGAGGGTGTCAAGGAGAAGGTGGTCACGTGGTGGAGAGAGGCTGGTAAGTGGAGAGGATTGCAGTAGGATGCCTCACATCTAAACTACTGCTGCTCAAGAGATTCTTGCTTGATTTCAGACGATGAGTGATGGCGCAAAGGAGGGAGCGAAGGCAACAGGCTCAGCGGGGAGTAGTCAATTTGGATGGGTTGGAGGATCAGAGAGGCCTGGACCAGGAGGAGGCGCTGGAGAGGGCTAGGCTCCTAGAAGAACTATTTTTGGAGGATAGGAAAGAAGAACTGGAGCGGAGACAGAGATCAAGGTAGAAGTGGTTGCACAAAGGGGATGCAGATACAAGGTTTTTTCATTCGACGACATCTGGTAGAAGAAGGAGGAATTTTATTCAAAGTCTTCAAGTGGGCGGGGATTTGATAGTGGGTGATACTCGGTTGGGAAGGGTTCTCAGGGATCATTTCGTGGGGATGTCGAGGAGGACACTTGAGGGCCGGGAGTGGCGTGGAGTAGGTGTGGAGTCGTTGATAGAAGCACAGACATTCGAGCTGGGAGTTCCTTTTACGGAGGAGAAAGTCAAAGGTGCGGTGTGGGGGTTGAATGTGGATAGGGCACCTGGACGAGTTGTTTTTCTGATGTTATTCTATAAGGAGTTTTAGGATCTATTGAAGGATGACATTATGACAGTAATGAATGAATTTAGAGAAGGCAACAGAGGAATCAAGAAGGTTAATCGGGCAATGCTTTTCCTTCTTCCCCAAGAAGGAGAACCTAATCCGAGTGGAGGACTATAGACTAATTACGATATCTAATGCAATCTACTTGATTATGACCAAGGTTCTAGCAAATAGACCCAGACATGTGCTGGATGATGTAATTTTGCAAAATCAGATTGCTTTTATCCCAGGCAGACAAATGACGGACGAGCTGATTATGGCATCTGAGATTTGCCTACAGTGGTGTAGAGATAACACGAAGGGATTGGTCTGGAAGATTTGACTTTGAGAAAGCTTACGACTGTGTGGATTGGAACTTCTTGTGGCAGTCGCTTAGAAGGCACAGCTTTACTGACCTCTGGATAGCTTGGATGAAGAGGTGCGTCATGACCTCATCCTTTACAATTCTCATGAATGGAAGACCAGAAAGAGGATTTTTCCAGCCACAAAGGGGCGTTCGGCAGGTAAGCCCGTTATCACCAATGCTTTTCCTTTTGGTGGCAGACACTTTGGCTGCAATGTTCAGGAGAGAAGTCAATGATGGGTTGGTTGAGGGATTCCAAAATGAAGCCATCTCTATTCCTCTGTTACAATATGCAGACGACACAATCATATTCCTGGACGGCACAGAAGATATACATAAAAGGACGAGACAACTAGTGGAGATCTTCAGCAACATATAGAGTCTCAAGATCAATAGAGAGAAGTCTGTGGTGATCCAGTTTGGAATAGATGAGGAGGAGAGCGGTTCGAATGCTGCACTTTTGGGGTTAGCTACCCATTCCTTACCTTGGGCTTCCTTTGGTGGCAGGTAGGCTAAGGAAAGCATATTGGGATGTGGTCCTTAGGAAATTTGAGAGAGACTTGCAGGTTGGAAAGTAGTCACCTTATCTAAAGGAGGAAAGCTGATTCTACTAAAGCATGTCCTCTCGGCAATCCCTTCTTCTTTTCAACTCGGTTGATGCCGTTAGGCATAAGGAGGAAGATAGAGGTTATGATGAGTAGATTTTTCTACTCTGATGGGAAGCAGAAAAGACCAGGTATCCATCTCGTAGGCTAGGAAGAGCTCACAAGGCAGAGAAACGAAGGGGGTCTTGGAATTCGGAATGTAGATTGTATGAATAAAGAACTTCTGGCTAAATGGTTGGTGCAGATTTGGGGTAATACAAAAAGATTGGCTATCTAACTCTTGCGTAGCATCTACGGAGTCAATGGTTCCCTTGAGGTAGATAAAGTGTGTTTTGAGTCCTCTCTTTGGAGCATGGTCCGTGATATTTTACCACAACTGAGGTTGAGATTGACGCTAAAGTTGGGGGTCGGGAGGTCTTTCGATTTTGGCAAGACAATTGGGCGGTGGATGGAGCACTTTACAATAGGTTGCCAAGACTTTTTACTTTGGCTGCGAGCAGAGGGTGTTCTGTGGCGGAGGTCGATGGTTCTGGTTGGTGAAGACCTACCGTCGTATATGAGCTGTTGGAATGAAGAAGGGCGCAATTGGGCAGAATGTTGTCTGAATTACCATCTCTTGGTTGTATAATCCAGGGAAGAGATCACTTTGTTTGGAAGGGGGAAATATTCTCGCTGAAAAAGGCCTACATAGTGTTCCGAGGGCGAATGGAGGATCTTGACCCGAACCTAAAACAAGATATGAAGATGATTTGGGCAAGCAAGATCCCTTGCAGAGTGAAGGTCTTTCTTTGGTGCCTCAAAAGAGGTAGGATTTGTGACAAAGCGAGAAGGGGCAGACTGCTTGAGATTCCGGATGCTCATTGTGATAGATGTGGTGCGCAAACGGATGATGCAGATCATTTGTTTTTCACATGCCCCTTGTCAGAACAAGTTTGGAAGGGAGTGGGGTGCCATGGGTACTCCATTGGTGCCGCCGATTTCTAGAGATCACTTATGTCGGTGAAGATGAACTCGACAGTCGACTGCTCTCTGTCGTTTGCGGTCCTTTGGGCCATATGGGGAGGAAGGAATGATGTAATTTTTAAAAATCAGGGGTTCTATTTAGAAAATGTAATCACTAGTTGTCTTTCCCTTTTCCGATTCTATTCCGCAAGGTAATGTAACTCTTTATCTTTTAATATAATGATCAATTTCAGGCAGTGAGTCCCACATCGGGATTTCACCCTCTTTCTTTTTCAAAAAAAGTGCCCAGTAGTAAGATGTGTTTTATGATGTTATTATAAGGTATACTAATATCCATTTTCTTTCCTACAATAGAGCAAAATTGAATTTTATAGTTGGATGTTGTTATACCTTTTACTAACACTTATTAACAAATGGTAATGTAGGTGCTAAGGATCCTGGCGGCAGCGGGAGCGGATGAGATAGGGACACACCATTGCGGTGGTAAGACGTTGAGGGTGAAGGAAGTGAGCTCCCATGAGTTCGAGAAGTTCGTGAAGAAGGAGAGCCAAAGGCCCCTAAGGGGCCTATCCACACCCCTATGCTCTGCCCACCAGATGGGCACATGCAAAATGGGTGTGGATCCTCGTGACTCCGTTGTGGGAGCCACCGGAGAGACTTGGGAGGTGGAGGGGCTCTACGTGGCGGATACATGCGTCTTCCCTACTGCTCTCGGGATAAACCCCATGGTCACAGTGCAGTCTATTGCGTACTGCACCGCACAATCCGTGCTCAACGTTCTACGTAGGAGATGTGGGAGGAGGAGCCTTTGATAAGTTGTTTTACGACATTGTCTACATATGATACAACCCTTTATTAAAGATATAATGATTCTCCAATAAAATCAACTACTACATGGGATCTATGTCGTGTTGTAGTCAGTTATCCCTAAGGATCCTAAATGTGTGAATGCTAATTATTTTTAGTAAGAAAATATGTTAATCTTTTTGTTCAGAGCAATAAGGAAATGTATTGAGAGAATAGTCATTGGAGACTGCAATTTGGCATGGACGGTGATTGATGGATTCTAAGAATATTTACACATATATATCCTTTTGAATTTCTGTAAATACACTTGTGCTCCTACTTTTTTCAAAAACACTTGCACTCATGTATTCTTACAATATTCACAATTCTACCCTTTAGTTAAAGATATATATATATATATATATATATTTATATAGGGTAAAATGGGGCTGCCCCCAGGGAGTAGCCAACTTGGCTACTCAGTTGGCTACTCCCACCCCTATTTTCCCCTTATTTTTTTAATTTTTTGAGAAATAAAAATTTGTATATTCATCATTATATCCCTCTCACATTCTATTAAAAATTCGTCAGAAACAGAGACTCCTAAGCCCTTCATCCAGACGTCATTTTTTTAACGGTCGCAGGATTTTTTAAATCGACCATGTTTGGATGGAGGCCTTAGGAGTCTCTGTTTCTGACAAAATTTTAATAGAATGTGAGAGGGATATAATGATGAATATACAAATTTTTATTTTCCAAAAAAATAAAAAAATGAGAGAAAAATAGGGGTGGGAGTAGCCAAGTTGGCTACTCCCTAGGGGCAGCCCCATTTACCTCATATGGGTATATATATATGAGGTAAATGGGGCTGCCCCCAGGGAGTAGCCAACTTGGCTACTCCCTCCCCTATTTTTCCCTCATTTTTTTATTTTTTTGGAAAATAAAAATTTGTATATTCATCATTATATTCCTCTCACATTCTATTAAAATTTCGTCAGAACCAGAGACTCCTAAGGCCTCCATCCAAACATGGTCGATTTAAAAAATCCTGCGACCGTTAAAAAAATGACGTCTGGATGGAGGGCTTAGGAGTCTCTGTTTCTGACGAAATTTTAATAGAATGTGAGAGGGATATAATGACGAATATACAAATTTTTATTTCCCAAAAAATTAAAAAAATAAGGGGAAAATAGGGGTGGGAGTAGCCAAGTTGGCTATTCCCTGGGGGCAGCCCCATTTTACCCTATATATATATGTATATATATATATATATATATATATATATATATATATGAGGTAAATGGGGCTGCCCCCAGGGAGTAGCCAACTTGGCTACTCCCACCCCTATTTTTCCCTCATTTTTTTATTTTTTTGGAAAATAAAAATTTGTATATTCATCATTATATCCCTCTCACATTCTATTAAAATTTCGTCAGAAACAGAGACTCCTAAGGCCTCCATCCAAACATGGTCGATTTAAAAAATCCTGCGACCGTTAAAAAAATAACGTCTGGATGGAGGGCTTAAGAGTCTCTGTTTCTGACGAAATTTTAATAAAATGTGAGAGAGATATAATGATGAATATACAAATTTTTATTTCCCAAAAAATTAAAAAAAATAAGGGGAAATACATACATACATACATACGTACATACGTACATACGTACATACGTACATACGTACATACGTACATACGTACATACGTACATACGTACATACGTACCTACGTACATACGTACATACGTACATACGTACCTACGTACCTACGTACCTACGTACCTACGTACGTACGTACCTACGTACATACCTACGTACATACATACGTACATACGTACATACGTACATACGTACATACGTACATACGTACATACGTACATACGTACATACGTACATACCTACATACATACATACATACATACATACATACATACATACATACATACATACATACATACATACATACATACATACATACATACATATATATATAGGAAAAAATGGGGCTGCCCCCGCCCCATTTTTCGGCATTTTTTTTATTTTTTTTGAAAAATAAAACTATGTATATTCATCCATATATCCCTCCTATATGTCATTCGAATTTCGTCAGAAACAGAGACTCCTACGGCTTCCATCTCGATGGTATCGATTTAAAAAAATCCTGTTACCGTTAAAAAATTACTGTCCGTATGGAGGCCGTAGGAGTCTCTGTTTCTGACGAAATTCGAATGGTATATAGGAGAGATATAGGGATGAATGTACATGGTCTTATTTTTCAAAAAAAATAAAAAATTGCCCAAATAAGGCGGGGGCAGCCACATATGACCCATATATATATATATATATATATATATATATATATATATATATAGGAAAAAGTGGGGCTGCCCCCGCCTTATTTGGGCAATTTTTTTATTTTTTTTGAAAAATAACACCATGTACATTCATCCCTATATCCCTCCTATATACCATTCGAATTTCGTCAGAAACAGAGACTCCTACGGCCTCCATCCGGACAGTAATTTTTTAACGGTAACAGGATTTTTTTAAATCGATACCATCGAAATGGAGGCCGTAGGAGTCTCTGTTTCTAACGAAATTCGAATGACATGTAGGAGGGATATATGGATGAATATACATGGTTTTATTTTTCAAAAAAATAAAAAAACGCCGAAAAATGGGGCGGGGGCAGCCCCATTTTTTCTATATATATATATATATATATCTATATATATAGGGGGCCCTTCTAATGAGGTGGGTCTTTCATGAAATTCAGAAAGCCACTACCAAATTTGTAAATTACGTAACAATTTTGTAAATTTAAACTACATATTGTAAAATACTGACGATTATACAGTTATGTAAAATATATCATCCATATTGTAACAAACTTTTAATGTCAAATATAGTAATATTTTCATAAATTTTTCATGATATACATATTATATTAATATCTAATATTAAATTTATGGAGTTAGAATGTGCAAAATAAATAGAATAAATGCTTAAATTGATGTGGCTTTCCATGCATCCAAGAAAGGTACACCTCATTTGAAATATTTCCTATATATATATATATATATAGAGAGAGAGAGAGAGAGAGAGAGAGAGAGGTAAATGGGGCTGCCCCTAGGGAGTAGCCAACTTGGCTACTCCCACCCATATTTTTCCCTCATTTTTTTATTTTTTTAGAAAATAAAAATTTGTATATTCATCACTATATCCCTCTTACATTCTATTAAAGTTTCGTCAGAAACAGAGACTCCTACGACCTCCATCCAAACATGGTCGATTTAAAAAATCCTGCGACCGTTAAAAAAATGACGTCTGGATGGAGGGCTTAGGAGTCTCTGTTTCTGACGAAATTTTAATAGAATGTGAGAGGGATATAATGATGAATATACAAATTTTTATTTTCCAAAAAAATAAAAAAATGAGGGAAAAATAGGGGTGGGGGCAGCCCCATTTTACCCATATATATATATATATATATATATATATATATATATATATATATATATATATATGGGGCTGGGGAAGCTGCACCTGGGGGTGTAGCTAATTAGCTGCACCCATCCATTTTTTTCATTGATTTTTTGTGTTTTTGAAATGAAACCTAGGGGGATTTAAATCACTATATATTACCATGATATCATACCAATTTCAACTAAAGTCGATATTTCTATCCTCTCCATCAAGGCTATCACATATTAACGTTTTCATATTTGAAATTGACCATATCTAGATGGGCATGCTAGTAGTGTTTATTTTGCATGAAATTTGAAACACATATTCCACACAATAAAATAAGTAAATCCCCTATAAGTTTCCTTCAAAAAAATAAAAAGTCAATGAGAAAAATACCTGGATGTAGTTAGTTGGCTGCACCCCCGGTATAGCTTCCCTTTTCTCTCTCTCTTTCTCTCTCTCTCTCTCTATATATTGTGTGTGTGTGTGGAGGCAATTGTAATAATGGAAGGGTATAATTAGAATTCTTGGAAGAGGATGGGTAAATTCCGAAAAAGTCCCTTCGCAATTGGAGTTTTATTTTTCAAATGTAACAAGGAGAGATCTGATTTTACTTATTTTCTCAAATATAGGCCTTCATAAGATTGACGACCCTTATATGACATGAAATTTAGAGTTTAGGACCCTTTTGTTACATTCGCAGAATAATACCATTAATTTAAATTTGACGTATAGTTTAAGCCCTTTTAAATAATTTATCCTACTTTCTTTATCTACATATATTTCTCCATTATGGAAGGAATAAGAGGAACGTGGGACATATTCCTTTTTTTTAAAATAGGAAAAAATAGGGCCGGCCCCCGGGGCAGCCAATATGGCTGCCCCCGCCCCATTTTTCATCATTTTTTTTATTTTTTTGAAAAATAACACTATGTATATTCATCCTTATATCCCTCTTATATGCCATTTGAATTTTGTCAGAAACAGAGACCCCTACGGCCTCCATCAAGATGATGTCGATTTAAAAAAATTCTGTTACCGTTAAAAAATGATTGTCTGGATGGAGGCCTTAGGAGTCTCTGTTTCTAACGAAATTCGAATGGTATATAGGAGGGATATAGGGATGCATATACATGGTGTTATTTTTCAAAAAAATAAAAAAATTTACCATAATAAGGTGGGGGCAGTCATGTTGGCTGTCCCTAGGGGGCAGCCACATATGACCCTTTAAAATATACAGAGAGAAAAAAGAAAATCATACATATATAAAGAGGTTAGTAGGTGCAAACAATGTGTTGTAATATCTTTTCATAAAATATATAGGATATAATCGTTGCCATATGTATTTTAGAATATGCATACTAATGCATATGGAGATGATCCTTTGTTGTAGGGTCTACAGCAACAAACTCTACAATAGAGGTGTGGTTCGCTCCATCTTGATCGAGCAGTTTCCACGAATTCGCAATCTCTACTGTAAAGTCTGTTGCAACAGACCCTACAACAGAGGATCCTCTTACAAAGCAGATACATACTATGGATGGATAAGGTGACAGATTGGATAAGTAGGGACGAAAATGGATCGGATACGGATCGGATATGCCTATTTCCATATCCATATTCGCTTCATCTATATCGAATATGAATACGGATACGGATATGATTCGGATATGCATTATGGAAACCATATTCGTAAAAATACGGATACGAATCTGAATCAGATATTTATCGAATCCGAATACGGATCGAATAAAGAGTGAAAACCCAATATGGATCCAATAAACATGAAATCCGAATACGGATTGAATAAAAACCACATACGAATATTAATTGATTTTTTTATCAAAGTTCATAGTGATTTTAAAAATAGCAATGAAATATAAATAAGTTGCATCATAACAAAAGGGAGTGTCGACGTGACGTGTATTCTTGACCGGAAGCAAAAAGGGATAGGATTTCATAAATTTTGTTACCGCTCATACTCAAAGAAATAGAAATTTATTAATATCATTAATATATTGTATTATACAATGTATAATACAAATATAATAGTATAAGGTTTAGCTTATATTATATTAATTAATATATAAAATAATATTAAATATTGTACTCGGATATCCGGATCCGAATTGGATATTCAAGCTATTACCATATCCGTATCCGTATTCGGAAAATTTTTACAACCTATATCCATATCCGATCCATATTCGATTAATATTCGGATACGGATATCCGTATCTGATATTTTTTCGAATAAGGTAAGCGGATATTCGGATATATCCGTATCCGTTTTCATCCCTAATAAAGGGCGGTATCTAATGGCTCATTATAACCTAGACGAACATGCATACCTGTATTATGTACATATGTGTAATATGGATTCTAATGATATGAATCTAAGTGAAATGTGTGTATAAAAGTGTATTGCATATTACATGGTAGTACATATATACATCTACCTAATATTAGTAAGGATACTCTTTTAATGAATTAATTTGATCATGGCATATGTTAGAATATAAGCTCATGCTTTGATGTGCTAAGAAGATTGAAAGAAGCTCGAATTGCATAGGGACATTATCATTTAATTATCTAAACCTTCATACATGCGAAGCAAGAGTATTGTATGAAACCTTAAGGTCTGGACTGCTGGACTCTATGTGAGGGCACGTGTAACGAGTGGGATGTATGAACTTTGCATGGGAGAGTAAATAAAAGGGGACGGATTGGGGAAAACTTCATCGATTGGGTTTTATGTTCCAGACAAGTGAGATAGAGAAGACGAGCCCTGCTGTGCGTGACTCTTTATCCTCCCAATGTTATCACTTTTTTCTCTTGCTTATGGATCCATCATCAAGCAATCCTATGATAACATATCGTAAAATTTTGCTTATTCCACGGAGGAGGAGAAGGGGAATATACGTATAGAGCATTTAATGTAACATATTAAACCCTTCAATGAGAGCTCCACTCTCCTCGAGAATAACATTAAAGATCCGGAAGAATCCATGCAGGATACATCTTTCCAAGCAGCAACCTATGTTAGCTATGGCCTGCAAGGAGTTACATGAGTTTTGTACGGATGAGTTTCTCCATATGGATCAGCGAGCCAAAATCTGGTGGCTTCGCGAAGGCAACGAAAATACGAAATTCCTCCACACAATTGCCTCCTCAAGAGGAGCCATAATACCATTCTGGCCTTGGAGATTATGATGTCAAATCCTACTCTAATAACTCCTACACCTCCCATACCATCATTAACTTCTATAAGAACTTTTATTCCTATCCCCGAACATATACTTCGCACACCTTCAACTTTGACCCTTCCTTGATTGGACAGATCTCCGAACCAAATGACCTCATCACACCTATTTCTGAGGAGGAAGTAGAACAAACAATACGGAATCTCAAATCGCTTAAAGCACCAAGCCCTGATGGTTGCATCCTCGAGATCTTCAAGAAAATTGAGGTCTCATAAAGTATACCTTCATTGTTATGCTTCATCGATTCTCCATGCATAACTTCGACCCCAGGGAGCTGAGGTTCATTAACAACTCAGTGATCTCCCAAATTATAAGAAGTGTGATCCTCATGATATAACAAATTATAGACCCATAAGGCTTATCAACATGCCTCTTAGGATTATTTCCCAAGTCCTTACGAACTGATGGGCGCCTAGATTGCAAGAACTGATTCCTCTATCCCAATGTGCTTTCCTTAAATGATGAAGTGCGTATGATGCCTTTAACATTACCTTGGAGATTATCTCAGCTTGAGGAAATCAAAAAACAAAAGCCATGACTTAAAATATTGAAACCCTAATTCTATTGCTCAATAATAGGCTTTTGGGACCTCTTTTATTTTTTTAGTTTTATACCTCAACAAATAAAATACTCTTTATAATACTTATATATAAAAATAAAGAGAAAATTACAAAATCTATTTCACTAAAAAATAATACATAGTGCCCCTAGGACACACAAAACAAAAAGTTGCAAAGAAAACTTCCCAAACATGTGTCTCCTCCATACATACTCAAATTTGACCAAGCTCACCTTTATTATTCATAAAATTTAATTGTTTATTTATTGAAGATGGTTTCATTCTATTTGGAGTTGAGATGCAAAAGTTAGCTTTTGGGTCCATATTGTACTGTATACATCTATATAATAATCAATATATTCATTCTTTATATTTTTATATATTTTTAATAATTATTCAAAATAAATGTAAAAAATAAATATAGAATATAATAATTTGAATTATATTAAAATAAATGATATATTAAACTACATAAGTAAACTATACCTATATAATATATGTACATAATCAGTTAAGTAAATAAATAAAATCAAAAAATTAAACTAACAATATGTAAATATATAAATAGATAAGTTAGGAATATATAAATATGTAAATACAATAATAAAGTGCACAATACAAAATAAATATACCGAATACATGCATATTTACCTATGCATAAAAATGTATATATTGACATCTAATAAATTAGCATGTAAAAACAGATAAAAATAGGGATATTTACACCCATAACTTTGAGTAATTTCGTAATTACCCCAGAAATCCTCAATAATCACGAATTACATCCAAGACCTCGAGTAGTTCTTAAATCTTACACCTATAACCCCGTGTTAACTTCCATCCAACTTCCCATCAACTATGACGGTATCCGTCAAGTATTTTATATTTTAGACCCTTTAAGATCTCACTATTTACAAATGAGACCACAGTCCCTTTCCTCCCTCCCCTCCCTCGCAAGCCCTAGATCGGAGCACCTCCACCCAAAGACACCCCCTATGGTCATAGCAGCCCTGTCCAAAGGCCCCCCACGAGCTCTAGATAAGAGCACCACCAAAGAACACCCCCTCACAAGCCCATGGCCTCAGATCAGAGCACCCCTCTACCGCCTATTGTAAGCCCTAGGTCGGACCCCGCTCACCGCTTTTTGCTAGAATGCAGAGCATTGTTTGAAAAATTTCCAAACACGTATCCTTTACAATCTCCTTTGATTCAGTCTCCACAACTTCCTCCTTTTGATTTTTTTCCAAAATAGGCTCTTGCTAAAAATTGAGAAACTATTCCCCCATGATTCTGATTCCGAATATTGCTTCCTTGGCACTGCCAACGAGGAACTTGCTAAAGCTTCAATAGCTGGAAATGATGGTGGCAGTGGAGGTAAAAATTTCACCAAGAGCCGGAAGGAGGCACTGCAAACCTTGAGAACACATTCGACAACACCTCTCCTTTCCCAACTCGTTTCCCGCTTGTTGCAAGCCCCATGTCGGAGCCCCCCGCCCCTCCCCCTGCAAGCCCCCATTCCAGGATCGTGTCCATCTCCTCTCCTTCATTTCTTTTTCTTTTTTTATGTTTGATTAATCCCAGCCGTTACATCACAGATTAGTTACATTACCTCAACTGTTTGGTTGAGTTTATGAAGTAAATTAACAGAAGGCTATGGGTGTAAAATAGAGAGATTATTCAGGGTCTTGGGTGTAATTCATGATTATCAAGGGTTCCTGGGGTAATTACGAAATTACTCAGGTTTATGGATGTAAATATCCCATAAAATACCCTAAAAATACTACATAAATTTACAAATATTTTTCTTTATTTTAATAAAATTAATAAAATCATTTAATATTTTATATCAATTTAATAAGGGATTTTAAAATCCCTAATTTCTTATTGGTCCAAGTGGACTAACCAGAACCCAAGTTTTGTTTGATTGGGGGGTCAACTATCCTGGCATTAGCCCCCGCCCATGTCAGACTTGTAATCCCCTGACTTCTTCCCTATTCCATGCCACCTCAATGTTGCTTTACTCTTCGAGATCTTCATATCTACCTTCCTCCCACTACCTTAATCTACACTGACTCAGTAGGTTCCACCAACCATCTTCAGATCTCACACCATCTCTTCATTTTTTTGCTCAACTCCTTCACCTATAAATAATCCCATTCACCCCTTTCTCTTTTTGATCTTTTTTACTCAATCGTAACCCCAAGATTCATCAAAGATTGAGCCCGTCAGTGACAAGGAGGTGCTGCTCTCTGAATCGAGGCATGGATAAGGTCAGACGAAGGAGGTCCATTTCACCAGAGCATTTGCGGCAAGCTTCTGTACTCTATTCTCCAAGCAGGTATGAGATCCTTTTTCATTGTTTTTCTTTTCACAATTTCATTCTGCATCTTAGTGTAATCTTTTATTCCCACAATTAGCTTCTATGTTAGTGTAATTTTAGGATTAAAATCACTAGAGCTTTAAGCTCCGACCCCTAAATTCATCCCTCTTGTACTGTTTTTTGACTCATCCCCGGCTCCCCTTCAATCCTCATCACATTCTCCACATTTCCCCTGACTTTTCACCTTTAATTCTACAACAATCAGAGTTACTGAGATCCACCTATGCCACCTTCGCTGGAGCTATGTCATCTACCCACTTGATGAATCCATGATTCATTAACTTTTCTGTCGCATTTTATCTTAAAATCCTTAACAAATACATGTAAATATACATTAATTCTCATCCTTTATCAAAATATCATTCATAAATAAAAATGCACTTTTATACATCAAAAACATATAAATAAAAAAAACAAAGAAAAAAATAAAAGGCAGATTGTAAATATGTATATATGTACAATATGATTATAAATATAAATATATCTGCAAGGTATATTTATATAACCTAACTCCCGAGACCAAGTTAGCATGGATTGGTCGACAAACCAATAAGTAGGGGGAGATAAGGAAAGAAAACCATAAAAATAAATTAAGACACTTTATACATTTTTCACTATTTATCAAATAAATATCAAAATTTCCTTGATTTTTAATTAATTCATATGTACATATTTTTCACCAAACTCTTTTCCTAATTATTTCTAAAAATATATATAAAAATATAAAAATAAGTTAAAAATATTCACCTATATATATACACCAAGAAATCCTACTTTTAAATTGTCAAATTCTCAACTTCCGAACCTCATAACTTCTTCATACGAAATCCAATTTCACTCTACTTACCTTTAAAGTTCATAAAATAATATTCTCTAATAAATAAAGGTAGTTTCATTGAATTCGGAGTCTGTTTGCAAAAAGTCAGTTTTGGGACTTAATGACAACAGGGTTTCTGAGCTATTTGTTTTATGTAGAACACACTATTCATAATTTTATTAATTTTATAATTTCTAATTATTTTCATGATATTATATTTTCATCATAATTTATTTCAGAATTTTTGGAGCTTATTTACTATTTTAATAAAATCCAAAACCCTAATTTATAGATAAAAATGAACTAGTTAACTTATACGTGTATTTATTAAAATATCTAAATTAAGTTATTAAAACCCTAAAAATTCACATAGCCGTTATTTATTATTCTAAGAATTAAGAAAATAAAAAATTAATATTTAATTATGTATTTGTTAAATTAAAAACCCTAAACCTATTTATCTATACTTATTTATTAATATAATAAATATATTTCGAATAAAATTTATTATTTATAAAAATAATTATTTTATAATTTAGATAATTTAATTATTTACATTTATTATTTTTATACTTATTTAAAATAACATTATTTATTATTTATTATGTAATTTATAAACTATTTACACATCTGACCAACCAGGTGCTGACACGTGTCAGCACCTGGTGCTGCTTCTCCAAGAAGTCGGTACAGACTTCTGTTCTAACCGACCATCTTCACCTATTTTTCTCGCGCAAATCATAACTCCTTTAGGCGATCTAAACCATTGATTCTCTTCTCCTAACAACCAATTTATTCAGCCACCATTAGATTAACCTTGAAGCCCAAGTAATACCTCTATAAATACCTCTAAAGTTTGCAGATTCCAACTAACTTTTCCTTAACCACCTGAACCCCAGATCTTCTCCAGTTGCCAGAGATAAATCGGATAAGACGAACCCATCGCTACCCGCGTCAAGAACTGAAGTACTTCAAGAACAGCCAGAAGCTACAGTTTGTTGACATGTGGCATGAACCAACGCTCGAGATAATTGTAGGTAAATTGTTTGAAAAATATCACTTTGAAAAATTAAATAAAAATTGAAAATATAAAACCAAATAAAAACTTAAAAATCAACTTGTTTCGAAAAGAGATAAAAAATCACAAAAAGATCGTTTTCACTCAAAAATCAAAATATCTCTATTCTGCCTCCTTGAGTTCGACCCAAGCACACTTACCTGGCTAAATAAAATAGTGTGAGGTTTAAAATAGGAGATAAGCCTATTAATTCACCTTCTCTTTCTCTTTCTCCTATTTTAAAACAGAATTTTTGTTTGATGTAAAATCGGGTCTCTTTGCGGTTCTCTACATCGACAACGCCATCACTTGACCGCAATCGGATCTGAGCCTCATCAAAATGACGCCGTTGCCGAGGAGGCATTAGGGTTATTTTGATTTTTGACATATTTTGTAATTTTTTCTTCTTATTTTTTGTTGTTTTTACTCGGTTTTTCTTACGGCTTTTCTCGAATCGTCTATCTATCTCCTTTAATCGGTAATCAATTTTGCAGGGCCTGCAGGACCAGTCGGATTCTTAGGAAGCCGAGTCAGTTGAGAGAGCAGAGGCCGACTCCTTCTTTACGAGTAGACTGTAGAGGGCAAAGTTGATTAGTGTAATTTTATAAGAGAGAGAGAGAGCTATATTGAACTTTAGTAAGAGGTCCACCCCGACTTGTACCTCCTCTCCCATTTTTCTCGGGGTCTGATTCATCGAGTACCGTGTATTCGGAAGATCAGGGCACCCACCGCGGTTTTCTCGCATCGACGGTTTTTCCGCGGCTTTTCTCGAGGCTAGGTGCTTGACTAGGAGTTTTCTTTTATTCTATCTGATTGCGCTTTTGTAGTTAGTCTTAGGACTCGCAACCTAGGTGAATGATTTTAGGATTTTTATAAAGAGAAAATAAAAAAAACTCGGTAGACGTTTGTCTGGAAAAACTCAAAAAATATAAAACTCTAAAATAAAATCGGGATGCTAACGTAACTGATCTAAAATAAATGTAAGATTCACTTGATTTGGGAGAGTAATCCCCGCACATTTCTTCTCAGAGTGCGCGAGTGAGAGACGATCCTTAAGTATATAAACCCATCTTTCTTTCAAAATACTACTTAGCCTATACACATGATCACCGTTTTTCAGTGGGTACGCTCGGGTAGCCGGAAACAGTACATGTTTACTTAGCAGAGTGGGGGGTTTAGAGGACACTGCATAAGGCTCTGTCCTCAAGCAACACAGGTAGCTAGAAACGGTCCATACTTACTCCCATACTGGCTGAGATCAAGTGATTTTGTGTAAGGACTCATGATAGTATTGCGGAAAAAAATCGGGCACCTATCAGCTTGCGTTAATCGATTATACTTGTTTGCTAATTACAACCCTAAAATCGACAAGATAAAAGACCGAACTCTTACGGTCATCATCAGGTTGTATTGGTGAACACGGGGTTTGCTTTATTTTTACTTGCGAGGCATGAGTTACCGCAGCTTTACGCATTTTCCCATCTTTCTTGAATTGCAAATCGTTATCTCCCGATCATTCTCTTGACATCGAAGATGACGACTCGATGACTTTTTTGCTCAGACTCCATGAGCTTTCGATCGTCCACCGTTAGTCGTATATCTTCACAAGCTCGGGATGACCCTCTTCCCGAGTCGGTCCCATCTGATCTCGGGGATAGTCAGACCCAGACTCCCTCGCCTTCCGGCCAGTCTATTGAGGCAGACCCTTGTCTCAATACATCATCGATATCTCCAACTGATTTTTCGCTGAGTTCTTACGAGATATTTTCTTTCACAACAGATCTAAAACACATGGCTCGAGGCAAAGAACCACCTGAGGAGCATCATGACGGAAGACCAGATCCAGCAGCAGATGTCACGACAGGAATTCTCGACATCCTCCAACAGATGAATATCCAGATATGAGAACAATTTAGAACTCAGAACGAGTTGCGAGCTGAGATAGCCGCATTGCAAGCAGGGGCTGGGAACCCTTTACTGCTTGTTGTTGTTCCTGCCACTTTACGAGAAGAGTATGACTCGGGTGCGAGAATGCTCCATCATTGGATTCGGCTACCGCCGAATCAAGGGCCATACGAATTGAGGCCGTCCTTCATCTCATTGCTTTTCAAGTTCTACGAGAATGCTACAGAGGAGCCGTTTACCTTTCTACATCAATTCGAGATGATTTGTGGTACGACTAGTTATCCAGGAGTTACGCAGGAGGCTGTACGCCTCAAAGCTTTTCCGTTCGCCTTAGCTGATATGGCACTTTATTGGTTGAGTCACTTGGGAAGGGAAGTTTCTACGTGGGACATCTGAAGTCCACATTCCTGCGTATGTATTTTCCTTTGGGGAGGACGAACATGATGAGGAGTCAGATCTCCAACTTTACACAGTATCCGAATGAGTCTTTCCATGAGGCATGGAACAGATTCAAAGATCTTAAGGAGAGAAGCCCGCATCATGAGATACCAATGAAGGTGCTCGTATAGAACTATTTCGGAGGACTCCAGTCGGACATCCAGGGGCTAGTGAGTGCTACATGTGGCGGCAGCTATTTGAATAAGGATGCCGAGTTAGTCTGGTCCATCTTCGAAGGGATGGCAGAGAACTCGAGAGTCGTCGACTCTACTCGGGCATTCCAGAAAGCCCCTTAGCCACCACATCACCCAGAACATCATAAGGTGGCTAATATCTCAGAGTCTGAATCCAACACCAACATGAGCTTCATTAACGAAAAATTAACATTGGTGGATGTGATTCAAAAACAAGTGCAAGACTTACAGTCGCTGCGAGAGTTAGAGAAACTCTCATCTCTGCCTTAGTAGCTGAGTGATCTCACGAAGAAGGTTTCAAAGCTCCAACTTTAGTACCAGAAGAGCCAATCTTTTTCGACCACACAACCTGCACAGAGGACCTTACCCGCTCCACCCACCCGACAGATTCATTATATACAGAGCGAGTCCAAGACTCCGCAGATTGATTGGCATGAGGATCAGTTTCATGCCAATCCCGGCCAAATCACCAGTGCTGCAGACATGGATGTTGAGCCTCAATCCACTCTTGAGATCAACGAGATTTGTTATACTCCGATTCAGCAACCGAGTGTACCGCATCATCATCAACAACAATATATCCAACCGCAGCATGGACATCGACACTTCCAGCACCGACAGAACTTCACGCATCAGCAGTCTCACCAGCATGCTTATCAAAGACCGCATTCCTCCCAGTATCCTGTTAACCATTCACAGTCATATCATTACCAGCAGTTGCAACAATCTTCCTTTACACCGCAGAGATTCTCCCAGCATTCTACCTCACAGCAATACACGCCAAGGTAGGAGAGAGGAGCAAGCCAGAGATGACTTCACAGGCCCATGCACTAAATCAAATCATGGATATGTTGAGTACGCTCCAAATCGTGCACAAGACAGAGATGGAGTAGGTTAATCGTCGTCTAGATGAGTTAACCATGCCGAAGACCAATCTCCTAGAACAGCCTCAGATGAATCCGAATAATAAGAGGAGGCATCTAGATCAGGTAGACAACACTACATGTATGATCTCTTTTCCTGAATTTTTATCTAACTTCATTTGTCTCAGGAGCGGTAGATCACCACAAGCACCTGCTGGAGTAGAAGAGAGGGCACTTGATGAGGAGTAGGAGCAAGTCCATGAGCAACCAGATTCTGATGATGAGGAGGAGAACCAACACATTGATGAGGACCACCATGAAGATCAGAGAGAAGGGAGCGATGCTGAAACAGTTGACATGGACACCGACGAGTCAGCCGATGATATCACGCCAGACCATGCATATACTCCCAAAAAAAAATATGTGTTCCCCTATTTTAGAGAGTTTTGTACATAATTCTGAAACTCTCGATGTACAAGCTGATTCTAAAATCAATAAAAAGTCTGATTTTCTCATTCCTGAAATTGTTCCTTTTCCCGACGCTTTGTTTGGAAAAGGAAAATAAAACACCAAAAAGAATGTTGTCACTCCAGAGACAGAGTGATTACTAAAAGATCACATCTTTTTGAAAATCCCACTTCACGATGCCTTGGATCATTTTCCTACGCTTAAGAATCAATTTAAAAACCGATGCACCACACGTAGGAAAAATAGATCACGTACAGAGAAACATGTTTTAACCAAGGCTACATCTTGTGCTATTCAGAATAAGTTACCGAAGAAGAAGAAGGACTCAGGAGCACATTATGTCAGATGCGAGATCGTCGATGCTGAATTCGATCGCACTCTATTAGATAACGGTTCCTCGATCAATTTGATACCATCATCTTTACTCGACAAGCTCGAGTTAGGTCCTCTTTACAAATCCCACACGATCCTTCAGTTTGCTGATCGATCTGTAAAGAGACCTAAGGGCATATTAAGGAACATTATTATATTTGTGCAGGTCTACAATTCCCAGTGGACTTCAATGTCCTGGACATGGATTTCCCTACACAGTTACATCTTACCCCGATCATCCTTGAAAGGCCTTTCTTAGAGACTGCGAAGGCTCTATTCGATTATGATACATGGAAGGTATCTTTTCACGCTGAGGGCGAGAAGGTACATATAGAGATGGCGAGAGATTCAAACACATCCAGTGATGCATCTTCCGATTTCTTGACCTTTTTAGACACCTGCGATTACATGGATGAGGTTTGTCTTGATGACCTCAAAAGGTATCAAGTAGAGACCCAAGATTGCTTAACAGAGGATGGGTCCGAGACTACAGTTGGCAATTCTTCAGAAAGTACCTTATATTTCAGTATGGATGATGAAAAGAAGAGGGATCAGACTTCTGAGGAGTTTATTGCAGATCTTTTAGAGTCAAAGTCTTTATACACTTCCTCTACTTCAGATGATCTAGAGATCGAGCTCCATTTAGCTGAATTGTTTTCCTCTAGTCATTCTGAGGATGAGCATAGTAGCGAGTTGGATGGTGTTTTAAACATCTTCTGTACTCCGACCCTAGAACATATTGAGATGGTGGATAACCAAATTGCAGACAAATCCACAACCGATACAGATCCCAATACACATATAGATGAGGTTTCAGCAGAGCCAGAATCTACATTACTAGAACTATTGTGCCACTTAATATGAAGTATGCTTTCCTTGCGGGTCCACATCAACAGTTTCCGGTCATTATCAGCTCATCTTTGACCGACGATCAAGAATCTCGTCTGATGGAGGTTCTGGAAAAAAAACCGCAAGGCTATTGGATGGACTGTATCGGATCTCCGCAGGATTAATCCTGCTTTGTGTTCTCATCATATATATCTCGATCATGACAGCAAACCTTCCAGAGAATTTCAGCGTAGACTGAATCCGATTTTACGAGAGGTTGTCAAGAAAGAGATTATGAAATGGTGCGACGCAGGGTTAATTTATCCCATCTCCAACTCTGAATGGGTTAGCCCATTACATATTGTCCCGAAGAAGTCAGAAATTCAAATGATTAAAAATGAGAGTGGAGAGGAGATTCTAAAGAGAATAACCACATCGTGGCGGGTGTGTATCGATTATAGAAAATTGAACGTCGCGATGAAGAAGGATCACTTCCCTTTGCCTTTTATAGACCAGGTCATAGAACGGTTGGCAGGGAAGGAATACTTCTGTTTCTGTGACGGTTACTCCGGATACAACCAGGTAACCATTGCTCCTGAAGACTAGGAGAAAATCACCTTTACATGTCCGTTCGATACGTATGCCTTCATACGGATGCCCTTTGGATTGTGAAACACCCTTACTACTTTCCAGAGGTGTATGCTTGCTATTTTTACAGACATGGTCGGTGATTTTCTAGAGGTCTTTATGGATGACTTTTCGGTGTATGGTGAGTCCTTTGACAATTGTTTAGCGCACCTAGACCATGTTCTTTAGAAATGTTGTGAGGTAGATCTTGTTCTGTCTTGGGAAAAGAGCCATTTTATGGTTACACATGGGATCATGTTGGGGCACGTCATCTCCCAGCGAGGCATGGAGGTTGACCATGTTAAGGTCGATGTCATCAAGTGCCTCGAACAACCATTCAACATCAAGCAGTTACGGTCATTTTTCGGGCATGTCGGCTTTTACCGATGGTTCATTCAGGATTTCTCCAAGATTACCCAACCCTTAACTTAATTATTAGGCAAAAACATCGAGTTCTTGTTAGATGATAAATGTCTTAATGCCTTCCTCATATTAAAGGAAAAGATTATCAGTGCTCCTATCCTACAACCATCTGATTGGTCTCTACCCTTAAAGATCATGACGGATGCTTCAGATTTTGCGGTCGTGGTTGTATTAGGACAGAGGAGGAATGGACTTTTGTTGCTATCCACTATGCCAGCAGAACTTTTGATGATGCTCAACGTAATTACACAGTGATAGAAAAGGAGATGTTGGCAGTGGTGTTCGCTTTAGATAAATTCAGATCTTATCTTCTTGGCTCCAAAATCACAATCTATACAGATCATTCAGCTATCCGTTTGATGGAAAATAAGGATGCCAAGGCACGCCTTCTTAGATGGATTCTCTTACTTCAGGACTTCGATTTAGATATTAAAGACAAACCTGGGGTAAAGAATGTGGTAGCTGATCACCTCTCCCGATTACAGACAGAACAACCTTCAGATAAGTACACGCTAGAGATTGCAGAGAGATTTCCCGACGAGAGCATCTTTGCAGTTACCGAACTTCCATGGTATGCAGATATAGTAAATTTTCTGGTCACATAAAAAAATCCTCAAGGTTGGCCAAAGAATCAAGTTGATAGACTAGTTTCCGAGGCACAATACTACCATTGGGAGGATCCGATTCTTTTTCGTGAGGGACTGGATTGTGTTTACAGGTGTTGTATTCCTCAGGAGGAATATAATAGTGTCCTCACTTTGTTTCATTCTTTGGAGGCAGGAGGACATCACTCAGGAAGAGGACAACGCAGAAGGTACTTCACAGTGGATTATGGTGGCCGACTCTTATTAGAGATGCCTGCACATTTGTGAAGAGTTGCCTGGATTGTTAGAAAGCAGTAGGGACAGTCAGTGCTAGAGATGCAATGCCGATACGACCCGTCATTATTTGCGAGATCTTTGACGCATGGGGCATAGATTTCATGGGACTGTTCCCTTCCAGCAGCGACTTTGAGTACATTCTTCTCACTATAGATTATGTCAGTAGATGGGTGGAGGCTATACCCGCACGAACCGCAGACGATAAGATAGTTTGCAAGTTCCTAAGGGAACACATTATTTCACGGTTCGGGATTCCACGTATTCTAATTTCTGATGAGGGTAGCCATTTCATTAATAAGGAGGTCAAAAAACTAGTGAAGCAATACGATATTGATCACAAAGTAGCTTCTCCTTACCACCCACAGACGAACGACATGGCCGAAGTCTTAAATAGGGAGGTGAAATCAATTATCCAAAATTAGTACGATTAGATAGGAATAACTGGTGGCAGCTTCTAGATTAGGTTCTTTGGGCATATCATACTGCATATAAAACTCCCTTAGGTACTTCACCATTCAGACTGGTTTATGGAAAGCCATGCCATTTGCCCGTAGAGATCATACACAAATCTGAATGGGCTATTCGAGAAATTTTACTTGATGCACAGAAAGCAGGAACCAAGAGAAAGATAGATCTGAATGAGCTAGTAGAGATTCGAAATCAAGCATGGGAGAACACTCTCATTTATAAGGACAAAGTGAAGAAATGGAACGATAGACATATTCGGCACAAGATCTTTGTTCCTGGGCAGAAAGTTTGGTTGTTCAATGCAAGATTGAGAATTTTTCCCGACAAATTGAAAAGCATATGGGAAGGACCTTACATAGTCAGAACGGTGCATGACAATGGAAGCATAGCAATATCAGATGTTTCACCTGGTGCAGAGCCGTTCGTGGTTAACAGGCAGATGCTGAAGCACTTCGTAGAGACTGCTGATCATCTGACCCGTATTGAAGTGATCTATTTTGTATAGGACTCATGAGCATTCTTTCACTTCATCTCATCCTATACAAAGACTTTTGAGCCATTCGATTTCTAGAGATCTACAACACTTGTAATTCTTCGTAGACCACAATCGTCCCCATTTTTGCTCGTCTTCTATGCTTAGGATACCGGATCCTATGTATAGGGGGGATTGATTGCCCATTGATTAATATTTTCTATTTTATTCTATCAATTTTGCATATCCATTATTTTTCACAAATCACTGGTCCCCGATTTTTGGATACACTCTTTTATATACTTAGTATACCTTATCCTAAGTATAGGGGACAGAGTGATTTCGATGATCTCGAATTCTTTATTCCTTTTGATCTTTCGTTATATATTCTTTTCACTCAGTCATCCCGTCTTTGCTCTTCCATTATACTTACGATTACCTGATCGTAAGCATAGGGGGGTTGACTGACTTGTATTCTCTTATTCTTTTTCACCCACTTTTACTTAGCACGAGTTATGTCCTCCTTTTTCTCTTTTGACGGTATGAGGACATAGCACAAGGTAAGTATAGGGGGTGCGTATATATTGTATATATACTTTTATCCATAACTCCTACTTTTATGTATTTTCTATATCTATAAAATCCATAAAAAGTGGGTGAGGGTTAATTTAAAATCCATTTATACATTTATTATTATTATTATTTATAAAATCCTTGTAAATAAGTAAAAGATGTCTAAAATCTGTAATTAAAAGATTTAAATTAATATTGTATATAAAATTGGATAATACTTATTTAAAATCCTATCTATTAAAACATGTGTAAAAATAATTTAATCCTTGTAAAATTCTCTGTAGATAAAATCAGAAAATCCATAAAGTCCTAAAATTCATAAAAATTACAAAAGCCTTAAAATCCATAAAAAATGGGTAAAATTCAAAAAATAGACTTCACAAAAACATGGTTGTATTTGCATTCGCATTTTTCAGAATAAGTTTGATTTCTAGAACTAAGGATTGATTCTAGTCTAAAGGATGGAGCTTGATCACGGCCTTTAACTTTCATTGTAAGGAGCCTAGTTAGGATCTGGAATTTAGACTCTTCAGGTCTTTTGACTTAAAATCTTTGGGTTCCATAAGACCATAATTAGGAAATCAATTCATATGTGCTTAAGTAGACCATTTGGTGTCATCCGTACAACTCTACACCAGTGAACCAATCTTGAACATATGCACTCTGCACTTAGCTCAACTTGTATGGAGTTGCGAAGGGCAGTACATCTTAGTAGTGCGTTTCTATCCTTGTCCTTGCAACATTGATGTCTAAAGACGGGAGAGATTGGGTTTGCGATAGTAGCTTCGGATGAGGGAAGGATCTGCTGACACAATTTTTCTAAGACCTAAATAAAGGGACGGAACAAAAGATGCTATATCCGTTGAGGCACAAAGAGATGAATGCAGTGCAAGAAAATTACAAAGACAAATAAAAGAAGAAGCCACCAAATACAAATATGACCACAATGATCCAAGCTTCCACCAAAAATGCCTGCACATCTTAGTGGAGACTTAGCTACACTGGTTGAGCTTCACAAGGAGATGCGTCTACACAGGTCGTACTCCACTTCTTTTCTCATTCTTCTACTTCCTCTCTATATTCGATTGTGGACATAGCACAAACTGACCGCAGAAGGGAATACCTACCTCCCTGAGGAAAGAGTAGCTGGATAAGGAAGCAATAAAAGTGTATAGCCGAGATGGATCGTTTCTTTAAGTAGGAAGAGCTAAATCAATTCACACACTGTACAAATTGACTTCAAGGATGATAGAGTTTGCGATATGAATAAGTGAGTCTGAACTAGCTGATGAAGTGATCTTGAATAAGGATTTGTGGAACTTGAGGAGTGTTGAGGATAAAAACCTAATCCTAGTTAAGGATCCGACAAAATACTTGTTTCAGGCCCGATCGAGCTCTGTCCTTTGTCTGTTCTCATGAATTGGTATAGGAAAACAAATTCATTCTAACTTTCTTTCTTTTTCACTTACTTTTCAAATAAGTTTGCTAAGGGACTAGCAAAGTTTAAGTATAGGGGGTTGATGAATCCATGATTCATTAACTTTTTTGTCGTATTTTGTCTTAAAATCCTTAACAAAAACATGTAAATATACATTAATTCTCATCCCTTATCAAAATATCATTCATAAATAAAAATGCACTTTTATACATCAAAAACATGTAAATAAATAAAGAACAAAGAAAAGAAAAAAGGGCAGATTGTAAATATGTATATATGTACAATATGACTTATAAATATAAATATAACTGCAAGGTATATTTATATAACCTAATCCTCGAGACCAAGTCAGCATGGATTGGTCGACAAACCAATAAGTAGGGGGAGATAAGGAAAGAAAACCATAAAAATAAATTAAGACACACTTCATACATTTTTCACTATTTATCAAATAAATATAAAAACTTCCTTGATTTTTAAATAATTCATATGTACATATTTTTTGACAAAACTATTTTCTTAATTATTTCTAAAAATGTATATAAAAATATAAAAATAAGTTAAAAATATTCTCCTGTATATATACCAAGAAATCCTACTTTTAAATTGTGAAATTCTCAACTTCCGAACCTCATAAATTCTTCATACGAACTCCAATTTCACTCTACTCACCTTTAAAGTTCATAAAATAATATTCTCTAACTAATAGAGGTTGAATTCGAATTCCGTCGGCAAAAAGTCGGTTTTGGGACCTAATGACAATAGGGTTTCTGGGCTATTTATTTTATGTAGAACACATTATTCATAATTTTATTAATTTTATAATTTTTAGTTATTTTTTGATATTGTATTTTCATCATAATTTATTTCAGAATTTTTGGAGCTTATTTACTATTTTAATAAAATCTAAAACCCTAATTTATAGATAAAAATGAACTAGTTAACTTGTACCTGTATTTATTAAAATATCTAAATTAAGTTATTAAAATCCCTAAAAATTCTCATACCCTTTATTTATTATTCTAAAAATTAAGAAAAATACAAATATAATATTTATTTATTTATTAAATTAAAAATCCAAAACCTATTTATCTATACTTATTTATTAATATAATAAATATATTTCGAATAAAATTTATTATTTATAAAAAGTAATTATTTTATAATTTATATAATTTAATTATTTACATTTCTTGTTTTTATACCAATTTATAGTAACATTATTTATTATTTATTATCTAATTTATAAACTATTTATACATCTGGCCAACCAGATGCTGACACGTGTCGGCACCTGGTGCTTCTTCTCTAAGAAGTCGGTACAGACTTTTGTTCTAACCGGCCATTGATAAACACGAAATTTAGAGCGTTCGTATTGATTCACAAGGCGAATCAACAGTCGGTGTATTGACCACTACAAAATCCCGTATTTCATCAATAATGAACCCACAATATAAATATCAAGCAATGAAAATTAATGTGGAGTCAAATTTGTTTTTAACTCTACAAACAGATGATTAGGTGTAAGTATGTAGAGAGTTCGAACACAGGGAGCAAGGCATGATAGATCAACAATTATGTGTGTGGGAATGTGATGTATTGTCTACAAAAATGCCAATGTTTTTGTGGGTTTTTAATTTTAATTTTTTTATTTGCTTTTTGATTTTATAAATTTGTATTTTGGTTTTCTTTTTATTGATTTTGTATTTTCTTTTTATATTTTATATTTTTATTTGATTTTTTATTTTTTTATATAATATGTTTTAGTGGTTTTTGGACTGACACTAAAATATGATAATACAAACAAAATATAATTTTTTTGGAATTTTTCAAAACATTTTTATAATTTTTATGGATTTTCTAATGCAAACAATAGGAAAAATGCATGTTTTTGATTTTTTATAAATATGAAAATGCAACAAAAATGCAATGCAAAAATATGCGTGAACAAGCAAGTTGACAGGAGCCTATGTGATTTCTTTGGTAATTTTTCGAATTAAAATGATGCTTGAAACAAATACAAACATACAAGCAAAAATACAATACTGGCAAGGGCATACATGTAAATACACAGAAGTTCAAGGGCCTACTTGCAATTTTTCCAAAGATATATAACGTGAAATACAAGTTTCCGATTAAAAATAGATACCCAAACCCAGAGGGGGTTCGTTGCAAAATGTCCAACTCACGCGCACAGGGCAAGTGACCTAGCAGGGGTATTTTTGCAATATTACAAAGGTCTAGGGGCTCAGATTCAATTTTTCCAAAACATTACAACTTAATTAAAAAGTTCATGGACTGAAGCGAAATAAACAAACCCTAGGGGGTCCTTGCAAAATACCCAACTCCTTCACGCGCACGGGTACGTGAGGTGACGTGGATAGGACCTAAATGCAAATATGAAAACTACGGGGGCTTAAATGCAAATATTACAGAAATATTTAAACTATGACTGAAAGTTTATGGACTGAAATGAAATACAAAATTTAACGAGGGTGGAAGTGCAAAATACCCATGCCTAATATCCTCGTGCGCGATCGAACGACGAAGGGCCGCTCACTTATCCACGTGGCACGCGCACAACGCGCAATGACGGTTCGACGATGGTTGGCTGAGATCAAATCTGGCGAAGAGATCGACGGTCGATGCTTGTCCAGATCGGACGGCTGCCGATCAAACTGTAGCGGGCCTCGAATCGGACGACTGAGAAGCAACGAGGAAGAACGAGGAAGAACGCCGACGAGGCGAACTTCCCCGAGCTCGATCTCGGATCTCCGACGGTCTGGAAGCGTGCAAAGTGGCCTGGCGTGCTCCTGGAAGGTCCCTATACGTGCTGGGGTGCTCAGCTTCGTCGGAGAAGCACTGTGGCGGTGGTGTGATGGCGGCGGAGCTTCGAGCTCCAGGAATCTCCGGCGACGCTCCAAAATGATCCCCCAGGGGCTTTGACTATGCTCTGACCTGCAAAAAGGGGTGAAAGGGTCCAGGGAAAACTGCCTGGACCCCGCGGAGGTGAAACGAACGACGGAGATGGGCTATGGAAGGTGGAGGATCTTCGGCCGGCGGTGCGCACCAGCAATGGAAGGTGATTGGTCGATATGGTGATCGACGAACGAATCCAAGGGTGCTAAACTATTCCTAGGACTGCGGGGAATAAAAAGAAGAGAAGAGGGGAGAGGAAGGGGGTATACCTCGATGGCTGGGACCAGAGGTGGAGAACCTCGACGTCGGAGATGGCAGAGGTGGTGGAGACTGCCTTGACGCTTGCTCGACCAATCTGAAGTGCGGAGATGGAAGCTATCACCTTCCCCTCACTCAAGGGCACAAAAATGAGAGCGAAGCGGGTGCTAAAGGGGTTCTCCTTGAGCTCGAAGATGGCGGGGCACTTAAGTAGAAGATGATGGCGTCTCCTTCAAGCTAGATCCACGCGCGAATGATGGAGATATGGCGAGAATTGAGCACATGGCGTGGCTCAGTGCAGATCGGGGATGAAGTCCCAAGAAGGAATCGAGGCGCGAGGACACACGGATCGAGCTCGAAAAATGGGAGAAATCGGGAAAAAATTAGGTGTTAGATGGTGGCAGGTCTCGGTCAGGGAGTTGACTGAGGTCAACTCTAGGCCGTGCCTGGTTGGTCCACGTGGACCAACCAAGAAATTTAGAGCCACAAATTATTTGTAAAATCGAAATAAAATAGTAAATGATTTTATTAATTTTAAGTTATAAAATAAAAAATGTTTCTTATTTTATAAAGAATTTTTTGTGTTATTTATTTTTATGAGGTATATAATTACAAGTTACCTTTTATGCCTTATATCGGTATATGTATATATATTTTAATATTTTTATTTTTATTTTGTATATTTATTTTTTTATTATTTTATGAATTTATAAAGTGTTTTTATACACTTGAATATATTTTTATTATATTTTTATGACGTGTTTGTATATTTAATAAAATACAAGTATGTATTATATAGGTATATTTACAGGTATAATACCTATGTATATGTATTTTATTTTGGATTTCTTTTGAGTTTTCATTCTGATTTTAATACACATAATTATTATAAATAATATTTACAAAATTATAAAAAATACAAAATAATGAATAAATTGAATATTTAATCTGTACAAGTATACTACAAGGGTCCAAAACTCAACTTTCAAACCATAACTCTGAAAAATACGAAACCACCTCATTAAATAAATTATTTTATGCTATATACAATTAAAGGTGAGTTTGGTACATTTCGAGTTTTTATTTGCAAGATACAGGTCTGGGAAGTTGGAGTTCTGGAATCTTATTGAGGCCATAACTTTTTATCTGTACATTATTTTTCAGTGAAATAAATTTTGTATTTTTCTTTATTTAATTATCTACAACTTTCGCGTACAAAATTTATTTATTTGATGTATAAAAAGTGTAAACAAAAATAGGTCCCAAAATGAATAAAGAATGTAGGGATTTTTAATTGTATTATGGCCCTTATTTCCCCCTACTTTATTCCTTGTCGACCTATTCATCAAGATGCCTAGGTCTCGGGATTTCGGGTCATAAAATATTTACAATATTTTATTCTTTTTCTTTTCTTTTATTTATTCTATAATTTTGGCTTTAAATACAGTATTTTATACACTATTTGGATGCACATGCATGAATGCTAAGATGATGGATTTAATGCTATTTACACATATTTGCTAGGGTTTTTGATGCCAAAATGATAGAATAAAGATGATGAAATGTAGCTTCATCATCCCCCTATACTTTACCTTTGCTAGTCCCTAGCAAACACTTACGCAATAAGTGTAGAAAGAAAAAGAAAGAAAAGAAAAAGAAGAAGGTGGATTAAATTTAATTATCAAACTTGTCTTCACAAAATCAAAGTTTGGAGCTTAAGTCGGACCTTTGGAATTTTAGTGCAGGCAGAACCTTAATAAGAACCAGATCTAAAATCCATCAGTCCCTGAGAATCCCAAAACTCTATTCAAGTCTCCTCAATAGCTAGGTCAGAAATACTTCAACTCATACGCAAACCCTTACGACTATGAATCATACTCGTACAATGTAAGTGATAGTGGCTCTCCCCAACTGAAATGACAAAGAGACTGACTTCTCCAATATGACAACCCAATGATTCCCCAATCTAACAACTCATCCCTCAAGGAGCAGGGTATTCCCTTCTAAGTTCAAGTGGCAACCAGCTCAAGAGGAGGGGGGTGAAGAGAAGAATGGACGGTAGCCAGTGTAGCTACCTATCCTAGGATGCAAGACCAGTGTAGTCAAGTCATCCAACTGCAGGCTCACATGATTTGACTTTGAAGCTCAAGCTTGCTTATTTGACTTTACAACATATGTCAATCCGGCAGGCATTTTTATTTTTGTACAGACCTGTCCACTTTTTTGGAGTTTTTACTTTTTGCATTTTTTTGAATACTATATACAACAACATTTACATACGGAGTTTTTCCTCTTAAGCCAGTAGACTATCCCTCTTTTGAAGCTTTAATGCAACCCACGATCTCCTATCCTCAAAACTCATCATTACTGGACGGGTTGGGGCGCACTTACCTCCCTAGAGGAGGACAAGTGTTTCCACTTGTGTGCGTCTCATACCAGCAAATCCAACCCCTTCACCACTCCAACTGAGTTGAGACATGTGAAAGGGGAAAGTGTCAAGTTAGGTCATTATCAACAAGAGTCGTGCGTGTGCTCCGAAATACTCTACTTAGGCAGTCAAGAATCCATTGAACCAAGTCTCGTGATCCTCAAAGAATTAAGTCAATTAGACCTGAAGTACCTCAATCCCAGTTCCTATAAGGTTCCTGTTAGTTAGGTAGATTTAAGGTCCAACCAAGCTCCAATCTTCGGATTTTACTTAGACTCGTTCAACTATCAAACTCAATCCAAAAAATACTCATGCTATGCAATGCTATGCAGAAAATATTTTTGTGATGCAATTTTCAAAGATTTTGAACTTTTTATGGATTTTTGAAAAGATGATGCATATGCATTTTTTTTAGATTTTTCACAAAGATTTTTCAAATGTTTTTGGATTTTAATTTTGCAAATATTTTTGGGATTTTTGAAAACAAAAGATTTTGGCCAAAAACTAGGTACAAATATTTACACGGGAGTGCATCTTATATATACAAGAAGTGGATTTTAAGAATTTAAAGGGTAAGTGATTAATTTTGTAGGTATATATACAGTGGATTTTTAGTGTGATGTATGTATTCCTCAAACTTATTTGACACAAGTTTTTCAAACAATTTTTGAAAACTATAGTCCAAAATAATTTTTACAAACAATTTTACATACATGTATACACATTTGAAAATCATTTTGCAACCATTTTTCAAATCATTTGCAAATCATTTTTCAAACTTTTTATTTCACACAAAGAAAATAATTTTTCAATTAAAATATTTTTACAATGGTTGAAAACATGTACAAAACATTTTCCAAATAGTCTTAAAAAGTTTTTTCACACAGATTTTCAAACTATTTTTCAAACATTTTGCAGATAATATTTCCACCTGATTTATTAATCAGTAAGTACAAGAAGAATTTGAGGAATAATCACATCTTTTTATTAAGGTTTTTAATGAATTTTAACACATATAATTAGCCATATTTATTAGTAAAAATACGAAAGTACGAGTTATGGCTAATGTATGTACGGAGTATATACGACCCCCCTATACTTAGCTTGAGCTATGTCCTCATAGATCAGAGAGAAAAGAGAAGACATAACTCGTACTGAATATAGGCAAGCCTAAAGAACAATTGAATAAGAGATGAATGAATAAACCAATGAGAAGTTGACCATCCCCCCTATACTTAGGATCAAATAATCCTAAGTATAGCAGACTGTACACAAAGCAGGGAGGGTCAAGGGTGGGAATGAACAGATCGTACCCAGATTGTCTCCCCCTATACTTAGGGTAAAATATCCCTAAGTGTAGATAAGAAGAGGAGACAATGGAGAGGATCAAAGAATATAAGAAACTCAGGGTGCACACCCCCCTATACTTAGGATAAAGTACGTCCTAAGTATAGCAAAATCATAAGATGACGATGGAGTGTGAACCATAAAGAATGAGTGATCGATGTACAGGTGAATATATATACAATGTCGGATCTCAGTGATAATCATGTATGAGATGCAGAAGGTGTGAGTCAAAGAAACATCTCATACCAGAAGGATGGGGGCAACATCAACGGTCGGCGGATCATGATCTCGATATGGTTTCAAGTGCTGACTATTGACTCTAAAAGTGGAAGATGATGAAGGCTCGGATATATCAATGCTACCATTATCATGCACCTTCCGGACTACATATGGTCCTTTCCATTTACTTTGTAGTTTCCCTGGGAATAATTTCAATCTAGCATCAAATAACCATACTTGCTGTTCTGGCTCAAATTCTTTATGGCTGATTCAGGAATCGTACCACACTTTCACTTTCTCCTTATACTGTAGGCCACTTGAGAAGGCCGTATCTCTCAGTTCTTCCTGGGCTTCCAATCCTTTGTTCTCCTACACTCTTGGGATCCAATAATAGCTCTGTAACCGCCCAAAGTGACATGCTTTATCTCCACCGGTAGATGGCACGGCTTGCCATAGACGAGACAAAAGGGGAATGTCCCTAATGGTGTCTTGAAAGAAGTCCGGTAGGCCCACAAGACCGAGTCCAAAAGTTGTGACCAATCCTTTCGGTCTGAGCAGACTACCTTCTGTAGAATTGTCTTAATCTCCCTATTCGATACTTCAGCGAGACCATTAGTCTGAGGGTGATACGGTGTGGCAACACGGTGGTCAATACTGAACTCGTCTGTAAGGGCCCTAACCTTGTCGTTAATAAAGTGAGACCCCCCATCTGAAATCAAGACTCTAGGCACCCCGAACCGTGAAATAATGTTTTTCCTCAAGAAACGACATACGGTTTTAGCATATGCGGTTCGGGCGGGGATGGCCTCAACCCAACGACTCACATAATCCACGACGAGCAGAATGTACTCGAATCCCTGACTTTTAGGAAATGGACCCATGAAATCAATTCTCCATGCATCAAAAACCTCACAAAAGTGAATGGGCTGCATGGGCATCATGTCTCTCTATCCGCAAGTACCCATCTTCTGACAGTCAGTACACCTTCTCACGAACTCATCAGAATTCTTGAAAAGGGTAGGCCACCAAAGGCCGGATTGGAGCACCTTCTGTGTTGTCTGTCTCCCAGAATGATGTCCTCCTGCCTCAAGCTTGTGGCAGTAGGTGAGGACGCTATGCTGCTCATCTTGAGGAATGCACCGTCTCCAGATACTGTCCCCTCCCTCATGATAAAGGACGGGATCCTCCCAATGGTACGACTTGGCCTTCGAGGAAGGTCTCAAGACGCTGTCTGGGCCAACCTTATGGAATGGATTTGGCAACAAGGTAATTCACAATGTCGGCATACCATGGAAGAGAGGTGATAGCAAGGATCGCCTCATTTGGAAAAGTCTCAATAATAGGTGCTATGGGCTCAGACTCCTCAAGGTTCTCTAAGCGGGAGAGGTGATCTGCCACAACATTCTTAACTCCAGGTTTAGTCCTTAATCTCAACATCAAATTCTGGAGGAGAAGGATCCATCTAGTTAATCTGGCTTTGGCATCCTTCTTCGACATCAAATACCGAATGGCAGTATGATCAGTAAAAATTGTCACTCTAGATCCAAGAATGTAAGATCTGTACTTATCCAAAGCAAAGACTCTGCTAGCATCTCTTTCTCAGTCACAGTGTAATTCCTTTGAGCTATATCCAAAGTCCGGCTAGCGTAGTGTATGGCATAGGGTAATCCATCCTCCTCTGTCCAAGCACAACCCCCAATGGCATAATCTGAAGCATCCATCATAATCTCAAATGGGAGAGACCAATCGGGCGGCAAAAGGACAGGAGCCTCGACAACTAAATTCTTGAGAGTCTCGAAGGACTTAAGACACTTATCATCTACAAGGAATTCGGTGTCTTTAGTCAATAAATCCGTCAGCGGTCGGGCAATTCGACTGAAGTCCTGAATGAACCGTCGGTAGAAACCGACATGCCCCAGAAAAGACCGCAACTGTCTCAAATTGGACGGTGGATGGAGTTTTCTACTGATATCCACCTTGGCCGGATCAACCTCCATTCCTCTGTTGGAGATGATATGACCAAGGACCGTCCCCTGAGTCACCATAAAGTTGCTCTTCTCCCAAGATAGTACAAGGTTTACCTCTATGCAGCGCTGCAGCACTCGGTCTAGGCAATCAAGACAAGCATCAAACCCATCGCCATAGACCGAGAAATCATCCATGAAGACCTCCCAAACAGTCACCTATCATGTCCGAAAAGATGGACAACTTGCACCTTTAGAATGTCGCAGGGGCCTTACATAGACCAAAGGGCATCCGTCTGAAAGCATACATCCCAAATGGACAGATGAACGTCGTTTTATCCTGGTCTTCGGGCGCATTGGCCACTTGATTGTATCCGGAGTACCCGTCAAGAAAACAATAATGACTCTTCCCGGCTAGCCTCTCGATAATCTGATCAATAAATGGTAGCGGGAAATGATCCTTCTTGGTGGCCTCATTCAAACGTCTGTAGTCCACACAAACCCTCCAAGAAGTGGGTACCCGGGTGGCTATCTCTTCTCCGGACTCATTCACAACTGTAGTGATACCCGTCTTTTTGGGTACCACATGTAAAGGACTAACCCACTTGGAGTCGGAGATGGGGTAGATAAAATCGACACTTCACCATTTAGATATCTCCTTCATTACTACATCTCGAAGATTCAGGTTCAGCCGTCGCTGGAACTCACGCGAAGGCTTAGCATCCTCCCTCGAGGTAGATATGGTGGGAGCACAGGGCCAGACTTATCCCCTTGAGATCGGCCACATTCCATCCTATCACCTTGCGGTTTTTTTCAAGAACCTCCATCAGACGAGATTCTTGTTCTCTAGTCAAATCTCTTGAGATAATGATGGGTGCATTTCAGGCTCACCCGCAAGGGAATCTGTACTTGAGCGACTGCGGCAAAGGCTTCAATTCTGGCTTGGTGGGAGCTAGCAAATCTGGCTTCTGATATGTCTGCGTGAAAGCAACCTGGTCTGTATGTGAGAACTCTTGCTGTATATGATCATATGACGAAGGGAACCCTGCTGGTGTGGCTATCGTCTGTGCTGGCTCGCTTGCCGTCCTATCTTTCGGCTCATTTGGAAACAGACATGGCAAATATGTATCAAAATCCTTCCAATCAAAGTCTGCCTCCGAGGGATCTGAATCAGTACAATCATCAATGTCATCACGCAGTAGCCAACTGTCAACCTGTATGGTGTCCTTCTACCAGGGTGTGCTCTCCAAACTCTCGTCTGCCTCAAAAGGTGGGTACTCTGAATCTGCAAGTATGGCGAGGGCTCGTATATCTGGATCTTCCCAAACTGCTTCATCATCGGTCATCACAAAATCACACTCCTGGTAGACATCTAACTCGACATCTATCATCTGCCCTGTATCACTGTTCTGCTCTGAGCAGGCTAAATCACTCACTTTGATCTCGTCGATCGTCTTTATTTGTATACTCTCACCCTCTACGGCGAAAGTACACCTTCCCACTCTCATGGTCGGACACTGCCTTGGCTGTGGCCAAGAATGGGCGTCCTAGTATGATGGGGCATCAGTCACCGACTCAAGGATCTCCATGTCCAATACTACAAAGTCACGAGGAATTTCAGACCCTGAATGGTAACGACCACGTCTCTTAACAACCCCTTCGGCCTCTTAATCGATCGATCAACAAACTGAAGGATTGTCCTGCTCCGAAGAAGAGGGCCAAACTCGAATCGGTCGAGTAAGGCTGCCGGAAGAAGGTTGATAGAAGAGCCGCTGTCTAATAGAGTACGGTCGAATTGCTGCTCACTAATCTGGCATCTGACATAGGAGCTCCTGCATCTGGGCGCTTGGCTGGTAGCTGGTTCTGAATGGCACAACATGTGGCACGGTTAAGCACATGGATTTCTCCTCTATTGTTCCGCCTCTTCCCGGCACAGTGGTCTTCTCTCTCAGATTCTTTTGGAAGAGGGGGATGTGCTCAAGTGCCTCCTGTAGAGTCAGCTGGATCTGAAATCTGTCTATCATCTGTTGGCTAAACTCTGACTGCACTTTCTTTTTAGGATTTTCTGTTTTATTCCCCTTTGCTGCGTGGAGTGCTTTAGGGAAGGGACGGATGGGCCTCGTCAGACAGAGGGCTAGGAGAAGGTTTCTGACCCTGTGAAGGATTGTAATCCATGCAATCATCATCATTCATCACACATGGACTTGGAATTGATAGAGAAACCTTTCCTTTATGGTCTTTTTCTCATTGTCCAGAGATACAGAAAATGGTAGTACAGAAGGTTGGAATACATATTGATTCAAGATGGGGGCATCGACACCACCCAAAATATTCTTCTTTGCTGCCTTAGTAATGCAGTCTGGTTCATCATAAAAAATGGTGGCTTCAGCACCACCGTCTGCATCGGGTATTACAACGGCCTTTGTACCGTCGTCTGGAAGGTCATCCTTGGTGGCATTAGCACAACCGTCATCATTTTCATTGTTGTTAGCGGCATCAACACCGCTCTTCTCCTCATCTGGGGCTCTAGTATCTCCATGGTGTTGTCTCTCAGATGAGCCGCCGCCGGGGTGGTTCCCTACCTCTCCTAAGTGACACGAAGTGAGTATCAAACATAGAATGCATGTTATTCAAATAAGCACTGGAGTGGTATCCTCTGCAAACTGTACCTGCTCAGACTTTCTCTTCAAGTTATTCGGATTTGGCTCGCTCTGTGCAGGTATGGTAGCTTTGCCTTTTATAATGTCCCTCATTTCCTGCCGGAACTCGTCCATTTCTCGTCAGAAGGAGGCCTGCTGGTCGGAGAGCAAGTGGGCGAGATCATTAAGTGCTGGGTTCTCCAAGGTAGGTGCGGGAGAAACCGGGAGTGTTCCCTTGCTAGAACTGAGGTTGCTGGGGGGACTGAGAGTACTGCTGCTGGTATGGTTGTTGTCTCTGCCTCCACTGCTGTCCCTGATAGGTGGGATGAGGACCATGGTGAGATTGTGAGTGGTGGGAATACTGGGGCTGCTGCTGCTGTTGTTGGTTGTACTGGTTGCCCTGAGCTGGAGGCTGTTGTTGGGAAGAGGAACCTCCCGGTAGACCAACAAAATCCAGGGTGATCACGGCGAATCCCGGGCTGCTGGGGTACCGGTCGTACCATATCCCGTTGACTTCCATCACGGCTCTTGCTCGAAGGGTGGAGGTGGTAGTGCTGCCAAAGGCTGATCCGGTTGATAAACCACTATCTGAGTGTCTGAGATGGTGGTTGCTGTGAATACTGCGGTGACTGTTGTTCCGGCACCTCCTAAATGTGGTGAACTTGGCGGTATGCGAGAGGTGGTTGGGTGGACCGGCTACCTCTGGACTCAGCCAGTGACCTGGGAGGTTGATGTGAAAATGATTGTGCCTCCTGAATACTCAAGATGTGAGTCTTTAGGACACTCATGGACTTAGCCAACTGGTCTATTTGTGCCATGCCCTGGCCCTGCTTTTTCTCCAAAATCTCAAGGCGGTCCAATTTTCACTGATTATGCCCATATCAGTCGCTGATGATTCATCTTGTGTTGCTGCTGCTGACGAAGTTTGGGGACCGACATCGATGCGGGGCGATCCTTTGATATGATCCTGCTCCTTGGGGGGTTTTTGTTGTGTGTAGACTCTTGGCTTGGGCCAAGACCGTAGAGTTTTCTGCCATTCCTTCATAAATGGTTCAAACATCATCTTCACCCTTTGAAAAGTATGACCCTCCACAAGAGGCGTTAACAAGCCCCTGCAACTCCAGTGTTAGCCCACAGAAGAAACTTTGAACTAGATTGGGCTTTGATATATCATGATGCGGACACCGGTCAATGAGCTCTCCTAAAGCGATCCCAAGCTTCATGGAATTGTTCATTAGGGATCATCGTGAAATTGCTAATCATTGCTCTTGCTGTATTCGTCCGGCCGAGAGGATAATACTTATTTAAGTATGTGGTCCGGAGTTGTGCCCATATGTCGATGTACCTTCCCAAGTGTTTGAGCCAATAGGTGGCTCTATCAACTAAGGAGAACGGGAAGGCAATCATTTTGATTGTGTCCTCAGTCACAAATCTATCATGGATAGTACTGCATATCATCTCGAATTCTTGCAGATGGAGGTGCGGCTCCTCAGTGGCGAGCCCGTGAAACTTAGGCAGCAACTAAATGGTATGCGGGCGAAGCTCAAAGTCTCCATATATGGGAGGGATACGGATCCACCCGGTGAGTAAGTGTTGCAGCTGGATTATGCAACTGCCTCATGGTTGCTGGTGGCGGTCTTTCCTGGTCTGGTCCTCCTCCTCCTGCGGCATCTGGTATATCACCGCCCTCATTTCTTTCTTCTCGTCCTTCACGCATTTCTCTCATGATTTCACCCATGACCATCCCCTGATCTCGGATCTGTCTCTGGCATGGTTTCCCAGGGATGCTAATAGTGAGTTGTTGATGGCAGCTTGATTAAATAGGTATGGAGGTGGTCTCTGCTCATCTGGTTGTCCTCTCTGTCTTCCATATCTTGGTTTTCCTGCAAAGCCAAAAGAATCCATCTCAGGCATCGTCAAATGTTCTGGGCTCTATTCTGTACTAAATTCTGACATCACTAGACTGATAGAAGAAGAAGGGTGGTCGAGGGGAACATGGTGGATGTAAATTTAGGCTCGGAGAGTGGGTCTGGCTCCCCGAAGCTAACCTAGATGAAAAATGAGGAGTGCTCGATAGCGGTGCCACCAGATGTGGCCGAAGGGATCTCCTTCCCATCATCTTGATCTAGAGAAAGGCGGATGAGATCAGGAATGCAAACAAGATGTTCAATCAAACCCCCAATTCACCTACACAACTCTTGAGCTGATGACCCTGAGAGTTCGGTCTGTTATATTGTCAAATTTTATTAGGTGATCAGTTAATCTATCAGAGCGTTAGAGCAAGCTGTTAGGTATCCTACTTTCCTAGCCGACTGTCCCAATCCACGTTAGATCTTTCCCAACCAGTATGAATTGCGGACCGTATCCCGGTTGTTCTCGCTAATTCAATCTGTTAAGGACATCGCGGTCCGCTTTACCGATTACCGGAAAGATCCTCACTGGATAACGACTAACCACGACCAGTAGTCAACCAAAATTTCAGATGTGCCTTTATCCTAGTGTCGGGTCACTCTCTCGCAGCAGATAAATCAAACAAGGAGGGGGTTACTCTCCCCAAGACAAAGTTTTTGGTGGGATGAGTTTTAAGGTCGAGTTTGCATTAGCCGTCCCAATTTTTATTGTTTTCACTTTTTATGTATTTTTCCGGAGCAATCATCGTCTAATGAATTTTCCAATTTCCTTGTTATTTAAGAGTCCAATAAAACTGGGGGAGGAAAACGGAAAAGCCGATGTGCGGTCAAGATCTATGATGCATGCAGGTATAGAAATGCGTACCTTTCCGCCAGCACTCTACATGCAAAGTGATTCGCGCATAATTTAAAGACAGTAAATAAAACTACCTAGATGCATGCACGAGAAAATCGTCCTAAGATGAGTAACTTCTATTAACGTGAAGAATAAGTAGCTATGACAAAGAAGAGAGTTCGGAGTCCGGTCTAGGCTCACCCCTCCTCTTCTCGACACATCGAGTTCAGGAGTAGCACTTAACAAGGCGGGCTTGCAGCACGTGGTCTCTAGTCCAAATCAAATAGCTTTTTCAATTGATTTTAAGCCAAGTCCAATTACGTTCTATAGGTACAGGCAAGATATTAGGGATTGGGCCTTAGCTTCTTAGTTCGTCACAATCAACAAAAATTCCTATGTTTAGAAGCTAAATCCTCGTAAAATAAATAGAAGTAAAAGCGATAAAGCTGCGAAAAACACAAAACCGCTGTGAGCCCCCAAGTGAACAAACACTTGGAAATTAGGCCTGAGTTCCTGCAGAGTCTAAGTTATTACAAATAAAGTCTCTCTCTCACTTCAAATTACAACTTTTTAAACTGCAAAAATTCTACAAGAGTTGTTGATCTTCTCTAGCCTCCAAGTTTCTTTGGTGCTAAGCAAGTCTTCACGTGGGTGCCCAAGCGCCTATGATGGAGCGCTGCTCTCGCTCGACGGTACCTCGCACAAAATTCAACAAAAAGGGTGATTAGACCAATCAACAATAGAGTTCAATAAATGTATAAAAAGATAGGCGAATATCCACAATCAATCACAAAAGAATGCTCTATACGCTGTTGCTCCCCGGCAACGACGCCATTTGATAAACACGAAATTTAGAGCGGTCGTATTGATTCACAAGGCGAATCAACAGTCGGTGTATTGACCACTACAAAATCCCGTATTTAAGCAACAATGAACCCACAATATAAATATCAAGCAATGAAAATTAATGTGGAGTCAAATTTGTTTTTAACTCTACAAACAGATGTATAGGTGTAAGTATGCAGAGAGTTCGAACACAGGGAACAAGGCAGGATAGATCAACAATTATGTGTGTGGGAATGTGATGTATTGTCTACAAAAATGCCAATGTTTTTGTGGGTTTTTAATTTTAATTTTTTTATTTGATTTTTGATTTTATAATTTTGTATTTTGGTTTTCTTTTTATTGATTTTGTATTTTCTTTTTATATTTTATATTTTTATATTTTCTTTTTCAATAATAGGATATATACAATATAAGGAAGAGATGTATACAAGAGAGAGAGAGGATATATATATATATATATATAAATAGGTAAAAATAATCAAAAATCAGGGAAATAAATGTTTTTGATCTTTTTATGTTTTTCTACTATTTTTGTGATTTTTAGGGATTTTTAGAATATTTTTGATATTTTTAAAAGCTAAAGTACAAGAAAACATTGGACTAGGTTGCTGGCAAAAATCAAAGTGAGGATGAAAAATACTAAACAGTACCTAAAATTTCTCAAATTAATTTTAAAATACAACAACTGAGTTTATATTTTTAGGAATTTTCTATGATTTTTTAAATTTTTATGAATATTTTTAGGATTTTATAATTTTTAAGGTTTCTCCTTTGAAATTTTTAGTGGTTTTTGGATTGACACTAAAATATGGTAATACAAACAAAATATATTTTTTTGGAATTTTTCAAAATGTTTTTATATTTTTTATGGATTTTCTAATGCAAACAGTAGGAAAAATGCATGTTTTTGATTTTTTTATAAATATGAAAATGCAACAAAAATGCAATGCAAAAATATGGCGTGAACAAGCAAGTTAACAAGAGCCTATGTGATTTCTTTGGTAATTTTTCGAATTAAAATGATGCTTGAAACAAATGCAAACATCCAAGCAAAAATACAATACTAGCAAGGGCATACATGTAAATACACAGAAGTTCAAGGGCCTACTTGTAATTTTTCCAAAGATATATAACGTGAAATACAAGTTTTCGGATTAAAAATAAATACCCAAACCCGGAGGGGGTTCGTTGCAAAATGTCCAACTCACGCGCACAGAGCACGTGACCTGGTAGGGGTATTTTTGTAATATTACAAAGTTCCAGGGGCTCAGATGCAATTTTCCCAAAACATTACAACTTAATTAAAAAGTTCATGGACTGAAGCGAAATAAACAAACCCCAGGGGGGTCCTTGCAAAATACCCAGCCCCTTCACACGCACGGGCACGTGAGGTGACGTGGATAGGACCTAAATGCAAATATGAAAACTACGGGGGCTTAAATGCAAATATTATAAAAAAATTAAACTATGACTGAAACTTTATGGACTGAAATGAAATACAAAATTTGGCGAGGGTAAAAGTGCAAAATACCCAGCCCTAATATCCTCGTGCGCGATCGAACGTCGGAGGGCCGCTCACTTATCCACGTGGCGCACGCACAATGCGCGATGACGGTTTGGCGATGGCCGACTGAGATCAGATCTGGCGAAGAGATCGGCGGTCGATGCATGTCCAGATCAGACGGCTGCCCATCAAACTAGAGCGAGCCTCGAATCAGACGGTTGAGAAGCAACGTGGAAGAACGTCGACGAGGCGAACTTCCCCGAGCTCGATCTCGGATCTCCGGTGGTCTGGAAGCGTGCAAAGTGGCCCGGCGTGCTCCTGGAAGGTCCCTCTACATGCTGGGGTGCTCAGCTTCGTCGGAGAAGCACTGTGGCGGTGGTGTGATGGTGGCGGAGCTTCGAGCTCCAGGAATCTCCGGCGACGCTCCAAAATGAGCCCCCAGGGGCTTTGACTGTGCTCTGACCTGCAAAAAGGGGTGAAAGGGTCCAGGGCAAACTGCCTGGACCCCACGGAGGTGGAACGAACGACGGAGATGGGCTATGGAAGGTGGAGGATCTTCGGCCGGCGGTGCACGCCGGCGATGGAAGGCGATTGGTCGATATGGTGATCGACGAACGAATCTAAGGGCGCTAAACTATTCCTAGGACTGCGGGGAATAAAAAGAAGCGAAGAGGGGAGAGGAAGGGGGTATACCTCGATGGCTGGGACCAGAGGTGGAGAACCTCGACGTCGGAGATGGCGGAGGTGGTGGAGACCGCCTTGACGCTTTCTCGACCAATCTGAAGCGCGGAGATGGAAGATGTCACCTTCCCCTCACTCAAGGGCACGAAAATGGGAGCGAAGCGGATGCCAAAGGGGTTCTCCTTGAGCTCGATGATGGCGGGGCGCTTAAGTAGAAGATGATGGCGTCTCCTTCAAGCTAGATCCACGCGCGAATGATGGAGATATGGCGAGATTTGAGCACATGGCGTGGCTCAGTGCAGATCGGGGATGAAGTCCCAAGAAGGAATCGAGGTGCGAGGACGCACGGATCGATCTCGAAAAATGGGGGAAATTGGGATAAAATCAGGTGCCAGATGGTGGCAGGTCTCGGTCAGGGAGTTGACTGAGGTCAACTCTAGACCGTGCCTGGTTGGTCCACGTGGACCAACCAGGAAATTCAGAGACACAAATTATTTGTAAAATCGAAATAAAATAGTAAATGATTTTATTAATTTTAAGTTATAAAATAAAAAATGTTTCTTATTTTATAAAGATTTTTTGTGATTTTTATTTATTTTTATGAGGTATATAATTACAAGTTACCTTTTATGCCTTATTTAGGTATATGTATATATATATATTTTAATATTTTTATTTTTATTTTGTATATTTATTTAGTTTTGTTTATTATTTTATGAATTTATAAAGTGTTTTTATACACTTGAATATATTTTTATTGTATTTTTATGATGTGTTTTGTATATTTAATAAAATACAAGTATGTATTATATAGGTATATTTACAGGTATAATACCTATGTATATGTATTTTATTTTGGATTTATTTTGAGTTTTCATTCTGATTTTAATACACATAATTATTATAAATAATATTTACAAAATTATATAAAATACAAAAATAATGAGTAAAGAATAAATTGAATATTTAATCTGTACAAGTATACTGCAAGGTTCCAAAACTCAACTTTCAAACCGTAACTCTGAAAAATACGAAACTACCTCCATTAAATAGATTATTTTATGTTATATACAATTAAAGGTGAGTTTGGTACATTTCAAGTTTTTGTTTGCAAGATACAAGTATGGGAAGTTAGAGTTCAGAAATCTTATTCAGACCATAACTTTTTATCTGTACATTATTTTTCAGTGAAATAAATTTTGTATTTTTCTTTATTTAATTATCTACAACTTTCATATACAAAGTTTATTTATTTGATGTATAAAAAGTGGAACCAGAAATAGGTCCCAAAATGAATAAAGAATGAAGGGATTTTTAATTGTATTCTGGCCCTTATCTCCCCCTACTTTATTCCTTGTCGACCTATTCATCAAGATGCCTAGGTCTCGGGATTTCGGGTCATAAAATATTTACAATATTTTATTCTTTTCCTTTTCTTTTATTTATTCTATAATTTTGGCTTTAAATACAATATTTTATACACTATTTGGATGCACATGCATGAATGCTAAGATGATGGATTTAATGCTATTTACACGCATTTGCTAGGGTTTTTGACGCCAAAATGATAGAATAAAGATGATGAAATGTAGCTTCATCATCCATCTTCACCTATTTTTCCTGCGCAAATCATAACTCCTTCAGGCGATCTAAACCATTGATTCTCTTCTCCTAACAACCAATTTATTCAGCCACCATTAGATTAACCTTGAAGCCCAAGTAATACCTCTATAAATACCTCTAAAGTTGGCAGATTCCAACTAACTTTTCCTTAACCACCTGAACCCCATATCTTCTCCAGTTGCCGAGATAAATCAGAGAAGATGGACCCATCGCTACCCGCATCAAGAACTGAAGAACTTCAAGAGCAACCAGAAGCTACAATGTGTTGACACGTGGCATGAACCAACGCTCGAGATCAATCGCCACGATATGATCCTGGACATTCAACGCGAAGGGGTGTAACATTTGCACCTTAAACCTAGAAGACTTCCAGAAATTTCAGAGCACCTCCAGAGTTTCCAGAAATTGCGATTAGGTCCCTCCGCAGGGACCTAATTGCAATAACTCTCCATTTTTAGTACATTCTAGTCCCTGATAGAGGATTAAACTGCAGAACTTTTCTTTCTTGTTTTTAATTTCTACCCCTGTGCTGTAGGGGGACTTTGGATGCATTTTTGATACTATGTTTCGTAGATTTTTTAAGGTAGTTACACAACTACCATACCAAGGTTTTCTAGTATTGCTTATGTGTTTTCGTCGTGTTTTGACTTGTCGAATTTCGACTCCATTTTGATTTGTTTTTGAGTGTTCTTTGAGCTCGTTGCTCATTCGTTTAACCTACTATATAATATCACCTATATTTCACCTATTTCTCACATATTATATTGTAGGTAAATTATTTGAAAAATATCACCTTGAAAAATAAATAAAAATTGTAAAAAATAAAATCAAATAAAAACTTAAAAATCAACTTGTTTCGAAAAGAGATAAAATAATCACAAAAATATCCTTTTCACTCAGAAATCAAAATATCTCTATTCTGCCTCCTTGAGTTCGACCTAGGCACACTTACCTAGCTAAATAAAATAATGTAAGGTTTAAAATATGAGAGAAGCCTATTAATTCACCTTCTCTCTCTCTCTCTCATATTTTAAAATCAAATTTTTGTTTGATGAAACTTGGGTCTCTTTACGGTTCTCTACACCGACAACACAATCACTTGACCACAATCGGATCCGAGCCTCATCACCACTCTACGTTCATAGCAGCTTCAACAACAAAATGGGGAGACAACCCTCGGTTCCCTCGATCTTTTTGAGCAGGACTTGTGCCCAAACGAGCCACTCGGAGATAGGATTGAAGCCAAGTTAGGAAGCCCCGGTGCAGCAAGCTCCATGCCCCTTATGACGGTGTCCAGACTGATCAAAAGCATCATGCACTATATGAGAGATCGAGAAAGCAAAGGAGCCTATTAGCTACAGAGAGGGAGGCTGGAGGGGGGAGATACAACTAATCGAAGCTCATCTCGGCCAACCTTCTTTCGAGTTCGTCAACGCACCTCAGCACCGTCGGATCGAGGAGCGGGCCCAAACCTAATCTTGGCCTTGAATTAAATCGAAACATTACACACTAGTACCAATCAGATAAGCTACATTGCACATAAAGAATGGCTCTATCTAACGTACTTAAAGGGGTAAATATCTAAGTAGCCCCTTTCCTTTTGTATCTACAAATTAGTCCAGTAAAAATTATGTTGTCCCTTTCCTTTTGTATTTACAAATTAGTCCAGTAAACTTTTATGTAAACATTGCATTGGGCCCCCACACCTTATTGTAAATCACATCTAGGTCCATGCTAGCTCACCTCACCTGGCAACTGACGTGAGGTGAGCAAATTGCAAGAATGCCCTCCCAGCTTCCTTTATTTCTGCTTAATACATCAACTTTATAATTTAGTGTAAAATTTTAAGGTATTTGCATGGAGACCTCGGAGAACATTTTTATTAAAAATGTACCACTTCTAGGTAGTTTAATTATTTCTATGTATTTCTTTATTTACTTATCTCCTATGCCTTATAATTTGTAAAATTGTTGTAAGTGCCTGATACCTTGCTTGTTCATGCCATATCTTTATTAAGCATTATATTACATTTATATAATTATTAAAAATCAAATAGGAGTTATTTATTTATTAATTACATATAAAAATATTAAAAATATAGATATTACTATATAATATAATTTAGTCCAAAAAATACAAAAAATATAAAAGAAAGACATAAAAATTGAATAATAAAATTTTTTTAAAAATTAGAATGTTTCTCATATATATTATATTATATATGAAAAATAGTTTTGGATATTTTTGGCCTTATTATCATTTTTTGAAACCCAAAATAATACGACTATTCAACCAAGATTTATAGAAGGATGGAGTTCCTAACGCCTGGTCTTGGAAGGCTTGTGGTTCCCTACAAGTCATGCTCGTCAATTGTTGTATCGATGCCTCTCGCAATACTCAAATCCAATCAATTAACTCAATCGAAATACACAAAACCCACGGATGTGTATGTGTAAAGAAATCGTTCAGGTGTGCATGATGAAATTTATTTAACTCTACATGAAATGTGTATGAGGCAAATAAGTAGAGTATTGTCCACATGAGAAACATGGATAAATCACAAAAAATGAAACCCAACTCAAACAATCAAGTATAAAATTGTTAGTTGTACATCCTATTAGATTTTTATGCATTTTGCGAGTTTCAATTTTTTTATGATTTTTATTTGAATTTTATTTTATTTTTTATGAATTTAATTTTGCAAATATTTTCCTTAATTAAAATTTATAATAAATATATAATAATATATATTGTTGAGAGACATATATAAAAAGAGAGTATTTTTGGATTTTTAAAATATAGTAAATAAAGTTAAAATACACAACATAAAATATTTTTTGATTTTTTAAATACTTTTCTCTTTTTTTGTTATTTTTAGATATTTTTTAGTTTTATATGGATTTTTAAAAATTAAAATACACTTAAAAAGAAAAAAAATATAGGAACTTTAAATCAGTCAAAAAATATTTATCAGATTAAAAAGAGACCAAATTTGTTTTTCCTATATAATAAAAAAAATAAAGAAAATTTGAAGCTTTAGAATATAATTTTTTGATTTTTTTGACAATTTTTATGATTTTAAAAGTTTTTCTTTATTTTACATTTTGAAGCTCTCTGTTTCGTATTCTATGTTTGTATATACGTTAATATAGTAAAATACACTTACCCTATTTTTGGTAATTTTATGTCTATATTTTAAATTTTATGATTTTTCTAAGTCTAAATAATAAGGTATAACTAGTTTTACAATTTTTAGTTATGAAAATTATAAGTAATACCTTAATAAAAAATATGTGATATAATATACTATAATATAAGGTATTTAAAGTGATTTTCCTAGTTTTTTTCGAGTTAATTAGCTAATTAATATAATTAAAAATAAAGCAAACAATAAATTTAGCATCACATGGACTGTTATGAAATTTCATAAACCTAGTGCATGCATTTGTAATAAAATGGCAAATTCCAAGGTGTTTCTATCAATAAAAACAATTATATTCTCTATTTAAAAGCACATGGGAGGGGATTTTTCTGCAATTAAACTAAAGTCCAGGTCTACTTATGCAAAGTTCCTGATAAATTATAATTTCAATTTAAATTGACATGGACCAAAATGCAAGTTACAATAATATTTTCCAAATTTCAGAGTAGATTCAATAAAAACACAAGACTAATAGTGCAAAATTCCCACAAAAACCCTCACATGGGACAACACGTGAGGTAACATGGCTAGGACTAAAAAGCAAATAACATAAACCACAAGTTTAAGTTGGAAAATATCCAAACATTTTTGAACTGAAATATATATATATATATAGGACCAAAATATAAATATCAAAAATATGAAGGAGAATATTGCAAAATACCCTCAATATGTGCACATGCGAATGAGCATATTCAAATCACTAAAACACTGGTCTCTCTTCCAACGGAAGATACCCCTTCGTAGATGAAGGGGTGATATTACATCCTCTATGTGATCTGGCAGTGGAGATGGACTTCAACCGGATGGTGGTTGATTAATCTCGGTGGTTATTCTTCATCAGATGACAGATAAGGTTGGTGGAAAAACTGACGACAAACTCCAACTCAACAACTTTGGATTTGAGCTCCTGAGTAGCTCTAGTCACATCTCATGTGGCTTATGGTCTAGAATCATTATTGGGATGATGTCAAGCTTGCTGGTGGTCGGAAAAAGATCTGGGACCCAAGGAATGGGTCCTGGAGGTCGTCGAAGAAACCAAGACATGGAGTTTCCTTTGCTAGACTTGGGACCCCTCAGTTGGGGTCCTCTTCAGATGGGACTTGCACATTAGCATAAGGGCATGGGAGCAAAATTTCCAAGCCTAAAAAGAGGTAGGGGGAATAGTGGATGAGCTGGGTTGGAGGGTCACCAGTGAGAGTGGAGGAGGGAGACCCGACAAGCCCAATCTTTGTAATATCGAGGTGAAGGAAGTGGTCTGAGAGATGGAGAAGTGGTCAAAAACTGACAAGGGTAGAATGGACGATGGAGCATGTTTGGTTGATCACAGATAATAGACAGAACTGCAAGCTATGACTAGGGATTTTTTTCGGTCTTTTTGATAGATTTAAAGCAAAATAAACGTAGCTGAAATCAAAACTACACTACTGTTATCCTAAGGAAAAAAAATAAACAAAGGAAAACATCTCACCGTGGTTGGATACTTGGGTGCAAAGACTCACCAAGAAGAGCTCCGATATAGGTGGATACGATTCTTCTACCTTTGTCCTCACCCAAAAGCCGATGTCCGGCCTTCCGATCACCAAGGCAGAGCTCCTGAGGGCTCAAGGGGGTTAGAGATGGAAGTAGGCAATCAAAAGAGAAAATGAGAAAATGGAGGTTTATTTATACCTGCTAAAAAAGTGAAAAGTAGAATTAGGGTTTTGGCTTGCTCACTCGATAAAAACCAAATAAAGTGGATCTGTGAGCAAGAGCATGATCTATCTTTGATTTTCAAAACAGAATCGTGCCTAAAGAAGTAATGCAGTTCACATGAAAAAGCGATAAAGGCGGCTTCCGACCAGGTCTGATCGGTAGCAGAGAGGGAGGAGGGTGTTGACCTAGGGTCAACACTCCAAGGCATGTGATTGGGCAGTCGGCACCGCATAAGCACAAAATGACAAAACATGTAAGAAAACAAAGAAGTATGAAATAAAAATAAAAATGGTTTTATTTACATAAATCTAAAACATGAAAAATGTTCCATATTTATTAAAATATTTTTAGTCATATTTATTTATTTTTATCACTTTATTGGTTACGTTCTAATTTTACATGTATATTATAGATACAAATACCTATATATACTCTTTATCTTTATTTTGTGTTTTATATTTATTATTTAATGTACATAAATAACATATATACACTATATTAAAACTTGAGATTTTGCGAGGGTCTAGAGTTGTCTACACAAGGCGAGAGCTACAATGTCGCTGAAGCGACCGCTCATGAAACCCCAATTAATCAACAATTAACCCACAAATAAATCAAGCAATTAAATAAAAGTGTGGAGTTAGAATTTAGTTTATTTAACTCTACAAAAGATGTGTATAGTGCTAGAAGTGTAGAGTGTCTAACACAAGGAGCAAAACCGGTAATTGGGGCAATGAAGCGCAAATGCGGTTGTGTGGTTTCTTTTCTATTTTTATGGGGATTTATATTTTTGTATTTTTGTATTTTTTGTTTTATATTTTAATATTTTATTTTGAGTTTAATATTTTTATATTTTCTTGTTATATTTTTATATTCTTTTTCCTTTCATATATATATATAAAATATATGATATAGTAGGATATATATACAATATTAAGCTGGATAATTATAAATACTACTAAAAATATTAAAGAATACATAAAATAAAATGTTTTTGTGTTTTAAGTATTTTTTTAATATTTTTTGTTTTCTAAGGATTTTGCTAATTTTCATATATTTTTAAAGTAAAAAACCCAAATTTCATGGATTTAATAATATGCTGAAATTTGAATGATGATTAAAATAACACATTAAGCCTGAAATTCTTTAAATCAATTTTAATCGATAGGAAACAATTTATAGAAAATTACAGAACATAAAAATGTATTTTTATGATTTTTAAGAATTTCGAATCTTTTTACTAGATTTGGAGCTTTTTTATTTTTATGAATTTTCATTTTCTATTTTTAGGGTTTTTGGTTTCTGAAGTTAGAAAATAAATAAAAAAAAATATATATTTTTGCATTTTTTTAAAAAATGTTCTATTTTTTTGGTATTTTCGAAGATAAATAGGACAATGTGATCTAAATGATTTTTAATAAATAGTAAAAGATACTAAAATGCTAAAGTAATTATAATGCATGAAAATACAATCAATCTTGAACCTAACCCTATTTTTGATGATCTTTAGAGCACTGTAACTATATTTAATAAATAAAGAAAATGCACAAAAATAAAATATACTAGTAGGAGCGTACATGTAATTAAAATAAAAGTCAGGGGCTTACTGTAATTCTCAAAAAAATATAAAACAAAGTAAAAAGTTTCAGGTCCAAAATGAAAATACAATAAATTCTAGAGGCCTACCTGCAAAATGCCCACCTCACGTTGGACGACACATGAGGTGAGATGACATGGACTAATAAGCAAATATAATGAACTTGGAGGCCTTTTTGCAAGTAATACAGAAATAAATGAATCACAGATGAATGTTTGAATTTAAAATAATAAATACAAAAACGTGTTGGGTCAAATATGCAAAATACCATAAGCTAGGCATGGGCGGATGGTGCGATGCAATCCACTTAGACACGTGTCAAGCACATGCATGACGATGACAGTTCGCATGCATATGGTCCATATTAGATAACCCATGGTAATCTGACAGCGATGGCTCGAGAGATCCGATGGTCCACGATCGAACTAGGGCGGCTGAAGGATGAAACGACTGGAAGGTGCGCAGGAAGAACTAGTCTAAAACACACCGGTGGAAAGATTCAATCAGCTCTTTCACGCTCCTTCGAAAGTATGGAAGGTCAAGATCAAGGGAAAAACGGAGCAGGGGCTCCTCTGCAATGGCACCTTTAGGAGGTATGCTAGAGCTCAGATGATAATGAATCGACTCGGGCAAGATGAGAGCTCCAAGAGCCTTAATTACAATCAAAATGGACCCACAAGAGTTCCTTTGTCTTGCTAGCAGTAACAAAAATGCCAAGAAAACAACGATGAAGTTTTTGTGGGCTTATTGGCGTGGGTGAATGGGTGATGGAGCGTGGCGGTAGTACCTCTAGCGAGTGGAGGATGTGAGTCACGAATATCCAGATCCATGATGGACCTGGTTGTATGGAGGTGTGGTGGGTGTAGCAGAAGCATAGGGAAAGGATTGGAGGTGGTCAGCGAGTCGTAGCATTGGTCAGAGACAGTGGAAAGGGATCGTCGGAGCTGAGCTCTAACGAACTACGATGGGGGGATTTAACATTAAATAACAAGAAAATAATGCAAAAGAATAAACAGAATTAAAATCCTAGGATTTAAGCTATCTGGAAGTAATAAAAAGAGTACTTCTAGTAGCTAGAGCTGCAAGGTTGGACCTTGACGACCAGGTGGCCAGAGATGATAATGGAAGCACCTAAATTATGCTCAACTCCGCCACAAGAAAGCTGTAAAGGAGGTTGTCACCCTCCTTGATCCATAGCTCCAGAGAGGGGAGTTAAACTTGGTCCAATGAAGTTTAAAATGAGAAGGAACTCAGAAAGGGGATTTTTTAAAGGGTGACTGAAATGGTAGGAAGAACAAGGTGGTCTGGGCGAGTCAATGATCCAATCCCCAAGATCTCATGCAGAGATGGGTATGTGATTTTAAAAGATTTTGAGTTTTTATTTGGGAGATATGGGTATGTGAAATTTGGTTTATGGTTTTTTATTTAGAGTATAAAAAGTACGTTGTATATTTTTTTGTATGAAATCAATTTTGTATTTATATATATATTTCTATCTAAAAATTTTGTGTAAAAAAGTTTCTTTATTTGAAGTATAAAAGTGGAAAATAAAATATGTACTAAAATGGACTTATTGAACACTTAATAAATGGGATTTTTATGTTATTTTTGTCCTTATCTCCTTACTTTATTCCTTGTTGACCTAGTCACCAAGATGAGTAGGCCTCGGGATTTAGGGTCATAAAATACCTTTAAAATTTATTTTTTTTATTTTCTTTATTTATATAATTTTGGCATAAAAACAGTATTTTATACACAATTTGTACAACAAAGGATGAATATTAATTTGTGCAAATTAAGTCTATTTACATGCATTAACTAGGGTGTTTAAGGCTAAAATAACAAAATAAAGGTGATAAAATGGATATTTATCACCCTATACTTGGCTTTGCTAGTACCTCGCAAATACTTATGGAATAAGTGTTGAAAATGAAAAACAAAAAGAAGAAAACGAAATAAAGTGGACTAAATTTAGTTCTCAAACTTGTCTTCACAAAATCAAGGTTTGGAGCTTTAGTCGGACCTTTGGATTTTTTAGTGCAGTCAGAATCTTATTGGGAATCGGATTTGAAACACAACAACCTTCGAGAATACCAAAACTATTCTTAAGTCTCCTCAATAGGCAGGCCAGGATATTTCAACTCATACACAAACCCTTATGACTATGAATCTCACTTGTACGTTGTATGTGATGGTGGATCCCCTCAACTAAAATGACAAAGAGTCTGACTTCTCTGGCATGACAACCCTTTGATTCCCCAATCCAGCAACTCTTTCCTCGAGGAGCAGAGTATTCCCTTCTAAGTTCAAATGAAAACCAACTCAAGAGGAGGGGGTGAAGAGAAGAATGGACGGTAGCCAGTTGATGAATCTACATTTCATCATCTCTATTCTATCATTTTGGCCTTAAAAACCCTAGTAGATGTGTGTAAATAGCGCTAATTCATGTATTTTATCATCCATGCATTATTGCGTAAATATTGTATAAAATATGGTTTTTACAGCCAAAATTATAGAATAAAGAAAAGAAAAAGAATTAAATATTGTAAATATTTTATGACCCGAAACCCCGAGACCTATGCATCTCGATGACTAGGTCGACAACGAATAAAGTAGGGGGAGATAAGGGCCAAAATACAATAAAGATAACTTTTATTTAATTCATTCTATATTCATTTTGGGACCTATTTGTGGTTCCGCTTTTTATACCTCAAATAAAGAAACCTGTAACATGAAAGTTGTAGATAATTAAATACAGAACAATACAAAATTGATTTCACACAAAAATATTGTACAGATAAAAAGTTATGATCTGAATAAGATTCCAGAATCCCAACTTTCCAGAACCATATCTCTCAAATAAGAACTCGAAATGCATCAAACCCACCTTTAATTGTATATAAATTTAAATAAGCTATTTAATGAAGGTGGTTTCGCATTTGGCAGAGCTAAGGTTTGAAAGTTGAGTTTTGGACCCATATTGTATACTTATACATATTAAAATATTCATTTTATTATTTATTCATTTTATTATTTATTCATTATTTTAAAATTTTTATATATTTATAATTTTGTAAATATTATTTATAATATATATGTACATTAAAATCAGAATAAAAACCTCAAGAAAATACAAAAATAAAACACATGTATATAATACATTGGTATAATACCTATAAATATACTTACATATAATATACTTTTATTTTATTAAAGGTACAAAATACATCAGAAAAATAAAATAAAAATATATTTAAATGTATATTTTTTTTATAAATTTATAAAATAATACACAAAATAAATAAAATTAAATATACAAAATATAAATAAAATATTAAAATATATACATTTGTATACCTATAAAGGCTATAAAGGTAACTTCTATTTTTATACCTCTAAAAAATAAATAAAAATAATATTAAAATACTTTATAAAATAATAAACATTTTTGTTTAATAATCTAAAATCAATAAATTTATTTACTAATTTAAAATGATTTTACAAATATTATTTCCAGGCCTTTTCCTAGTTAGTCCACGTGGACCGACTAGGAGGGCTGGAGAGTTGACCATCGGGTTAACTCTTTGACCCAGCTCTAATCTAAAATCAATAAATTTATTTACTAATTTAAAATGATTTTACAAATATTATTTCGAGGCCTTTTCCTGGTTAGTCCACGTGGACCGACCAAGAGGGCTGGAGAGTTGACCATCGGGTTAACTCTTTGACCCAGCTCCTGCCCCTCTGTCAGATCTTGGTTTTTGTCCACCTTTGCGGATTTATCGAGGCGCAACCTTTCATCTATTTGCAATGAGGTCTTAACGACTTTTGTTCCTCGTAAAACCAACTTACACGCCCTTGGTTTTCTTGGGCCGAGCATCATCGATTTGCAAAGATTTGCCTCGTTCTTTGGAGCCTCATCACCGCAACCTCCACCCGTTCAAAACCACCCCCGACTTTCCTTCCATTTTCGATCGCTCTTCCACCCCAAAACCTCAGACCTAAGACCCGTGCTCTCTTCCTAGTGACAACAGGAATGGAAGGAGCCCCTTGGGAAGGCTAGGAGGTGTTGAACTGAGGCGTATCCCTTCTCCAGAGGTCTCGCCGGAGCTCTCTTCCCGTGCGCCCTCGGTGAGGTCATCTCTCCCTTGCTCTATTATTTCTCCAGCTCTTAGATTAGCTACCAAAGTACCCCGAGTTTCCCGATCTGATCTAAGTCGTCATCAAACCACCTTAATCAACCGCGACCGGAGATCGAGTTCTTTCCGATCGTGGATGATCATCCCTCGACGTTACACACATGTTCCACTCTCCACGGAGTCGAGGTATTTTTCCCCCAACTTCTTGACTATTTCCTGCAGGTACCAGGAGTGAATCAAGCACATGGGGTGAGTTTTCACCCTCGTCGGAGGCACCGGAGACCTCCCCTCTTCTACGATGCCGTGGGGGAGCTCCAGTACCCGCCATCGCCTTTTGAAGCCCCCAACATTCTAACAAGGACTGAAGGAGCATCCTGGGGAGTTTTGGAGCCGTAAAGACCCTCGGAGGAGGATGATCCAGCCAGGAGAACCTCGCCCCCGACGGAGTTCCTCCCTGTTCTTCGTCCAGCCTCCGAAACCGTTGATCAAGCCCCTGTTCTTGGAGACGCACAACCACCGTCGGATGTTGAGAGCCTCCAGCCGCTGATTTTCATCGGCGATCTAATCCAATCCATTTGGTGGCAAAGTGTCATTGACGCTCCAGAAGCTGGCACATGGATAAGTGGCTTCGACCATATCGTTGGATCACGCCCAATTTGGGTATTTTGCCCTTTAGCCCTAACAGTTTTGTATTTATTTTATAATTCATAAACTTTTATATGCAGTTCATTAATCTTTTTAATATTTAGGAATTAACCCCCGAACTCTCTCTAATTGCATTTGGGCCCTTGTCCACGTCACCTCACGTGCCTGTGCGCATGAGGGGAGTGGGCATTTTGCGAAGGACCCCCGGTGGATTGTTTCATTTAGTTCTAATCCTTAAATATTTTACTCAGTATATTATTTTTGGACAAATTGTAGTTGAGCCCTTAAGGTTTTAGTTGTTTACGCTCTATCCCTACCAGGGACGCGTGCGTACCCACATGGATCTGGTATTTTTGCAAAGGCCCCCTTGCGATTCTGAATATTTGCATTTAGTCCATTAACTGTATTATTTAGTTGTTCATTTTGTGAAAAAAATGCATTTTGGCCCCGGACTTTCTTCTATTCACATAAATACCCCTACCAGGATGCAATTTCTTGATGTTTCTAGTGTTTGTTTCATGCATCTATATAATTCGAAAAAATACAAAAAATAGGCATACATTCTTGTTTGTTGCTCTTTCACATCATATTTTCAATTTGCATTTTTATTGCATTCTAATATTTATAAAAATTCAAAAACATGCATTTTTGCTACTGTTTGCAATAGAAAATATATAAAAAGTAGAAAATGTTTTTGAAAAATTCCAAAAAATATTTTGTGTGCTTTTGCATCTTTTAACCTCAGATCAAAAATAATTAAAAAATACAAAATAAAACTCCTAAAAATTATAAAAACCAAAAACCTTCATAAACATATTAAAAATTCCTAAAAAAATCCCAAAAATATTATTTCTATTTCCTGATTTGCTCTATTTTATTATCTTTAAAGTAAAATTAATTTGAGGAATTTGGGACTCTATTTGATATTTTTCATCCTTATTTTAATTTCAGCCAGCAACTTTGTTTACAGTTTTCTAGTATTTTTGCCTTTAAAAATACAAAATTAGGAAAAATTTAGAAACAAATCACAAAAAATTTAAAAAAGATAAATATCTCAAAAACACTTTATTTCCTGTATTTTGAGTATTTTCCCTATTTTTTATCTCTCTCTTATCCTTAGTGTATATATATTCCTTATATATATTATAGCTTTATTAAAAGAAAAAGAAAATACAAAAATACAAAATATAAAAAGAAAATACAAAATCAGTAAATTAAAAATCAAAATATATAAATATAAAATCAAAAATTAAATAAAAAATATAAAATTAAAAACCCACAAAAAGGTCCAAATTGGCTAAGTGATTCACAAGACATAGGGTATTTGACTTTTACTTAGTATGCTTTACTCCTTTGCTTCCTATGTTCGACCCCTACTTGCTTGCCATTATACATTCTTAGTAGGGTATAATAAATTTTAATCCTTTCTTTTAATTGCTTGATTGATTGTGTGGGTTAATTATTGATAAACAAGAAGACTTGAGTAGTCGTCTCAGCGACAATGAGCCTAATTTGTTAATCCATTATTTAATGACTCTCGTCTCTTTGTTTTTCAGATGGCACCATTGTCGGGGAGCATCGACTTGTAGAGTAGACTTGTGTCTTTTTATCTGCTTAGCCATTTCTGATTATCTGTTTCTATTGTATAATTGGTTTTGAATTGTCTGACATCCCTTTCTTGTTTCCTTACGAGGAACCACGGACCGAGGAGGATCACCTAGGTGATCTTGAGCATCCTTGGGAAGTGGAGCCGGCTATTCTACTCTAGCCGACAGGAAGAGCATGAGGACTTGAGAGAGAGAGAGAGGATAGTTAGATTTTTATTCTTTTTGGTGAGAGAGAGATATTTGTTTAATTTGTAATAACACAGGTACCCTGGACTTTGGACACTCGGGCCCCAATTTCCAAGTGTTCGTTCACTTGGGGGCTCACCGCAGTTTTGATGCGTTTTCACCTCTTTGTTTATTTTGTTTTCCGATTTGGTTTTCCTCATTTTTATGGAATGAGCCCTTAGTCTTTAGGCTTGCTTGATCGTGTAATATAAGGCTAAACACCTAAAAACCATTGCATGCACCTATAGTCTTCTCGTTTGGACTTAGAAATAATTAACTGATGAACACATAATTCAGAACCACCACGCCGCGGAGTCTCCGTACAGCGCTGGCAGGACCCATTGTGGTGGGCACCGAGGAGATTCCAAGACCGGACTACTGGGTTTCACTTTGTGTGTTTAGCATTTGGTTCTTCACGCTAGCAATTGCCTGCTTAGGACGATTTCTGTGTGCATATCAGCATATAGTATAGGTTTATAAATTCTTGTTTTGCATCCTGCATGGAGAGAGCTGGGAAGCACTGTAAGTCTTCTAACTGAGTATTCATCATTTAGGCACTAAGGTGATATTTCCATCTTAGTGTCGCCTTGCATTGCTTTGCCGACCTTCTCCCTATGTTTTTGGATCAATAGGAATCAAAGAAAAGACAAAATCGTTAGGCGCTTGTACTGAATTGACTCAAAACAAGTGATAACACAAAAAAATTAAAAAGGGGACTGTTAAAAATACTTAACCTAAATAAAATTGATTACTTGGACTCATTGCCTTGGGTGAGCAAAGCCCTCATTTATTTTCAGGTTGCATAGGAAGGTTTCCTTCCCAGTGAGGTGAGTGACGTCGTAAGGATTAGAGCCCAAAACCCAGTCTGTGTCTACCTTGTGTATCGCCTGGATTTCCGAAGTATTGGCGCTTCTATCGTATGTAGACGAGTAGGGATTGGTCGGCAATGATGACTCTCTATTGTGTAGAGCATCGACCTTGTCCGAAGTATCGAGCATAGGCCACGCCTTCACAGGGGTGTCTGTCTCATCGTCTTGCATCCGAGTAGGTTCTTGCACGCTCACGGGTGATTCCGTTGCGAGCGAGTTCTGAAGTATTGGTTTCACCTATCGGCTTTCTCCCTCTATTTCTTTGTCTGAGTAGGGTTCTAGGAAGGGTTACGAGGACCTTAAAAATGCAGACTACAGGTTACACAGGAGGAGGACAAGTACATGATACTTTTCTGGCAGTACTCTCTCTCCTATAGGAATGGCGCTCTAAGGACTCGTTAAAAGATAATTGCTTGAAAGTCAAATCTAAAACTCACAAAGATAATTGCCGAACCTTCACGGCTTCATGGGTCGAGTTGGTGAATCCATTGCTTTGAGGTTTGAAAACATCATGCATTTGCGCAATTTTGCTTCCCTCTGACCCCCGCTCATTGTGAGCCTTCTACTGTTTTACACTCCTTTTATTTCTTGTTGACCTCCGTGTCTTTCATCTACATCGATCTTCTGCTTGACCCTCGAGATGGCGACGAATGGACAGTTTAGTTGAGACTCTATCGACACCCACATCGATTCCATCTGCTCGTCTTCTCCAATAATTCGAGACGATTCTCGAGAATCTGGTTCAAACTCCATGAACCGATCTCCAGACTCCCTGTCTTCTTCAATAAATCGGGATCACTCTTGTCCCGAACTTTGTCCGTTTTGGATGGCCATTGATTTCACTCCTTACACATCGCCGTCCTTAACAAAGTTCTGTGTTAACCTTAACACAGAATACTTTACTCCATCTAGTGCTGCAATTCAGACTGATAGAGACATTCTTCCATTTGCTGACCGAGGGCCTGAGTTCGTGCCAGCAAACCAAGTAGAATCCGAAATGACCAATGGAAGAGGAAAGGGACCACAACCCCAACCTGAAGCTGAAGCCAATCCGGGGGAAGGGCAATATACCACGCAGAATGATGTTAACAGTTAATTGATGACTTCCATCCAAGCCATTCAGTAGCAGTTGACTAACCAAGCTCTAGCCTAGATCGCCTTCCAAGAAATGCTGAATGATCTGAGGAGGAGGGCCGATGCAAGAGATGGCAGACGGGAGGATGAGCCAGAACAGGAGTTCAATCCGGGAGGAGCTGGAGATGAATTTTCAGTACGAGGACCCGAGTTTGATAGAGTGGATGCAGACCCACTACAGACAAAGCCGACACTGAAGGAGACATACAATCCTGGAGTGGGGCATATCACCGAATGGATTCAATTTCCACGAATCCATGCCTACTTCGAGCTGAAGCCGCAGTTTCTGTCTTTTCTTCCCACATTCCATGGGAATACCACTGAGGAGCCATACATTTATCTCAAGAAGCTTGGCTGCATCTGTGCTACCGCTCAGTACCCTGGAATTCCTTTGGGGGTAGTCAAAATGACAGCCTTTCCCTTCAGCCTTCAAGATAAGGCCCTATATTGGGTCGACCACCTAGGGAAGGTAGTCACGATCTGGGAGGAGCTAAAGTCTGCATTTCTCCACAAGTTCTATCCTCTCGATCGACTGAATCAGATGAGTGCCCGTATCTCCAGTTTCTGCCAGCAACCCCACAAAACTATCCATGAAGCGTGGGAGAGATTCAAGGATTTCCAGGAGAAGTGTCCCCACCATGAAGTCCCAAAGACTAGTCTCGTGCAGCACTTCTTTGGTGGGCTTACACTTGAGAGCCAAAAGATTGTCGATACCGCTTGCGGCGGTTCCCATTTCAACAAGGATGAGGACGTGGTGTGGAACGTCTTCGAGGAAATGGCTGAAGGATAAGCCGCTCAATCCTCGTCCCGAGCATATATGAAGATACCAACTGCCATCAGCAAGCCCGTAAACATGGCTTCTCACACTGAAGACAGGGATGAGAGCTCCACTTGAGTATCATTGGGAGCCATCTGTCTAAGGTGGATATCATTGAGAAGAGGTCGCATGACCTCGAGAAATTATCAGTCATTGAGAAAAGGACCCAGGGCTTGGAAAAGCTCGATTTGATTTCCCAACAGCTGGTGCAACTCGTTCGAGCCTTTAATGCCAACATGTGCAACGCTGTGTCTACTGCTGCCAAGTCGATCACTGAGAAGAAGGAGCCTGTATTGCAACAAAACCCTCAGCCGACTCCACCGCAGCCCCGGCTGATCCATCATGTGTATTATGTGCAGGTTCTGGAGCAGCCCCCGCAACCTCAGACGTAGATGGTTGTGTATCAACCGGAATCCCAGCTGACTTACTCCGAGCAGCTGTCTACACCCCCGCCACTGATCCAAGAAATCAATTGTGTATGGAACAATGAAGCGCAACTGACCCGTCCTCAAGGACACCCCCAGGGTCAGAACATGGGCAACATGCCCTATCACCAGCCACAACAGGGTGGGAGACCCTTCCATCCTTCATATCAGTACCAACCTCTGTCTTAGGGTAACACTTGGAGGTAGAATTATCAGCACGGTCCTCAGCAGTCCGAATATCGCGGTCAGGGATATCATCAGCAACCGGCTGCTCCCTATCACCAGCAGAACTCACAGTACACCTCCAACCCTCCTCCTCACCAATTTTCTCAGGGTTACCAAACACAGTCTCAGCCTTCGTACCAGCACTCTAGGCCCCAGCAAGGGGATTCTTCTGAGATTGTGTCGGTTAATTCGACCCTTGCCTGCCTTGAGCAATTGATGAGAACATGGCTAAGATGAACACGAAGATCGATGACTTGACGATAGCGAAAACAACCATCCCTTCTCAAGTCGAAGCAAACCCGAACAGTTTCCGACGACAGGAGCAGGTAGCCGGTAGTGTCCAACCAAAATCAGGTGAATTAAATTGTTTTTTATCTAATGCTGTTACTCTCAGGAGCGGTATGACACTCAATCCATCGGCAACAGCGGAAGGAAAACATCTTGCATCTGATGGGGAATCATCAGCCATGCCAGCACCAGGGCCAAGAAGTATTTTTGGAGCAGCACCACCAACCAGAAAATCACAAAGAAATGAAGAAAACAACAAAATACAAAAAGATAGCAGTAATCTCAGGGGAGATAGGCCAGCATTAGAGATGTCTGCACCTGCCTCAGAGCCAGCTCCTAACAGGAGGAGCCTTGCACCTGCAGCGAGTCCAACGCCAGCACCGGAAGCCGAGCCCACCATTTTTGGTCCACAGATTGTAGATGATTCCATTCCTTTTTCCATCTACCTGTACATAACAACATGGACACTATTTTGAATGACATTGGTGAAGCTTGTGTAAATATTCCCTTCACAGAAGCAATGAAAAAACACAAAAAATGGAAAATTTGAAAAATGCTTTGTATTATCCCGCCATCATAGAGATTATTCAAAATTTGGTATTGAACATGCCCTTGATGAAAGCTCTTGAGTACATGCCAACTGTAAAGAAAGGATTGAAAGATGCATGCACAACGAAGTGCTGGCTTCACCCTCATAATTCCAGGAGCAAGTCCGAAAAGCATATCCTCACAATGTCCACAGTTAATACCATCAACAACCTCCCAGATAAAAAGCCAAATATGGGAGCACCTCTTGTGCGATGTCAGATGTTTAATCAGGAATTTGAACGAACACTTCTCGAGAGAGGGTCTTCTGTCAGCCTGATGCCATCCTCACTGCTTACAGAATTCAGGCTAGGACTGCTCAAATCTATAAAGATGATTCTGCAGTTCACGGATAAATCAATTAAGCATCCTAGGGGCCTGTTGGAGGACTTGATAGTCACGGTTAAAGGAAAGCAGTTCCCGACCGATTTTGTGGTATTAGATATGGACATCCCTGCTCCATTGCTCCTTACCCCAATCATACTTGGACAACCATTCCTACAGACGTCGAATACAGTGGTAATTTATGGGACTGGAGAAATCACTTTTGGTGCTAGCAACGAAACAATCAAAGTAGAGACCCTGCCCGAGGGAGCACCAGCAGAAAAAACATCTGCATCATGCGCAAGGGTGATTGAATATTCTGATGACTGTGACTTTCTGCCAGAAATTCAAGATACCAACTTATTCGTGGATGACAATGAGATCCACGAACTCCTCTGCCCTGAGGAGGGATTGGAGACCGCAGTCGAATTTCCCCTTATCGATCAGAATGAGGTGTTTGCTGACACGCTGCATGAGACTTTTGTGGGGGTGATGTGCCTTCAAGATCAAGAGCAAATTGTTGAAGAGTCTTGTGATGAAGAGGAAATAATGGAAACATTCTGTCAAGATTTGAATGATGAGGCAGAACAGAGTATGGTGGGTACCAGACAGATGAAAGAATCGACACCTACATTAATAGCTGAAGTCACTTCTGAAGCAGCTCCGACCCCACCAGAGTTGAAACCCTTGCCCTCCAACATGAAATATGCCTTTCTTGCGGGAGAACCTAACATGTACCCGGTCATTATCAATGCGCACATGACTGATGATCAAGAATCTCGTCTGATGGAGGTTCTTGAACGCAAATGCAATACGATAGGATGGCGAATTTCGGATCTTCATGGGATCAATCCATCACTGTGCTCACATCGCATTGATCTGGAAGATGATTGCAAGCCCTCTCGAGAACTTCAGATAAGATTAAATCCTAATCCGCGGGAGGTTGTTATGAAAGAGATTCAAAAACGGTGTGATGTGGGATTCATTTATTCCGTCTCCGACAGCAAATGGGTGTGCCCTCTGCATGTGGTGCCAAAGAAATCAGGGATCACCATTGTGAAGAATGATAAAGGAGAGGAGATCACAACCAGAGTACCCACTTCTTAGCGAGTGTGCGTGGACTACAGAAGACTTAATCTCGCCACCAAGAAGGACCACTTTCCTTTACCCTTCATCGACCATATCTTGGAGAGATTGGCTACGAAAGAATACTTCTGCTTCTTGGATGGATACTCTGGATACAATCAAGTTGCTATTGCTCCTGAAGATCAAGAGAAGACCACATTCACCTATCCTTTTGGTACATATGCCTTCAGACGGATGTCGTTCAGGCTTTGTAATGCCCTGGCCACATTTCAAAGGTGTATACTAGCAGTTTTTGCCGACATGGTAGGTAGCTTTCTTGAGGTCTTTATGAGCAATTTTTTGGTCTACGGGGACTTATTCGATCAATGTTTGGATTACTTAGACCGAGTCTTATGGAGGTGTTGCGAAGTGAATCTTGTGCTCTTGTGGGAGAAGAGCAACTTCATGGTGACTGAAGGAATCGTGCTGAGTCACGTTGTTTCTAAACATGGCATGGAGGTTGACCCAACCAAGGTGGAGGTAATTTCCAAACTTGTGCCACCTACAACAATTAAACAAATCAGGTTATTTTTACCGACGATTCATCAAAGATTTCAGCAAACTGACCAGACCGTTGACTGAGTTGCTCGACAAGGAGAATGAATTCATTGTGGATGACCATGTGCTCCTTGCCTTTAATCAGTTAAAAGAACTTATCACGCAGGCCCCTGTCTTGCAGCCACCGATCTGGACTCATCCTTTTGAGATAATGACCAACGTGTCAGATTATGCCATTGGTGCTGTACTTGGACAGAGGAAAGATAATATACCATTTGCGATTCACTACGCTAGCCGAACACTCGATGAAGGCTAGTGAAACTACACTGTCACTGAAAAGGAGCTACTAGCGGTAGTCTTTGCCTTAGAGAAGTTCAGATCCTATCTTCTCGGATCCAAAGTGATCATTTACACTGACCATTCGGCCATTTGGTATCTACAGCAAAAGAAGGATGCCAAACCACGCCTTATTCGGTGGATCCTTCTCCTCCAGGAATTTGACTTGGAAATTAGAGATAAACCTGGTGTAAAGAATATGGTGGCCTCTCATCTATCGAGGATTCCTGAGCCAGAATCTCCTGAGCTGAGCATGCAACCAATCACAGAGACCTTTCTAGATGAGGCAATTCTATCAGTCACCTCGCTTCCATGGTATGCAAACATCATGAATTATCTGGTGACCAAGAAAATCCCACAGGATTGGCCGAAGTTGAAAATAGACAGATTCTTGTCTAAAATCCATTTCTACCAGTGGGAGGTGTTGGACATGCGAGCCCACAATGAGCCATTATGCAATAAATGTTATTGCAAATATCATTCCCTGATCTGAAATGAAGAATGAATAATTTGCATAATAGGTCCCGTAGTTCAATTAGGGTTATGTACCATGGCCATCTTAATAATCATACAACTGTTGATTCAACTATTGAATCATAGAGGCTGGTGCTTGGATGAATATTTAAAGGGTTAGATTGAGGACTCATCAAGCACCGTCAAAATGATTGTTAAGAGATGATCTCCAACCTGAGTAGGAGATGACAATCCTTATCTCTAAAGGCTGATATCTGACCGACCTCTTGATGCAGGTCCTCTGCATAGGAATAGAGATTCAGAGGTGTCAGATTAGTTAGGTCAAAGAGTTGACTTAACGAGATCGAGATAACCAAAGTCCTATATCATATGCTGTCATGATATAGGCACGCATCCTCTGACCAGAGGCAGATGTGTTGCTATATATCTGAGTATGTACATTTGGCAGACCAACAGGTTGATGACCTAACCATGGCCTATACACCGGTGCGCTGTTGTGCATGTAAGGGCATATGAGTAATACGATCTCTCAAAGGGATCATACAGGTTCAGTTACTAAACCGGAAGACATGAGCTCACTCATGAGATATTGGGAAGAATCAAATTCCGTGCACGGTCGTCTCGCTTTGGAAGCTTGACTGAAGTTGTAGGTTTGATATATACTTTTGGAAAGTATATGATCAAGACCTAGGTATATATATGCTTTTGGAAAGTATATGATCGATACCGACTCCCAATGATCGAATGAGAAACTTACTGATAAAAGCATGAAGTAGACAGTATAAAGTTGATCAAATACTTCAGGTTTGATCTGAGTCTTCCAGTATGCAGGATGTATAGGTATTGGGAATACTTGAGGGTGATGTGATCATAAATGATTGTATAACCGTGACACTTCCATTCCTAGGGAGTGATGAAACGGGTCTGGATTTTAGTGACTCCTCTCAGTAGAGAAGTGATCTAATCTTGGTCCAAATGTTGGACATTGATCTGAATGTGATTCAGATGCAATAAGAAGATTAGATTTGCGGTCTTGATTTAATCAAGCATCTATGGGAGGCCTGCGATCTGGATTTGAGATATGATCTCAATATCCAAGTCACTATACGTAAAACAATACAATCGCCATGTCCTTCTCTCCAAGTATCTGCGGAGAAAGCGCATTATCCTTTAAGGAGTTCATGGATAATTCTATTGTTGATATATGTATCCAAGTATTGAGAAAATGGATAATTAAATGAGATTTAATTATCATGAGTAATATGAATTTGATTCATATTATAAAGAGAGTTATCTAAGATAATTAAATGTGATTTAATTATCAAAGATGTAAGTAATATGAATGTGATTCATATTATTTGAGAACAAGAGAAATGAGATCAAAGGTGATTAAATACGATTTATTTATTATGGATATGAATAATTTGGATAGAAATATCCATATTAGTCATATATATTATAAATGTGATTTATAATATATAAGAGAGAGATATTTGTAATTTACATTTGTTAATTAAATGTTAATGTGAATTGGATTCACATTGGACATTAAATTGAAAATGTAATTTACATTTTATTTTGGGTTGTGAATGTGATTCACAAATTTCCAATGGCATGATTGCAATGTTCACAAAATAAATTGGATTTATTTTTGTGAAAATTTGCAACAAAAGTTGTTGCAAATATTGGAGAGAATCATGAGATAATGTAATCTCATGTAATAGGAAAAGTACATGCACCTTCCATATAGGAAGAGTGGACGGCCACAATTCCCATTGGGAATGTGGTGGCCGTCCACCCTACTTATGGAAGGAGGCTTGCCTCCTTTCCTATTTCTTCAATGAGGATTGATTTGATATAAATCAAATTATATTTAATATATATTTGACTTTTATTAAATTAATTGTTGTTGGTTATTTACCAACAAAATCTTAGCCATTGAAAGAAACACAATCAATGAGGACCATGGATCCCAAAATGCTATAAAAGGAGAGGCACCCCTTTGCTCTTCTTTACACAATAATTGAGACAACAAATCTCTCTCTCTCTCTCTCTCCCTCTCATGGCCGTCCACCATAGATGCCCTAGAGAGGTTCTCCATCGCCACAGCGTCGTCGTTATGCTACTCGACTCTTTGCTCGTGGATCTCCGTCTCCTTCGATGCGCCTCGCTCGTGAAGAAGACGTCGGATCTCGTGTGTTGAGATCAGGAGATCCGCCACTTGGATCATTAACATGGATTGCGAGAAGCACGCGGTTCATCCCTACGCTCGCAAGCGTCTCCTCCGTCGGATCGGACTTGAGACAGGAGGTCTCTTCGTTTCGAGACTCATTCACAACCACGCTTCAAGAGGTAACCCTAATACTTGTTTTTGGTTTAGATGAAACGATCCGAGAAATGTTCTTGGATCATGTGGTTTCGTCGCATAAAATTTTTTAATTTTTGCTGCCTAGAACAACTAGTCTGACTAGTCTTTCTTCGTCGTATCCGATACGATGATCATGCTTCCGTGATGCGCTTGAGGATCTAACCATATCCTTCAAGTGGTATCAGAGCCTTAGGTCGGTGTTTTTGGATACGATCCATAAACCGAGGACGACTTGGGTTCGTTAGGGCTTGCGAAAGTTTTCTTCCATCTCATTTTCGCATCTCTGTTTTGATATTATTTTTGACATTGTTTAAATTTTTTAAAGACGAAAACAATAATTGAATTTTGTTCCCAATTAAATAGGGAAACCGTAGGATCTGAGTTTGCGTGATTTGGATTCTATATGCTCAAGTTATGTTCATTTTAGTGAACATGTATCCACTGTTTCGGGGACTGCGGATCATGACGTAATTAAAATGTTAATTGCGGATTTGAAACATCTTGAAATGCATGCGACTCACTTAGGTTCTGTTCTAAATCAAATTAGCAAAATTTAGGAACTTACTTTGCTCAATTTGGATTTAAATTGATTGAGATATGGTATTTTTAGTAAGTGAGGGTCACTGTTGGAAATACTTTCCTAATCAAGAACCTAGTGATTGTCATTTAATCAATTAGTGAAATTAAATTGTTTAATTTCCTGGAATAACCGTGCTTAAATATTTGAGAAATATTTGATGATAATTATTTCCTTAAATGACATTGCCCTTAACCAATAATTGATTAGATGTGATCTAGATCACTAATTGGTTACATGATCTACATGATCAACATTCAACAAACATGTTGCTTGAATAGGACTTGGGATTTGTTTAGCAAATCTCATTATAATGTTAATCGAAATTATTTTGATTATTATTATATGGTATAATTTCGGTTGAAGAACCGATGATCATCTCAAGTACAAAGTGATCTATTTTGCATTATCCTTTCCCGAGGTGGATATGGTGTCTAGTCGGAGAGCATTAGGGTTGCGGGTTGCAACGTATGTGGTCCGTCACACTCTCGTCGGTACTGGCCATGACAGCAGGTAGGGTTAGTATAATGCTTAATAAATCATGATGTATTTCTAATTATTAAAATTCGAAATAATACGTATTTGAGATAATACCATAATTCAAGTAACAATAAAATATTTGTTGGATATTAATGGATCATTAATTTAATATGATTAGATTAATTGGATTCCAATTAAAATTAAAACACTCTATTATGAATAGAGATGTTATTTCCCTTGGAAGAATTAATCATAATGAATATGATTCATAATGATTAATTAGAATTTGAATATGATATGGAGGATCACATAAGTGACATCCATGGTCTCCCGTCAAGGCGGAGAGTTCCGTCGCCAGGGATTGTATAAAGAAGACACCTGTCCGAAGTGACAACTCCTGTATGCAAGCGCATCTGGATCGGGCTCTTCGCTTCTCGAAAGAGTAAGGATGTATGTGTAGTGACCCCAATATCGAGTCCTCATATTATTGGGGCGATATTGGATTGCGCATAGCGAGTTGTATTCATGTTGACGGTTGGTTCAATTAATGACGGGTCAACATCACCTTAGGGGTGGTGGGCCTGGGTGTTAAAGACCGAATTGGGAGATGCAAGTTGGACTTGCAAGGCGGAATGTGTTCCTGCTTCTTTTTATCCGAGTTGTATGTTCTCATATTATTGGGATGCAACAAAGATAAGGAAGGAGATCCCATATCTTGCCTGAGATATAATGGTAAGTATATCTCTTACATTGAAAGTAATTAAGGGAATGAACTTTCAGTGTTGACAAGGCAAGACAACTTTGATATGAAAATTCCTAAATCAAAGTAAAATATATATTTATATATTTATGCAAATTTCTTATTTCAGATAATCCTTCATTAAACCCACTCAATGTTATACTCAATAATTACCAGTAAAATATCATGGATTGGACTCATGATCCAGATATTATACTTGCAGTTGGACACATAATGTATGTGGTTACAATGTGCAAGTTTCCTCATAATAATGAGGAATGACAATTAAATTGACAATAGGACTACAACCCTAGGGTTTGTATGTCTCATAGTTTTGATCTCTCATCGAAAGTACTTTGGAAGTGACATGTCGATGATGATCGCAATTGTCAAATAATCCTTATAAAATCAATGAAGATTTTCTGGCATATATATGTGCTCTTGACATCTAATCATGAGTGACATGGTTTTCTGCATCATGTAGAATGGTAGCTCTATGAGAGATGATGTATTCAAATTGTTTGAGTACCTACCTGAACCTATGTTTTAAGAGTTTAGATGGATGTAGATGATGAGTGTCATCATTCTACTATCTATGCTCTAGTCATTCATGAAGCTTCATAATATTCATATTGTATGAATTTAATGAAGCATGTATAAATGTTGAAATGCTCTTACATTGGATTCTTTTGAATTTAATATAAGAGATCCTTAGTCTTAAGCAATGGTTGCTTATAGATAAAGGGAGCGCAGTGGAAGCATGGGTTGGACCCGAGTAAGAAGTGTGGTCAAAGAGTTGACTGTACATCTATGACTTTCATATGTCATTCAAAGAGTTGGGTGAATGCCAATACTGCAATAAGTTGATGTGTTGATAGTATGACTATCAAGTCTGTCTAGAATCCTTAGAGAAGAACTCGGATAGAGCATCAGAATAATCTACATATAAATCATTGAAAGTGACTTGCTTAAAGTCTTGTAATTGTACCTCAATCTTCTATAACACTTGCAATGGGTTGCATATGTTTTAAGAAAACTGGAAAATTTGATCTTATGGTCTATAGTTATCCACATGGATATTGATGCAATTGTTGGAACAATCTCTGTTGGATTGATAGACTTGTTAATTTCAGTGGGAGAGCCCTTAGTCTTAGAGAATGTCTTTATGACCTAGATATAAGAATACACTCATTGTTTGTTTCTAAATGTTGGAAATAAACATGAATTCTGAGATAGAACTATCATAAAGAGTTGTGACGGACATATTTCAGATAGTAATCTAATATCTAGTGGACTCCACAAAAATTAGAAAATTAATGAATGATTCATTAACATTTCTAAATACTGAAGTTAAACCTTAAGATCAATAGGAGGATGAAGATCATTTGACAATGATCCAGCATCAAGCCTTGGACATTTGTTTATTGATTTGATCAATAGACTAGTAAGAGATGAAATTCTAGAATGTCTAAAATTTCAAAACTTACATACTTATTAATATTGTATTCAAAGTAAAATGTTCAATACACCCTTCTTTGGGAATGGTGTAAGATGTCAAGGTATTCAGGATCTCATACATATTGATGTATGCAGATCATCTATAACATAGTAAACATTATGGACATGTGATATCTACTGATGATTGTGTATGATATGAGATTTCTTCTCTTCACTTAGAAACCTTTCAAATGTTCAAAGATTTCACATAATTTTGGTTCACAACCAAAGTTTGAAGGAAGATAAAATGAATTTGATCTAATCTAGGTAGCTTGTACCTGTTAGATGAATTCAAAGGATACCTTATGGAGATATGAATATCATTTCTATCTCAATCTTCCTAAAACACCTTAACTCAATAGAGTTATAGGGAGATACAATTGGATCATGTGTGACATGATCTTATAAATGATGAATTTTAGCATAATTATCCCTTAGTTTTCAGGTATATATGTAGTGGAGACTACAATGTATATCCTTAATAAGCTTCCATGCAAGATGGAATCTAGCACTTGACAGTGCTGCTTCATTAGGAAAATAAAGGATGGTATTGGATACCTACTTTATGACCTTGAGATTCTTAAAATATCTCATCTCTGTGAATGTGATTCTTAGAAGTTGAGACTCTTAAGAATCAAGATGAAAATGAAGTGTAGGAACTCATTTAATCTTGAGAAGATAATGAGGCTCCTGAGATGGGAAACTAAAAGGACAATTAAAGATGAAACACTAATACCTTTTTCAAATGAGTTTGAAGAAGGATTCCATGTGTCGGAGAAATCTGACAATGATCGAACTTCACGTGATGAAGCTCTGAAGATCATAGCATGGATAAATGGATGTTAGCAAGTCTAATGTAGACTCCATATACAAGTGTTGTATATGGACCCTCGAGAATCCACCTATATGGGTAAGACATGTAAAGGTGTAAATGGATCTTCAAGAGAAAGGAAACCTGATGAGAAGGTAGAGACCTTCAAAGCACGGTTCGTAGCCATGAGCTACACACCCGAAGAGAAGACATTGCTTGCAATGAGACATGCTCTTCGGTGACCATGATTAAAGTCATCAGAATATTGCTAACCTTAGCTACACAACTTGACTATTGCATCTTCAAGATGTAGGTCAATACTGCATTCCTCTATGAATACCTATCTGAGGATATTCACATGAAGTAGCCCCAGGGCTTAAAGGTTATGGAAAGCAAGGTGTGCAAGCTAAGGAATCCATCTATGGACTCAAATAAGCTTCTTGAAGTTGGTACATAAGATTTGATGAAATTATAAATGTTTGATTTAAGATAGAATCTTGATGAGCCATGTGAAGCTTAGTGGGAGTGCTTTTTGTATTCATCGTGCTAAATGTAGATGATATCCTAATCATTTAAAATGATATAAGGATAATAATAAGTGTTTTCTAATCTGGTTGTTCCATAACTTGAGATATAATCTCAAGGATACCTCTCGGATCTTAGTTCTGAAGGTGTTCAGAAGCAAAGAGAAGAGGGTATTGGGACTGTCACAATAGTAGTACACCTTGAACATATTCCATTTTCTGGAAAATTTCAAGAAAGGCTTCCATCCCTTAAGATATGATTCTGACATGTCTAAAGGGATAACACCTCAAAGAGTTGAGGAAGTGAATGCTAGAAATACTTGCACTTGTGCATTAGTTACGAGAAGCTGAGTATATGCTAAATGTGTACAGAAGCCAGATATCTGCCATACAATGGGAGTAGTAAAGTGTTACTAATTCTACTATGGAGATAAAACACTTGATTGCAGAAATAACATTATATTCAAAGAAGACAAGTTTTTTGAGATAGTGATATCAAAGTCTTATCTTCAATAAATTAAGACTATATAGATAGTGATCTAAAAGGTCTTAACTGTGGATACCTTAAGAGATAGTGATCTCCAGGAATAAGGGTATTCTGATAAGGATTATGGAAATACTGGTTATAACAATTATTAAGATATAGTGTCAAGGACACTATAATAGCTTTAACAAGATTGAGTATTGGTTGCATGAAATGCAACATTCGCATTAGATGTGAGCACTGCTACTGGGGATATGCAAGTGCCATAAAAGGACTTGGCGTAGTCTCACAGGAACATAGTGACTGATCAGCTTACCTAGCTATTTTCTAAATAGCCTATGATTGTCACATGAGTGCGGGTTTAAATGATTATCCCATTAATGGCTCTTTGGGCTAGTGGGAGATTGCTGGACATGCGAGCCCACGGCGAGCCATTATGCAATAAATGTTATTGCAAATATCATTCCCTGATCTGAAATGAAGAATGAATAATTTGCATAATAGGTCCCTTAATACAATTAGGGTTATGTACCAGGCCATCTTAATAATTATACAACTGTTGATTCAACTATTGAATCATAGATGTTGGTGCTTGTATGAATATCCAAAGGGTTAGATTGAGGACTCATCAAGCACCGTCAAAATGATTGTTAAGAGATAATATCCAGCTTGAGTAGGAGATGGAAATCCTTATCTCTAAAGGTTGATATCTGACCGACCTCTTGATGTAGGTCCTCTGCATAGGAATAGAGATTCGGAGGTGTCAGATTAGTTAGGTCAAAGAGTTGACTTAACGAGATCGAGATAATCAAAGTCCTATATCGTATGCTGTCATGATATAGGCACGCATCCTCTGACCAGAGACAGATGTGTTGCTATATGTCTGAGTATGTACATTTGGCAGATCAATAGGTTGATGACCTAATCACGGTCTATACACCGGCGCGTTGGTTTGCATGTAAGGGCATATGAGTAATACGATCTCTCAAAGGGATCATACAGGTTCAGTTACTAAACCGGAAGACATGAGCTCACTCATGAGATATTGGGAAGAATCAAATTCCATGCACGGTCGTCTCGCTTTGGAAGCTTGACTGAATTTGTAGGTTTGATATATACTTTTGGAAAGTATATGATCAAGACCTAGGTATGATATATGCTTTTGGAAAGTATATGATCGATCTCCCAATGATCGAATGAGAAACTTACTGATAAAACCATGAAGTAGACAGTATAAAGTTGATCAAATACTTCAGGTTTAATCTGAGTCTTCCAGTATGCGGGATGTACAGGTATTGGGAATATCTGAGGGTGATGTGATCATAAACGATTGTATAACCATGACGCTTCCATTCCTAGGGAGTGATGAAACGGGTCTGGATTTTAGTGACTCCTCTCAGTAGAGAAGTGATCTAATCTTGGTCCAAATGTTGGACATTGATCTGAATGTGATTCAGATGCAATAAGAAAATTAGATTTGCGGTCTCGATTTAATCAAGCATCTATGGGAGGCCCGCGATCTGGATTTGAGATATGATCTCAATATCCAAATCACTATACGTGGAGCAATACAATCGTCATGTCCTTATCTCCAAGTATCTGCGGAGAAAGGGCATTATCCTTGAAGGAGTTCATGGATAATTCTATTGTTGATATATGTATCCAAGCATTGAGAAAATGGATAACTAAATGAGATTTAATTATCATGAGTAATATGAATTTGATTCATATTATAAAGAGAGTTATCTGAGATAATTAAATGTGATTTAGTTATCAAAGATGTAAGTAATATGAATGTGATTCATATTATTTGAGAACAAGAGAAATGAGATCCAAGGTGATTAAATATGATTTATTTATCATGGATATGATTAATGTGGATAGAAATATCCATATTAGTCATATATATTATAAATGTGATTTATAATATATAAGAGAGAGATATTTGTAATTTACATTTGTTAATTAAATGTGAATGTGAATTGGATTCACATTGGACATTAAATTGAAAATGTAATTTACATTTTATTTTGGGTTGTGAATGTGATTCACAAATTTCCAATGGTATGATTGCAATGTTCACAAAATAAATTGGATTTATTTTTGTGAAAATTTGCAACAAAAGTTGTTGCAAATATTGGAGAGAATCATGAGATAATGTAATCTCATGTAATAGGAAAAGGGCCTCCACCTTCCATATAGGAAGAGTGGATGGCCACAATTCCCATTGGGAATGTGGTGGCCGTCCACCCTACTTATGGAAGGAGGCTTGCCTCCTTTCCTATTTCTTCAATGAGAATTGATTTGATATAAATCAAATTATATTTAATATATATTTGATTTTTATTAAACTAATTGTTGTTGGTTATTTACCAACAAAATCTTAGCCATTGAAAGAAACACAATCAATGAGGACCATTGGATTTGTGTTGTCCCATGGATTGAGATCCATGGATCCCAAAATGCTATAAAAGGAGAGGCACCCCTTTGCTCTTCTTTACACAATAATTGAGACAACAAATCTCTCTCTCTCTCTCTCTCTCTCATGGCCGTCCACCATTTATGCCCTAGAGAGGTTCTCCATCGCCACAGCGTCGTCATTATGCTGCTCGACACTTTGCTCGTGGATCTCCGTCTCCTTCGATGCGCCTCTTGTGAAGAAGACGTCGGATCTCGTGTGTTGAGATCAGGAGATCCTCCACTTGGATCATTAACATGGATTGCGAGAAGCACGCGGTTCATCCCTACGCTCGCAAGCGTCTCCTCCGTCGGATCGGACTTGAGACAGGAGGTCTCTTCGTTTAGAGACTCAATCGCAACCACTCTTCAAGAGGTAACCCTAATACTTGTTTGTGGTTTAGACGAAATGATCCGAGAAATGTTCTTGGATCATGTGGTTTCGTCGCATAAAAATTTTTAATTTCCGCTGCCTAGAACAACTAGTCTGACTAGTCGTTCTTCGTCGTATCTGATACGGATCATGCTTCCGTGATGCGCTTGAGGATCTAACCATATCCTTCAGGAGGATCCATACTTATTTTGTGAGGGGTAGAGGCAGACGAACGTCAGCAAAAGTTTTTCAGAGCAGCCTCTGGTGGCCTACACTATTCAAGGATGCAAATGATTATGTCAAATGTTGCACTGACTGTCAGAAGATGGGAGGAACCATATGAATGAGAGATACGATGCCTCATAAATTCATTCAGATATTAGACATCTTCGACGCATGGGGCATCAAATTTATAGGCCTATTTCCCAACAGCTAGGGCTATGAATATATTCTGCTTGTTGTAGACTATGTAAGTCGCTGGGTGGAGGCTACCCCACCCGAACCACTGACAGTAGGACTGTCTGTCGATTCTTGAGAGATCACATCATAGCATGGTTCAGGATTCCGAAGATTCTCATATCTGACGGGGGTAGTCATTTTATAATAGAGAGGTGAAGAAGCTGACTCAGGAATTTTGCATTGAACATCGTGTTGCTTCATCCTACCACCCCCAGTCCAATGGCTTAGCTGAATGTTCAAATAGGGAGATCAAGACAATTCTACAAAAGCTTGTGCGTCCGGATCACAAGAACTGGTCTCAGCTACTTGATTCCGTTCTTTGGGCTTACAGAACATCGTACAAGTCACCCTTGGGAATGTCTCCCTACCGCCTTGTGTATGGCAAGCCATGTCATCTGCCCGTTGAATTAATTCACAAATCTTTATGGGACATCAACATATGTAATTTGGACTCTGAGAAAGCATGGAAGAACAGAAAATTGGATCTGAACAGATTGTTGAAATTAGGAGATTACGCATACGACAACAACCTGATGTATAAGGAGAAGGTCAAAACGTGGCATGACAAGCATATCCGCTGCAAGTCCTTCGAGACAGGTCAGAAGGTGTGGTTGTTTGATGCGAAATTAAAGATCTTTCCAGGCCAATTAAAGAGAAAATGGACTGGGCCGTTTATGGTTAAACATGTACGTGACAATGGAAGTGATTGATATCTAATTTGTCAGCTAACGCACAACCATTTGTAGTCAATGGACAGCTTCTGAAGCCTTCCCTTGAACATGATACATTCATGTCTGTCGTTGCCTCTATTCAAGTAATCTACAGGGATGAGCCAGATATTTCCAAAGCGGTAGAAGAACGCAAAGCAGAGAAAAACATTTTTAAACGACTTTTCTTCTTTTCTTCTTTTCCTTCTCTTCTATCTTATTCTACCGACATGATGTCATTCCCTTCATCACTGCTACATTTAGGATGTACTTTATCCTAAGTATAGGGGGATGCGCATCCCGAGTTCTTCATACCCATCTTCTAATCTCTTTTTCTATCTTCTGTATCTATCAAAAAGGTGTCACCCTGTGTAGACAGTCTTCTATACATGGGATGTACTTTGTCCAAAGTTTAAGGGGGTGTGTACCCTGAGTTTCTCTAATTTTCGGTCCTCACCATTGTCTCCTCTTCTTGTCTATACTTAGGGATATTTTACTCTAAGTATAGGGGGAGACAATCTGAGTACGATCTGTTCCTTCCCACCCTTGACCCTCCCTGCTTTGTGTACAATCCGCTATACTTAGGATTATTTGGTCCTAAGTATGGGGGGGTCAACATCTCATTTCATTCGTTCATTCATCTCTTCTTCGTTTATTCTGTAGAATTTTCTATACCTAGTACGAGTTATGTCTTCTCTTTTCTCTCTGATCTATGAGGACATAGCTCAAGCTAAGTATAGGGGAGTCGTATATACTACGTATATACTTTAGCCATAACTCGTACTTTCGTATTTTCTTAATAAATATGGATACTAAGAATTCTTTAAAATTCATTAAAAACCTTAATAAAAAGATGTTATTATTCCTCAAATTCTTTTTTATGTACTGATTAATAAATCAGGTGAAAATGTTTTTTGCAAAATGTTTGAAAGATAGTTTGAAAGTCTTTGTGAAAACCTTTTGAAAATTATTTGGAAAACGTTTTGTCACATGTTTTCAACCTTTGTAAAACATTTTGTTTGAAAAAATTATTTTCTTTGCATGAAATAAAAGGTTTGAAAAATGATTTGCAAATAGTTTGAAAAATAGTTGCAAAAATATTTGAAAAATCTATATATACTGTTTGGAAAACCTATGCAAAATGATTTTCAAATGTGTGTACATGTTTGTAAAAATTGTCTGTAAAAATTATTTTGGACTATAGTTTTCAAAATTGATTGAAAAATCTATGTCAAATAAGTTTGAGGTATACTTACTTCTCACCTAAAATTCTCTATGTATATACCTATAAAATCGACCACTTACCCTTTGTAAATCCTTAAAATCTAATTCTTGTAAATATAAGATACATCCCCGTGTAAATATTTGTACCTAGTTTTTGGCCAAAACCATTTTGTTTTCAAAAATCCCAAAAAAATTTGCAAAACTAATATACCAAAAACATTTAAAAAATCTTTTTGAAAAAAATCTAAAGAAGGCATATGCATCATCTTTTCAAAAATCCATAAAAAGTTCAAAATCTTTGAAAAAATTGCATCACAAAAATGTTTGCTGCATTCCACATAGATTTACATAGCATGAGCATTTTTCGGATCGAGTTTGATAATTTAACGAGTCTAAGTAAAATCTGATATTGGAGCTTGGTTGGACCTTAAAAGTCTACCTAATTACAGGAACCTTATAGGAGCTGGAATTGAGGTACTTCTGATCTAGATGACTTAATTCTTTGAGGATCACGAGACTTGGTTCAATGGATTCTTGACTGCCTAAGTAGAGTATTTCGGAGCATACGTACGACTCTTATTGATAATGACCTAACTTGGACACCTGCACCTTTCACTTGGCTCAACTCAGTTGGAGCGATGAGGAGGTTGGATTTGTCGGTATGAGACGCACACAGGTGGAAACATTTGTCCTCCTCTAGGGAGGGAAGAGCACCCCAACCCATCCGGTGATGATGAGTTTTGAGGACAGGAGATTGTGGGTTGCAATAAAGCTTCAAAAGAGGAATAGTACTGGCTCAAGAGGAAAAACTCCCTATGTTAATGCTGCTGTATATAGTATTCAAAAAAATTGCAAAAATCAAAAACTCCAAAAAAAAGTGGACATGTCTGTACAAAAATAAAAATGCCTGCCGGAGTGTACACATCTGTATATTCAATAAGCAAGCTTGAGCTTCAAAGTCAAATCATGTGAGCCTGCAGCTAGATGACTTGACTACACTGGTCTTGCATCCTAGGACAGGTAGCTACACGGGCTACCGTCCATTCTTCTCTTCACCCCCTCCTCTTGAGATGGTTGCCGCTTGAACTTAGAAGGGAATACCCTGCTCCTCGAGGAATGAGTTGTTGGATTGGGGAATCATTGGGTTGTCATATTGGAGAAGTCAGTCTCTTCGTCATTTTAGTTGGGGAGAGCCATCATCACTTACACTGTACGAGTCAGATTCATAGTCATACGGGTTTGCGTATGAGTTGAAATATTTCTGACCTGGCTATTGAGGAGACTTGAGCAGAGTTTTGGGATTCTCGAAGGCTGTTGGATTTCAAATTCGGTTCTCATTAAGGTTCCGCCCGCACTAAAATTCCAAAGGTCCGACTTAAGCACCAAACTTTGATTTTGTGAAGAGAAGATTGATAGTTAAACTTGTTCCAATTTTCTTCTTTTTCTTTTCTTTGTTTTTCTTTTCTGCACATATTGCATAAGTGTTTGCTAGGGACCAGCAAAGGCAAGTATAGGGGGATGATGAACGTACGTTTCATCATCTTTATTCTATCATCTTGGCCTTAAAACCCCTAGTAATTGTGTGTAAATAGTGTTAATTCATGCATTTTATCATCCATGCATTATTGCGTAAATATTGTATAAAATACGGTTTTTAAAGCCAAATTATAGAATAAAGAAAAGAAAAGAAAAAGAATAAGATATTGTAAATATTTTATGACTTGAAACCCCGACACCTAGGCATCTCGATGACTAGGTCGACAACGAATAAAGTAGGGGGAGATAAGGGCCAAAATACAATAAAGATACCTTTTATTTAATTCATTCTATATTCATTTTGGGACTTATTTGTGGTTCCACTTTTTATACCTCAAATAAAGAAACTTTGTACATAAAAGTTGTAGATAATTAAATATAGAAAAATACAAAATTGATTTCACACAAAAATATTGTATAGATAAACAGTTATGATCTGAATAAGATTCTAGAATCCCAAATTCCCTGACCCACATCTCTCAAATAAGAACTCGAAATGCATCAAGCTCACCTTTAATTGTATATAATTTTAAATAAGCTACTTAATGAAGGTGGTTTCGCATTTGGCGGAGCTACGGTTTGAAAGTTGAGTTTTGGACCCATATTGTATACTTATACAGATTAAAATATTCATTTTATTATCTATTCATTATTTTCATAATTTTATATTTTTATAATTTTGTAAATATTATTTTTGATATATATGTACATTAAAATCAGAATAAAAACCTTAAGAAAATATAAAAATAAAACACCTGTATATAATACATAGGTCTAATACCTATAAATATACCTACATATAATATACTTCTATTTTATTAAGTTTACAAAATACATCAGAAAAATAAAATAAAAATATATTTATATAAAAATATTTTATAAATTTATAAAATAATAAAAAAATAAATAAAGTTAAATATACAAAACATAAATAAAATATTAAAATATATAGATGTATATACCTATAAAGGCTATAAAAGGTAACTTGTATTTTTATACCTCTAAAAAATAAATAAAAATCATAATAAAATACCTTATAAAAAAATAAACATTTTTTATCTAATAATCAAAAATTAATAAATTCATTTGCTAATTTAAAATGATTTTACAAATATTATTTCCAGGCTTTTTCCTGATTGGTCCACGTGGACCAACCAGGAGGGTTGGAGAGTTGACCAGCGGGTTGGAGAGTTGACCAGCGGGTCAACTCTCTGACTCAGCGCTTGCCCCTCTGTTAGATCTTGGTTTTTGTCTGCCTTCGCGGATTTATCGAGGTGCAAACTTTCATCTATTTGCAATGAGGTCTTCACGGCTTTTGTTCCTCGTAAAACCAACTTACACGCCTTAGGTTTTCTTGGGCCGAGCATCATCGATTCACAAAGATTTGCCTCGTTCTTTGGAGCCTCATCATGACGACCTCCACCCGTTCAAAACCACCCCCCAACTTTCCTTCCATTTTCGATCGCTCTTCCACCCCAAAACCTCAGACCTAAGACCCGTGCTCTCTTCTTGGTGACAGTAGGAATGGAAGGCGCCCCCTGGGAAGGCCAGGAGGTGTTGAATCAAGGCGTATCCCTTCGCCGGAGGTCTTGCCAGAGCTCTCTTCCCGCACGCCCTCGGTGAGGTCTTCTTTCCCTTGCTCTGTTATTTCTCCAGCTCTTAGATTATCTACCAAAGTACCCTGAGTTCCCCTCTTCATCGATCTGATCTGAGTCGTTATCAAACCCCCTTAATCAACCACGACTGGAGCTCGAGTTCTTTCCGGTCGTGGCTGATCATCCCTCGCCGTTACACACCCGTTCCACTTCCACTCTCCACGGAGTCAGGGTATTTTGCCTCCGACTTCTTGACTATTTCTTGCAGGTACCAGGAGCGAATCAAGCGCCTGGGGTGAGTTTTCACCCTCGCCGGAGGCACCTGGGACCTCCCCTCTTCTCCGACGCCGTGGGGGAGCTCCAGTAGCCGCCATCACCTTTTGAAGCCTCCAATACTCTGAGAAGGACTGCAGGAGCATCCTGGGGCATTTTGGAGCCGCAAAGTCCCTCGGAGGAGGATGATCCATCCAGGAGAACTTCGCCCCTGGCAGAGTTCCTCCCAGTTCTTCGTCCAGCCTTTGCAACCATTGATCAAGCCCCTATTCTTGGAGACGTACAACCACCGTCGGATGTTGAGAGCCTCCATCCGCTGATCTTCATCGACGATCTAATCCAGGTCGTTCGGTGGCGAAGCGTCATGGGCGCTCCCGAAGCTGACATGTGGATAAGTGGGCCACACCGTTGGATCGCACCCAGTTTGAGTATTTTACCCTTTAGCCCGAATAGTTTTGTATTTATTTTATAGTTCATAACCTTTCATCTGCAGTTCATTAATCTTTGTAATATTTAGGAACTAACCCCCGAACTCTATCTAATTGCATTTGGGTCCTTGTCCACGTCACCTCACGTGCCTGTGCACGTGAGGGGAGTGGACATTTTACGAAGGACCCCCGGTGGGTTGTTTCATTTAGTTCTAGTCCTTAAACATTTTATTGCAATATATTATTTTTGGACAAATTGTAGTTGAGCCCTTGGGGTTTTTGTTATTTACGCTCTGGTCCTTTCTAAGGACGCGCGCGCGTACATGGATCTGGTATTTTTGCAAAGGCCCCTTGTGGTTCTGAATATTTGCATTTAGTCCATTAACGATATTATTTAGTTGTTCATTTTGCGAGAAAATTTCATGTTAGCCCCGGACATTCTTCTATTCACAAAAATACCCCTGCCAGAATGCAATTTCTTGATGTTTCTAGTGTTTGTTTCATGCATCTATAAAATTTGAAAAATTACCAAAAAATAGACATACATTCCTGTGTTGTTGCTCTTTCATGCCGTATTTTTAATTTGCATTTTTATTGCATTCTAATATTTATAAAAATTCAAAAACATGCATTGTTGCTACTGTTTGCATTAGAAAATACATAAAAATTAGAAAACGTTTTCGAAAAATTCCAAAAAAATTATATTTTGTGTGTTTATGTATCTTTTAACCAGACCAAACATCACTAAAAAATACAAAAGAAAACTCCTAAAAATCATAAAACCCCAAAAACCTTCATAAAAACATTAAAAATTCCTAAAAAATCCTAAAAATAAATTTTCTGTTTCCTGATTTTCTCTATTTTATTATCTTTATGTATGTAATATCAATAATGAATACCCATTCATCACTCTTTATTCTTATATTTTAGCTACAAAAACCTTTGCAAATGCATGTATATTCATGTAAATACAAATAATTACCAAAAGCATGCATTGTATAAAGTTTAATAATTAGCATGTTTTTTGTGCAAAAATAAAAGAATAAAGAGTAAAAAGAAAAAGAGGGAAATATTTAGAATAAATATTGAGCGACCCAATCCCAAGGGAGGGCTTAGCATGGGCCTGACCGCATAAAAGCCAAAGTAGAGGGAGATAGGGACCCATGTGTGTAAATATACCTATAAAATAAAAATATTTTCCTCTAAAAATAGATTAAAATGGGCTTGTAAATACTTGTATATATTTATAAATATAAAATCAAGATAAAAACAGAAAAATCGAAAAGAAAACAAAAAGAGATCACTTGTGCATAACCACCATGTACATAGCTCCTTTATCCATATTTATTTCACTTTGTAAATAAATAAAATTAATATCCAAAAATTTTGTAAATATTCCATCTTTTATGTTGTAAATAAATAAATAAAAACAATTAAAGCAAAAACAAAATAAAAAAAACAAAATTAAAAACCCAAAAATACTTTGTAAATATACCATGTATATATATATGTACATATATATTTATTTCACTATTGTATATAAATAATAAAAATAAAATAAAAATACCCTTTTATTCCTAATTTTATACTATAAATAAATAAAATATAAAATGGGAATAAAAATGTAAAAAAATAACAAATTAAAAAAATCAAAAATTAAAAAGACATATTGTGTATATACCTATATATAGCTATATAATGTAAATACCTTATTTTTACTTTGAAAAATTAATTAAAAATCACAAAAAATTAGAAAATATTAAAACAAAAATATTTCATGTTTTGAGTTTTAATTAAATAAGCCATTTGCTATTTTTAATTTAATTTTTAAATCCTTTGCAGGTGGCAGCCTCCCATTGGTCCAGGGGGGTTGTTGACCGCCCGATCAACTCCCCCCCCAGGACCACCTCCCACGAGTTTTGGACACCCGACCCGACTTCTCTTCTTTTTAGTGTCCAAACCCGATCACCATCTCCCTAAACCCCGGGTCCGCTCCACTCCCGACACATCCGACACCCTCGCCGGAGTGCCCGCCTCGGGATCCGCGCTCCACATTACCCTACCCGATCACTTCTAGCCGGACCTGCACCCATATAAATCTCGAGCTCCGCGACTTCATTCCTCATCTTTGGCTCATTTTCTCCCCCACCAGTGACCTCCACCGTCTTGCCGAGAGTGACAACTCGCCCTAGAGGGTGTTGCAGCGAGGAGGGAGTGAGGAGGCATCGATCCGGCGAAGTTTGCTCTGCCGTGCTCCGCCCAGAGCAGGAGCCAGAGCCTCGGACGATGATGATCCTCGAGGCAAGGACCCAGAGCATCCCCAGCTCGCCCACAGTCGACCCATCCACCCAGGTAGCTTAGATTTCTTCTCTATTTCCCGAATTTCGATTTTCCCCCAATTTTCATCGTCGCCGACTATCGCCGATTCCGACCATCTCATCCTTCCACTCGATCATCGGAATCCATCATCGCATTCGCCCTTCCCTCGCGCACCTTCTCTGCACTTCCACTCAACCCAGATCGCACAGGAGCTGGGGATTCGAGCTCCTCCATCCACCCCCTTCGCCGGAGCTCGACCACTGCTCCTCACCAACCACTTTCACTACGCCTAACGGGGTCGAGGCAGTTTGCCCTCGACCCGCGAGCTTGCTGGTGCTCTTTGTAGGTACATCTGAGCCCATCTGAGGCTTGGACCATCAGGTCCAGAAGCTCCGCCTCTGCCCGACTCTCCAGAGCTCCTCGGAGCTCCATTGAGTCATCAGAGGCCTCCATTAGACGCGGAGGGCCCGCAGCTTCCTTCTCCGATCTTCAGCGAGCTTCCAGGAGGAGACCAGCGCCGTCACGAGCCCGGCGAAGTTCGCCGGAGCCCAGTTCGTCCACCATCCTTCTCCGTCGTCCGATCGACCCCGAGCTCCAGTCGTGATCCTGATCGTCCATTTGCGGAGCAGCACTGACCGCCAGATCTCTTGGGATTCGATCACCACCGTTGATCCAGCGAGGCAGACCCACGACGCTTTGCAGCCGTCCGATCTTCCACGTGGGCTCTTCCCAGCCGTCGGATCGCGACGAGGGTTCACTTGTTGCGCGCCCACTTCTCTCCACCGTCTGATCTGCTACGTGGCACGCATCCAGCCCTCAGGATTTAATAAGGGGTATTTGTTCTTAGGCCCCTCTACTTTTCGCATTTAGTTTTTAGTCCTGTAAATAAATAGTTTAGTTCTTCTATTTTTGTAAAAATTGCACTAAGGACCCTACTGTTTATCAGATTTGCATTTATGCCCCTGTTTGTTGTGTGCACGTGCATCGACACATGGTTTTTGGTGTATTTGCATTATTGGCCCCGCATTTTTGGCTTGTTACTTTTTATACTTTTATAAATAGGAATGACAATCAGGTGCCCCCAGGCCTGAGTCACGTGCATCGTACGTGGCCTGGGGGGTATTTTGCATTCCTTACCCTATAGTTTCCAAGCTTGTTCTCCAGGGGGCCCAAAACTTTATTATATTTGCAGTTAGGTCCATGTGCAAAGTAGCTTGATTTTTATTTTTAATAAAATAGCAAACTTACTCCAAATTCCATGAAAATTGGATAAATGGCTCCTGCCATGTTGTAAAATTTTCTAGAATTTTTGGAGACATTTTTGTTCTCATTTACTATTTTTAAAAATTCAAAAACATGCATTTTCTTTACTGTCTGATCTAAAAATTCACAAAAAAAATTAAAATACCTCTAAAAATTACAAAAACATTAGCTACTGTGTCTGTTGCCTTGTTTGATTTTCTGACCAAGTTTGGTCATTTTTCATCGTATAAAACTCATAAAAATTGAAAAACACCTAAAAACTTATAAAAATTCTAATAACTATTTTAAAAATTCAAAAACAATAATTCCAATACCCAAATTTTCCTTAAACTTTCTAGTTTATAGGAAAATTGACTTCAGGAGCTAAATAGGCCTTTTTGCATTTTAAATTGGCCTTTTACTCCTGACTGGACATTGCTACTGTTTTCTTACATTGTTTGATTTTTTAGAAAAGAAAATAAAAAATAGAAAAATCCCAAAAATTCAATAAAAATAGTAAAAATCATAAAATACACAAAAACATTTTTGCTTGAATTTTTGATTGATTTTTGATGCATTAAATAAATTGTTGAATTGCCTTGTTTACTTGTTTTTTTTATTTTCTTAATAAATTTAAAATCTAAAAAAAAATTATAAAAATTAAAAATCCACCAAAAATACCTTTTATTTTATTTTTAGTTTATTTTTGACTACTTCGTAGGCCGCGAGGCCATCACGTGCTCCTTGTGTTCGACCCTGGTCGCTATACCAGGTTAATAAAATAGCAAGACCGCTATTGGATGTTTGAGTGATTTTTATCGTATTTGGTGGTCTCTTTTTCTGGATTGACACCGCTTGGTGACTCGGATCGCAACGACCCTTGATTACCTTTTACCTGAGTGATCGGGCGTGTCATTAATCAACACCATATTGTTAAATCTGATTTAATATTTATTGCAATAAATGTTCTTTTTATGCTGCCACAATTTCCATGTTTATGTCGGAGTAGTAGATAATAATTTATAACCGTTTTTTTGGTGTATTTTCCTTTTCAGTTTTGTACGAAAGAAAGAAATTTGATTTAATGTTTATTGTAATAAATGTCCTTTTTATGCGGTCACAATTTTCATGTTTATGTTGCTTAATGATTCTCTTGTGGCACTTGCTTTCTTGTATTTATATGCATTATACAAGAATTAAGAAAGAAAAACTTTTTTTTCATTTATATACATGTCATATTGACAACCAGGACACCATGCATTTCTGAAAATTATTTAAACCTGGAGACAGCGGCAGACATCAAAGAGATTTTAAAGGTACGATTTAATACGATCGTTCCAACTTTGTATTCTCTATAGTATATATTCCTCTATTATATCCCATATCTTATGCAACAAGTTGGCTTTATCTTTAGGAAGTTAGTTTGCGTCACTTAGGGCTCGAGTTTTTACTGACTTGCCATCCTTTTTCCGTTTACAGTTCATGGCAAATGTTGGAACTTGGGATGCCTAGAATCATGTAGAGGCAGGAATTGCTAAAGGCATGGCACAAGGCACGAGGAATTTCAGTTCATGGCGAGGCTTGCGATGTATTGTTGCAAATTCATCGCAAGCCCGACAGTGGCGTAGTTACTGCAATTAGATGGAGCTTTCTGTAGATTGTGGTTTTATTTCTTGGTGATTTATTTTGGGACTATGCACATTACTCTACTGAGTATACAAATATGTGTTGTCAAAATATCTTAGATCATTACACTTGTTTCATATTATTTAATGAATTATTGGTGTAATTTCATGATATTTTTTAGAATTAAATTAAATCTTTCTGACAGGTTATGTATTTATTGTAATTGTAAATTTCTCAACTATTCTTATTCATTGTAATTGTCAATTTCTTCACGATTTTTATTAATTGTAATTTTTAATTCATTGACAATTCTTATCCATTGCAGTTGACAATTCTGGACGATTTTTTCTGTTGCAATTTCTAATTTATAGATAATTCTTATTCGTTGCTATCAACAATTTAGTGACATTTCTATTTCGTTGTGAATGTTTATTTCACAACGATTGTTATTTGTTGCTATAAATTTAGCAATGGCTTATATAGCAACGATTGTGCCGACAAATAATTCATTCGTCAAGAGATAATATAACAACGGTTTATTTGTTGTCTTGTTTATAAAATAATTGTCACTATAGGCCTACTTTATTGTAGTGGGTGGTTTGTTCTGATTTCGGGTTGGATCCACAGTAGTCCAGGACCTTCCAAGTTGGGTTCTGGTTCTTCTCGGCCACCTAATACCGATGATACTGTGAGTAACATGTAGTTTGGGACTGGAAATTGGGCTCTCCGTGCAGTAATTCTTGTTTTGTTAAGTAAACAGTGCTCAATCAACTGTATTTTCTCAGTGGATTATTATTCTTTATTTGTTGTTCTTTATTTTTTTACGTAGTTGGAGCCAAGAGTGATTGGTCTTTGAGCATTAAATAGGTAGAAAGGATCATCTCCTGTCTGTTGTAACGTATGGATGAGGATTGTACGATTCCGGAATGCATGTCGACCATCCCGACCTTCGATGAGGGTCGTTCAATCTTCCTCCAACAGATTCTCTATGTTACAGTATGGGCTGTTGCAGTAGAGGATCCGTTCTCTTAAATAGGACAGAGCATGGGATTCTCGGTGTACATCTAATTCCTTCGCCTTTTAGAGCTCGTTCGGTTGGGGGTTATCCCCTAATTTAGACGGGTTACCCCTCAAACCCCACATTCTTAACCCACTAGTGGGGCTTACTCCCTTCCCATCAAAAAAATTATATATTATACCATCATATCATCTAAAAATCATAAAATACTCAACTTTACTCACTATTCCAAACTTCAATACAATTATATCATAACAACTACCCACTTTTTCAAATTTCAATACAAGTATATCATAATAATTACTAACTTTTTCAAATTTCAATAAAATCACATCACACAAATCCTTCCAACCATTAACTCACCAATCAAACACACAGACACAAAAACGGGGTATCATCTCTCAGATAACCCACGAACCAAATGCACTCTTAGAAATAGTAGAAATACTATTTTTATTATAAATGTTAAATAAAAAATGGAAATAATCGAAAAAGGACGTGTATAAGCTTGCTTCAGATGAGCTGAACTTACTTTGGTGAAGTAAAAGAAGAGCACAAGAGACTTCAAGCGCATGAAGAAGAATCTGTGAAGGGGGAAAGAACTGTGGGAAAGAGAGAGCATGATCTCTTCTCTCCTCTCCGTGTCCAAATCCGAGAACTTCCTCAAGTAGGGGAACCTCCATGACATGTTCTTCAGTCCGCATATCGCCAATGTGCCACCTGGTAGAGAGCAACCACAAGGTCACTCGCAAAAGCCACGAAAGGGTGATGCAATTTGTTCGATATGAATATCCCGACCTGTACATGAAAATTTTATATAAAAATCATACGAATTTTGAGAAAATGAAGGATACCACTGTCTCTACTAGTCCATCTCTAGGTCCATCACGTATCACAACCATTCAAATTGATTCAAGAACAAGTAAAAGCCACCTACAGTAGTATAGATAGATAAATGCACATCAACCTGTGTAGCTGTGATAAGCTTTTAAAATATCTTTTCCTGTTGAATTTCTGACGTTATATATGAAATAACAGAATTTTATATCTACAGGTAATGCAAGTCATTTGCACAACGAGCGTGGATTGTAGTGACCATGCATTTATAACTTTCTAGTTCGTCAGGAGCTAAAGAGCGAAAAATGAAACCTATTGTTTTTAGACAGCTTGATCGTTTTCATGCTATCTTTATTATGTCATATCTTTCTCTGGAAAAGGGATTGCTTGGTTGCTGAGATTTGCAAAACATTAAAAAGATAATTTGGTGAGCAAATATTTGTTGTAACGAAATGACCTTGCGGACCGACAGAAGCATGCAACATTAGGGCGTACGACCGAATCGTTATCAAAATTTGCATGGTAATCAATGAGCAGAAAAATAATAATTTAAATTAAAGTCCAGCCGACTCAAAAATTTTCTTATTACAGCTCCAACATGGATAACATTAAATAAAGAAGTTAATAATTAAAGAAACATAACAGAAGTTCCAGTGGCATAATGGCATCCTTCAGTGAACAAGCCATCGGTGTTCCGTACCGAATGATAATAGATAGTTTATCTTAACTAGAAAGTAAGTCAAACCTCGTGTTCCCCTATAAAAAACAACAACATATGTTATGAGCCTAACGCTCAGTATGTGCCAAGTTGAGGTCAAACCGGCTAGCGCATGAAACAAGTCTCCCTATGTTATAAAACATAACCTCTTCTATGCAAACAATTATCAACGCATCTATACAATTTTCATAATTATTTTGTTGCATGTGATACTAACTTGTGCTCATACTATCATTATGGGACTCATAATTTCACATAAACATGCATACCAAAGGTACTCCTTCCTAAACTGTCCATTGAAGCCATAATTTCATATACTCTTAAAGTTTGCCATATTTGCATATATGACTTAACATTTTCATATTTTCACAAATACCCTCATAATTTTTCATAGTTACGCATATGCCCATCACAATCATAACACTTGCATAATGGCATTACTTTGCCATAGTTGCAAACATATGCCTTAGATATTTCAGAACTGTACACTTACACTTGATTTGTTTAATGATTAAAGTTGTCTTAATTGTTAAATCCTTAAACGGCTTAGGTGGCTTGCTGACTTTGGTGGCTTTAATGCTGGCACAAGCAGGTCCATGAACATAACATACATGAGAGTGTAGCCGCAATTGTAAAGGATTTATCTTTCGCCTAAATTGGTTCCTTGAACCGTACGCCTCCGGAAGGCGTTGGCCTCCTTAAGACGACGATAATTGGACTCTAAAGGTAGCTCCCACCACTCCACTTACCGTTATCATGCCATCACCTTTTACAACTTGATAGCTTCAATTATCACAATAAGATGTTTCTTACTAACAGTAGACAATTAAACATTTTTTTTCATACAATTATTCAGTTCTTGGTATTAGCACATTAGATTGTATCTGGAAATACCATATATTTTCTACGAAGTAATATCACTAATCTCGAGTATCCTTGAATTAAGTTTGCATGACATGACAGAAGATAGTTACTTGATTAATATACATCATGTGCACTTTATCGTATGCAACTTAGGATAATAGTATATGTTATAAAATATTAATCAATCAGAATCACGTCATTTAGCTACAATGTGCGCGAGGATATAAAAACCATAATTCACGAAACATAATTAGCGGTAAGAATCTGACCGACAAATCCTGAAGCTCAAATCAGGGTCGTTTTAATAATTTTTACTAATGTACTCTGCTTGCTAAAAATCCGACCGGAAGAACTAAAAGGGAGGAAACAAGAATTGTATGTTTTTAAAAAAATAGATAAAAGTTAAAACAAAACCAAGATGAAATCGGGAAATACTATGTTATAATTTATTATATGATATACGTAAATATTGTTTCTTTTTACTAATAGGTGAAAAGTGACAAGATTATGATCCCCATAGGAGTCCATTATTCTTGAGTATATTGGATACATTCTGGAGTTAATTAATTCCCACAATAAAGTTTGACGGATACAATATCCCATTACATATAACCTACCATATGTTTTTTAATTAATTAAAAAAAGCTAGCAGGCCTAATAACTTTCAAACTTTTCTTCCTCTTCGATTTATGCTACTGAACCTATACCTCATGTAATGAACATTTGGTTGGAAGGTACATTCTCGAAGTCAACAAATATTTGCATGTGACTTCTACAATCACCATCCCATTTTCGTCAATATAAATTTCTCGAGAACTAAAATGGTGGTTCAACAATTAGTGAGAATGAAAAATCCATAATTGACGAAACAATGATCAAATATCGATCTTCGTTTATCTCAAAATTTGTTTACACAGAAAGGAATGTATACTCTTCAGTTTTAACTAAGGATGTCCGAATTTCAACTCACGGTCTCTATACATGTACTAATATATCTTATGACATGTAATATATGAGCACGACCAACAACGAACCTTACTCTCAATCGACGATGTGAAACGATATTACGTTGTATGTTTACCTAAAGGGGTTCGACACATATCTCAAGACTGATGATATGTATCCACAAGATCTTTACATGCCTCTCCTTGCTCCCAAGTCGATGTGCTCCTTTACCGGATCAACGCCAATATCCCCTACATTGAGGATAAATCTCTCGATGAGATTCTCCCTCTACTCCCCCTATCTCATTCTCTCTTGCTCTATCTAAATTTTTTTCCAAGAACAAGTGATGTGGGGGGAGGGATTCCTTTGGATTTTATGCATCAAAAAGAGACAAGCAATCGACTAATAATACTCATTAATTTTAGAATAAAATAATACTATTAATTGGGAGAATAAAACGAAAGTAGGACTGGAGAAAGGGAGAAATATTTAGTCATTACAATCTACCACCCTTAGAAAAAGTTCGTCCTCAAAATTTCTCAGTAAAGGGACATACCAAAAAGTTGTGGATGCTTTCCCCGTATTTTACTCTCCAGCTCCTAGGTGGCTTCCTCGTTCTGGTGATGCTGCCAGAGGACCTTGACCACTGAACTCTATGTCGACAAAGCTGATGGTCTTTACGATCTACTATGCGGGCATGTTTCTCCGCAAAGGTGAGATTTGAATATCGAGGACCTCATACTCGATCATGTGTGAATGATCAGAAGTGTACTTCCTCAGCATAAACACATGAAATACAACATGTAACTTTGAGTATTGTGATGTTAATGCAATACAAGACGCCACTTCTCTAATTCGTTGTGGAATCTCAAAAGGTCCTATTTATCTAGAAGTAAGTTTTCTATTCTTACCTAATCGCAACACGCCCTTGCTTGGGGAAATCTTTAGAAACACATGATCTCCAAAAGTGTGAAATTCAACTCCCTTCTATGACGATCTATATAAGACTCCTGCCTACTTTGAGATACCAACAATCTCTTCTTGATTAGCTCAACACCTTGCTTGTTGATTTGGATTAGCTCTGGTCCTAAAATGTGCTTCTCACAAACATCACTCCAACATGAAGGCGATCTGCAAGGTCTCCTATATAATTATTTATAGGGAGCCATCTTAATGCTCGAATGATAATTATTATTATAAACAAACTCTACCAATGGAAGATGTCTATCCCAGCTACCTCCAAAATCTAGAACACAAGCTCTCAACATATCTTCCAACGTCTGGATGGTCCTTTCTGATTGACCGTCAGTTTGTGGGTGGAATGAAGTGCTGAACATCAATTGAGTTCCCATAGTATCCTGAAAAATTTTCCACAAGCGAGATGTGAATCTAGTGTCCCGGACTGACACAACCATGTATGAATACCATGTAACCTAACGATTTCATTCACATATAATTCGACCAGACTATCTATCGATTGATCCATGTGGATAGGTAAGAATGTGTTGGTTTGTTCAATCAATCAACAATAACCCATATGGTGTCATAACGATGTTTCTTAGTTTTTGGTCAGACCTGTAACGAAGTCCATCATTATGTGCTCCCATTTCCATTCAGGTATCTCTAAGGGTTGAACAGGACCTACTGGCCTCTGATGTTCAATCTTGACCTGCAGACATACTAGACATTTAAAAACAAATCTGCAATGTCATTCTTCATATTCGACCACTAGAAATTCTGTTGCAGATCCTTGTACATTTTTTGTTGTACATGAATGAATAGTTTACATAGATTTGTGAGCTTCATCTAGAATCTCCTGCCTTAACTCAATATCATTTGGAACCCATAATCTATCGGAATACCCTATGGGTTCATCAATTCCAATTGTGAAATCAGAACCTTCTTTCCAAGATGCCTCTATCATTTTAGGAAGCTCAACATTTGTTTTCTGTGCTACCATGATCTTCCCAATTATCTCGGATGGATTCCAAGGCCTGCAAAAGATATTTTTCTTGCATCACTCAAGAAAGGCTTACAGTCTTCAAAATCATTCATCATTTTCCATTGAAGTTTTAAGTTTGCCAGTTTGCCCTTCCCACTTTCTACTTAATGCATTGACGCTTTCTTTTCCAGAATGATAATTAATGGAAAGTTCATAATCTTTTAGGAATTCTAACCAACGTCGTTGCCTCAAATTAAGTTCCTTTTGAGAGAAAATGCATTTGAGGCTCTTATGATCACTGAGCACCTCAAACTGTTCACCGTAAAGGTAATGACGTTATATTTTAAGAGCAAAGACTACTGCCGGTAACTCCAAATCATGAGTTGGGTAGTTTCTCTCTTGTGATTTTAGTTGTCGTGAGGCATAGACTTTCTCATTCTACATAAAGATACACCCAAGTCCCATGCTTGATGCGTCTGTATATACCATGAAACCTCCATTGCCTGATGGTAAAGTCAAGATTGGAGACGTAGTCAATTTTTGCTTCAAATCTTGAAAACTTCATTCGCACTCCTCAGACCATACAAACTTCACATCCTTTTGGGTGAGCTTCATTTATGGTAGTGAGATCCGTGAAAATTTCTCAATGAATCGCTGATAGTATCCGGTCAAGTCAAGGAAGCTATGGATCTCAGAAATATTTTTAGGCTAACTCCAATTCATCACAGTGTCTACCTTAGCAGGATCTACATCAATGCCGTTCTTGAATATCACATGACCAAGGAATGCAACTTTATCCAGTTAAAAATCACACTTAGAAAATTTTTCGTTAAGCTGGTGTTGTTGTAGGGTTTCGAACACAATCTGTAGGTGCACTCGGTGCTGCTACGGATCAGATGAGTATATCAAAATGTCATCCACAAACACGATGACAAACTTGTCAAGGTATTCTCGGAATACCCTGTTTATTAGGTCCATAAAGGTTTCATGTGTGTTTGTAAGACCAAACGGCATGACCAAGAATTCATAATGGTCGTACCTTGTTCTGAATACCATCTTCGATATATCCTCCTCTTTTATATGGAGTTGATGGTAACATGTACGGAGATCGATTTTTGAGAAGAGTATTACTACCTGCAACTGATCAAATAAATCATCGATGCGAGATAACAAGTATTTTTTCTTCATAGTCACTTTATTCAGACCTTGATAAATAATACATAGTCTAAGAGATTCATCTTTCTTTTTCACAAAGAGGACAGGTGCTCCCCATGGGGAAACACAAGGATGTAAAAATCTCTTATCCAGTTGCTCTTGTAGCTACTTTTTTAGCTCTTCAAGTTCTGCAGGAGCCATTGCTTTGGATATCGGTGTCGTTCCCGGAATAACATCGATTGAGAAATCCACCTCTCTATGAGGAGGTAGTCCAATAAGGTCGTTTGGAAATACATCAAAATCTCGGATCACATCTAAATCTTCGAGATGTGTATGTGACGATTTAGTGCTAATTATACTAGCTACGTATGTGGTGCAACCTTCAGCTAATAGTTAGCTTGCTTGCAAAGAAGAGATAACCAATCATCCATTCTTACTAGTGCCTCAGACGACTATATCCTTATGATTTGGTCTGTTCAAGACCACCTTCTTCTCTCTACAATAAACTGCAGCATAGTTCTCCCACAACCAGCATAGTGATGGGCAATTGTATCAAATTAGCGGTGAGGGTGTCTTCTCCTATCATGACTGATATATCCTTTAAGTACATACCCGTTGCTCGAATATCACTCATTGGTGAAGAAAGTGTAAGTGTGTATGGAAGCTCAATAGCCTCTAAGTTCAGTTTTCTTGCAAAAGCACTTGAATTAAACGACTGGGTCGCTCCAGAATAAAAAAGAGCATGGCATAAATGACTTGCAATGAGAAGGGTACCTTTCATGCTTGTGTAAGAATCCTCTGCATCCTCGTGTGTTATGGCAAACACCCTTCCCGATACCTTCTTCTTCTGCTTGAATGGTTTCCTCTAATCCTTGAATTCTTTCTTGCAATCTTTCATGAAGTGACCCTTTCTCCACACCTAAAGTTATGCTCCTGTTAATTTTTAGCACTCGCTCGGATGTCTTCTATCACAATTTTGAAACACATCACATGTGTTCTTGTTGTTTGGAGCATCATTAGTCCCTGTCCTATTCACCTTTGCCATAACATGGCATCTCTTGTCATTGTAGCTTGGCTTGTGAGGACACTTTTGGGGGTTTACTTGATGTAACCTCCGATAAGCTGCATCAATCTCCACCGCTGTTACAACCACCTCAAAGAGGGTCGTGGGACCCCTAGTGAGCACTTTAATGCTCATCTTGCATTTAAGCCTCCTATGAACTTCCTTGCTCGTTGCTTTTCATTTACACAATACATTTTCCATATTTTCTAATTCTCTAAATTTTGCAGGATACTCTTCAATGACCATACCTCCTTGCCAGAGATTTATGAACTCTTGACGTTTAGCATCCTTAGCATGGTTAGGGATGTAATGCTTTGAGAAACGTTCCACAAAATCATCCCACTTGATGACTGCATTCTCCAAGAAATGAATTCCCTTACACAAAGTCCACCACTCCTTAGCGATATCTCATAGATGAAAAGTCGCAAAATAACTTTCTTTTCCTCCAAAAATTCAGTTGCTTCAAAAGCCATCTCCATCTCTCTTAGCCAGTTTTCGGCTTTCTTCGTCTCATACTCACCCTTGAAGGTCGGTGGATCATGTTGGATGAATATTTTTAAAGTAACTCCTGAGCCTTATGGGTAGTTCTTTTATTGCTAAGACATCAACGCCATTAGCTCCAGCATCTTCCATTGCATGTCCACAATTATCTCCTAACTCGTCGATGACACATGGTCTCCATTAGCTTCAATTGCACGACGAGGAGCCATCTAAATTAAAACCGACATCATCAAAGAGTTACTGTGTGAAGCTAATTCTCGCTAAACATATAGATCTTACATCATTATAAATAGGATATCTTATGCCTAGAGGAACTCTGGCTATGATACAATTTGTAACGGAATGACCTTGTGAATACGGAAGTATGCAACATTAGGTCGCACGATCGGACCGTTATCAAAATTTGCATGGTAATCAATGAGCAGAGAAAGAATAATAATTTAAATTAAACTCCAATTGACTTAAAATTTATATTATTACAGCTCCAATATGGATAACATTGCATAAAAGAAGCCAATAATTAAAGTAACATAACAGAAGTTCTAGTGACATAATGACATCCTTCAGTGAACAAGCCATAAGTGATCCATACTGGTTTCACGATGATGGATAATATACCTTAACTAGAAAGTAAGTCAAACCTCGTGTTCCCCTGAAAAACGACAACACATGTTATGAGCCTTACGCTCAATATGTGCCGAGTTGGGGTCAAGCCAGCTAGCGCATGAAACAAGTCTCCCTATGCTATAAAACATAAACTCTTCTATGCAAACAATTATCAACACATCCATACAATTTGCATAATTATTTTGTTGCATGTGGTACTAGTTTTCATATACTATCATTATGCGACTTATAATTTCACATAAACATGCATACGAAAGGTACTCCTTCCTAAACTGTCCATTGAAGCCATAATTTCATATACTCTTAAAGTTTGCCAAATTTGCTTATACGCCTTAATATTTTCATATTATCACAAATACCCTCAGAATTTTCCACAGTTTCACATATGCCCATCACAATCATAACACTTGCATAATTCCATTACTTTGCATAGTTGCAAACATATGCCTTAGAAATGTCAAAACTGTACACTTTACACTTGATTTGTTTGGTGGTTAAAGTTGTCTTTACTGTTAAATCCTTAAACATCTTAGATGGCTTTGGTCTTTTTATCGTCGGTACAAGCGGTCCATGAACATGACATACGTGATAGTGTAGCTACAACTGTAGATGACTTATCTTTCGCCTCATTCGGTTCCTTGAACCGTATTCTTCCGTTAGGCCTATGATAATTGGACTCTATTGGTGGCTCCTACCATCAGGTGTAGCACTTTGCTCTGCTTACCATTATAATGCCATTACCTTTTATAACTTGATAGCTTCAATTATCACAATAAGACGTTTCTTACTAACAGTAGTCAATTAAACATTTTTTTCATACAATTATTCAGTTCTTGGTATTAGCACATTAGGTTGGACCTAGGAATGCCATATATTTTTTACAAAGTAATATCATCAATCTGGGGTATCCTTTAATTTAGTTTGCATGACATGAGACAAGATAGTTACTTGAGTTAATGTACATCATGTGCACTCTACCGTATGCAACTTAGGTCCTTAGTGTATCATATTAATCAATCACAATGATGCCATTTAGAAACAATGTGCGCGAGGATATAAAAACCATAATTCATGAAACACAATTAGCGGTAAGAATCTGACCGACAAATCCTGAAGCTCAAATCATGGTCGTTTTAGTAACTTTTACTAATGTACTCTGCTTGCTAAAATTCCAACCAGAAGAACTAAAGGGAGGAGATAAAGAAATGTTTATTTTTAGAAAAATAGATAAAAGTTAAAACAAGACCAAGATGAAATTGGGAAATACTATGTTACAATTTATTATATGATATACGAAAATAGTGGTTCTTTTTACTTATAGGTGAAAACTAACAAGATTATGAGCCCCATAGAAGTCCATTACTCTTGAGCAAATTGGATGCATTCTAGAGTTAATTGATTCCCATAATAAAGTTTGAAGGATACAATATACCATGACATATAATCTACTGTATGTTTGTTTAATTAATTAAAAAAATTAGTGGGCAGAAATAACTTTCAAGCTTTTCTTCCTCTTCGATTTATGTTACATAACCTATATCCCATGTAATGAACATTTCATTGGAAGGTATATCTTCAAAGTCAACAAATATTTGTGTGTGGCTTTTACAATCACCATCCCATTTTCGTCATTAGAAATTTCTTAGGAACTAAAATATGTAGGATATGGTTAGATCCTCAAGCGCACCACGGAAGCGTGAGCGTCGTATCGAATATGACGAAGAACGATTAATCGCACTAATTGTTCTATGCAGCGGACATTAAAAATTTTCATACGACGAAACCACATGATCCAAGAACACTTCTCGTATCGTTTCTTCTAAACCACAAACAAGTATTAGGGTTACCTCTTGAAGCGTGGTTGTGATTGAGTCTCTAAACAAAGAGGCCTCCTGTCTCAAGTCCGATCCGACGGAGGAGACGCTTGCGAGCGCTGGGATGAACCGTGTGCTTCTCGCAATCCATGTTGTGATCCAAGCGGCGGAATTCCTGATCTCGACACACAAGATCCGACGTCTTCTTCACGAGCGAGGCACACCGAAGGAGACGGAGATCCACAAGCAAACGATCGGGTAGCATAACGACGACGCTGCGGTGATGGAGAACCTCTCTAGGGCATCTATGATGAACGACCATATGAGAGGGATAGAGAGAGGGCATGTAGAGAGAAAGAGAGAGAGAGAGAGATCGTTGTTCTGTTATGTGTAAAGAAGAGCAAATGGGTGCCTCTCCTTTTATAACATTTTGAGATCCATGGATCTCAATCCATGTGACAACACAAACCCAATGGCTGTCATTGTTTGTGTTTCTTTTAATGGCTAAGATTTGTTTTGATAAAACCAACAATAATTAATTTAATTTAGATTAAAAATATGTTGATAAATCAATGCAATTTAATCACAAATTAAATCAACAAATATGGAGATAATGGGAAAGAGAGAATGCCTCCTTCCATATACATGGAGTGGACGGCCTCCCTTTCCTAATAGAAATAGCTGGCCGTCCCTCCTATGGAAGGAGGATCTCTCAAATGTGATCTTCCTCGATTACATATTCCATATATCTCAATTTTATTACAACAATAAATGTTATAAATTATTCTACAAAATAATTCATAATTATTTTGTGAATATTGCAATCTTGCCATTGGAAAATTGTGAATCATATTCACAACCCAAAATAAAATGTAAATTACATTTTCAATTTAATGTCCAATGTGAATCCAATTCACATTAACATTTAATTAACAAATGTAAATTACAAACAGCTCTCTCTTATATATTATAAATCACATTTATAATATGTATGACTAATATAGATATTACTATCCACATTATTCATATCCATGATAATTAAATCACATTTAATCATCTTGGATCTCTATTCTCATGTGCCCAAATAATATGAATCACATTCACATTATTCACATCTTCGATAAATAAATCTCATTCAATTATCTTAGATAACTATCTTTATAATATGAATCCAATTCATATTACTCATGATAATTAAATTACATTTAATTATCCATTTTCTCAATGCTCGGATACATAATATCAACAATGAAATTATCCTGAACCCTTTCAAGGATAATGCGCTTTCTCCGTGAGACTTGGATATTGAGATCATATCTTAAATCCAGATCGTAGGCCTCCCATGGATGCTTGATTAAATCAAGACCGCAAATCTAATCTTCTCATTGCATCTGAATCACATTCAGATCAATGTCCAACATTTGGACTAAGATCAGATTACTTCTCTACCGAGAGGAGTCACTAAAATCCAGACTGTTTCATCACTCCCTTGGAATGGAAGCGTCATGGTTATACAATCGTTTATGATCACATCACCCTCAGGTATTCCCAATACCTGTACATCCTGCATACTGGAAGACTCAGAATAAACTCGAAGATTTGGATCAACTTTATACTGTCTACTTCATGGTTTTATCAGTAAGTTTCTCATTCGATCATTGGGAGTCAGTATCGATCATATACTTTCAAAAAGCATATATCATACCTATGTCTTGATCATATACTTTCCAAAAAGTATATATCAAACCTACAAATTCAGTCAAGCTTCCAAAGCGAGACGACCGTGTGCACGGAATTTGATTATTCCCAATATCTCATGAGTGAGCTCATGTCTTTCGGTTCAGTAACTAAACCGATATGATCCCTTTGAGAGATCGTATTACTCATATGCCCTTATATGCACACCAGCACGCCGGTGTATAGACCTTGGTTTGGTCATCAACCTATTGGTATGCCAAATGTACATACTCAGACATATAGTAACACATCTGTCTCGGATCAGAGGATGCGTGCATGTATCGTGACAGCATACGATATAGGACTTTGGTTATCTCGATCTCATTAAGTCAACTCTTTGACCTAACTAATCTGACACCTCCGAATCTCTATTCCTATGCAGAGGACCTGCATCAAGAGGTAGGTCAGATATCGGCCATTAGAGATAAGGATTGCCATCTCCTACTCATGCTGGAGATCATCTCTTAGCAATCATTTGGCGGTGCTTGATGAGTCCCTAATCTAACTCTTTAGATATGCATCCAAGCACCAACCTCTATGATTCAACAGTTGAATCAACAGTTGTATGATCATCAAGATGGCCATGGTACATAACCCTAATTGTACTAAGGGACCTATTATGCAAATTATTTATTCTTCATTTCAGATCAGATAATGATATTTGCAATAACATTTATTGCATAATGGCTCGTCGTGGGCTCGCATGTCAAACAATCTCCCACTAACCCAAAGAGCCATTAATGGGCTAATCATTTAAACCCACACTCATGTGACAATCATAGGCTATTTAGAAAATAGCTAGGTAAGTTGATCCGTCACTTTGTTCTCGTGAGACTACGCCAAGTCCTTTTACGGCACTTGCATATCCCCAGTAGCAGTGTTCCCATCTAATGCGAATGTTGCATCTTATGCAACTAATACTCAATCTTGTTAGTTACAGTGTCCTTGACACTACAGCTTAACATTTATTATAACCAGTATTTTCATAATCCTTATCTGAATACCCATATTCCTGGAGATGACTATCTCTTAAGGTATCCACAGTTAAGACCTTTTAGATCTTTGTCTATAAAGTCTTAAGCCTTTGAAGATGAGACTTTGAGATCACTATCTCAAAAACCTTGTCATCTATGAAGATTTTGTTATTACTGCAATCAAGTGTTTTCTCTCCATAGTAGGATTAGCAACACTTTGCTACTCCCACTACATGGCAGATATCTGTCACCAAAGAGCAAGTCTCATCGCAAGCAATGTCTTCTCTTCCGGTGTTAAGCTCATGGCTATGAATCGTGCTTTGAAGGTCTCTACATTCTCATCAGGTTCCCTTTCTCTTGAAGATCCATTTACACTTTTACAGGTCTTACCCATATAGGTGGAACCTCGAGGGTCCATATACAACACTTGTATATGAAGTCTACATTAGACTTTTATTGCTAACATCCATCTATCCACGCTATGATCTTCAGAAGCATCATTACATGAAGTTCGATCATTGTCTGATTTCTCTGACACATGGAATCCATACTCAAACTCATTTGAAGAGGTATTAGTGTTTCATCTTCAATTGTCCTTTTAGTTTCCAATTTCATGAGCTTCATTATCTTCTCAAGATTAAATGAGTTCCTACACTTCATTTTCATCTTGATTCTCAAGAGTCTCAACCTCTAGGAATCACATTCTCAGAGCTGAGATATTTTAAGAATCTCAAGGTGATAAAGTAGATATTCAATACCATCATTTATTTTCCTAATGAAGCTGCACTTTCTAGTGCTCAATTCCAGCTTATTTGCATGGAATCTCATTAAGGATATATAATAGTCTCTACTATATATATACCTGGAAACTAAGAGGAAATTATGCTAAAATTCGTCATTGATCAAATCATATCACACATAATCCAATTGTATCTCACTATAACGAGTCAAGTTGTGTTAGGAGGATTGAGATAGAAATGATATTCATATCTCCGTAAGGTATCCTTTGAATTCATCTAATAGATACATGCTACCTAGATTAGACTAAATTCATTTTATCTTCCTTTAAACTTTGGTTGTAAATCAAAATGATGAAATCTTTGAACATTTCAAAGGTTTCTTGGGTGAAGAGAAGAAATCTTATCATACATAATCATTAATAGATATCACATATCCATAAATGTTTACTATGATATAGATGATCCGCATACATCAATATGTATGAGATCCTGAATACCTTGACATCTTACACCTTTCCCAAGGAAGGGTGTATTGGAAATTTTACTTTGAATACAATATTCATAAGTATGTAAGTTTTGAAATTTTAGACATTCTAAAGTTTCATCTCTTACTAGTCCATTGATCTCATCAACAGACATATGTCCAAAACTTGATGCTAGATCATTTTCAAATGATCCTCATCCTCCAATTGATCTTATAAAGGTTTTAATTTTCAGTATTAGAAATCTTAATGAACACTCATTAATTTTTAAATTTTGTGGAGTCCACTAGATGTTAGATTACTATCTGAAATATATATCCATCATAACTCTTCATGATAGTTCTATCTCAGAATTCATGTTTATTTCCAACATTTAGAAACAAACAATGAGTGTATTCTTATATCTATGTCATAGAGACATTCTCTAAGACTAAGGGCTCTTCCACTGAAATTAACAAGTCTATCAATCCAACAGAGATTGTTGCAACAACTGCATCAATGTCCATGTGGATCACTATTAAACCTTTAGATCAAATATCTAATCTTCAAATATATATGCAACCAATTGCAAGTTTTATTAGAAGATTGAGATACAATTATTTGACTTTATCTTATCAAATAAGAAAGTCAATTTCAATGATTATATATAGATTATTCTGATGCTCTATCCGAGTCCTTCTCTTAGGATTCCAGACAGACTTGATAGTCATACTATCAACTCATCAACTTATTGCAGTATTGGCATTCATCCAACTCTTTGGATGTCATATGGAAGATACAGAAGTAGGCCAACTCTTTGACTTTCCTTCTTAATCGGGTCGGACCCATGCTTCCACATATCCACATCTATCTAAACTCTTAAAATATTGGTTCAAGTAGATATTCAAACATTTTGAATACATCATCTCTTATGAAGCTATCATTCTGCATGATGTAGTAAACCATGTCATTCATGATAAATGTCAAGAGCACATATGTATGCCAGAATATATTCATTGATTTTATAAGAATTATTTGACAATTGCGATCATCATCGACATGTCACTTCCAAAGTACATCCTATTAGAGATCAAGACTATAGAGACATAAAAACTCTAGGGTTGTAGTCCTATTATCCATTTAATTGTCATTCCTCATTATTATGAGGAAACTTGCATATTGCAACCACATACATTATGTGTCCAATGCAAGTACAATATATGGATCATGAGTCCAATCCATGATATTTTACTGGTTATCATTGAGTATAACATTGAGTGGATTTAACGAAGGATTATCTGAAATAAGAAATTTGCATAAATATATAAATATATATTTTACTTTGATTTAGAAATTTTTATATCAAAGTTGGCTTGCCTTGTCAACACTGAAAGTTCATTTCCTTAATCACTTTCAATGTAAGAGATTTACTTACCATCATATCTCAGCAAGATCTGGGATCTCCTTCCTTATCTTTGTTACATTCCAATAATATGAGAATCTGCAACTCGGATAAAAAGAAGCAGGAACACATTCCGCCTTGTAAGTCCAACTTGCATTCCCAATTCGGTCTTTAACACCCAAGCCCACCACCCCTAAGGCGATGTTGACCCCTCATTAATAGAACCAACTGTCAACAGGAATAGTACTCGCTATGCGCAATCCAATATCGCCCCAATAATATGAGGATCCGACATTGGGGTCACTACGCATACGGCCTTACTCTTTCGAGAAGCAAAGAGCCCGATCCAGATACGCTTGCATAAAGAGCTGTCACTTCGGACAGGCGTCTCCCACATGCAATCCCTGGTGACGGAACCCTTCGCCTTGACGGGAGATCATGGATGTCACTTATGTGATCCACCATATCATGTTCAAATTCTAATTAATCATTATGAATCATATTCATTACGATTAATTCTTCCAAGGGAAATGACACATCTATTTATAATAGATTGTCTTTATTTTAATTGGATTCCAATTAATCTAATCATATTAAATTAATGATCTAATTTATATCCAACAAACATTCTTTATTGTTACTTGAATCATGGTATTATCTCAAATACGTATTATTTCGATTTTTAATAATTATAAATACATCATGATTTCTTAAGCATTATACTAACCCTACCCGCTGTCATGGCCAGTACCGACGAGAGTGGGACGGACCACATACGTTGCAACCCGCAACCCCAATGCTCTCCGACTAGACACCATATTCACCTCGAGAAAGGATAATGCAAATTAGATCACTTTGTACTTGAGATGATCATAGGTTCTTCAACCGAAATTATACCATATAATAATAATCAAAATAATTTTGAGTAACATTATAATGAGATTTGCTAAACAAATCCCAAATCCTATTCAAGTAACATGTTTGTTGGAATGTAGATCATGTAACCAATTAGTGATCTAGATCACATCTAATCAAATATTGGTTAAGGCAATGTCATTTAAGGAAATAATTATCATCAAAAATTTCACAAATATTTATGCACAATTATTCCAGGAAATTAAACAATTTAATTTCACTAATTGATTAAATGACAATCACTAGGTTCTTGATTAGGAAAGTATTTCCAGCAGTGACCCTCACTTACTAAAAATACCATATCTCAATCAATTTAAATACAAATTAAGCAAAGTAAGTTCCTAGAGTTTGATAATTTGATTTACATCAGAACCTAAGTGATTTGCATACATTTCAAGGCGTTTCAAATCCGCAATTAACATCTTAATTACGTTGAGATTCGCAGTCCCCGAAACTGTGGATACATGTTCACTAAAATGAGCATAACTTGAGCAAACGGAATCGAAATGACGTAAACTCAGATCCTACGATTTCCTTATTTGATGGGGAACAAAATACAATTATTATTTTCATGTTTAAATAATTTAAATAATGTCGAAAATAATCTCAAAACAGATATGCGAAAATGAAATACAAGAAAACATTCGCAAACCCTAATGAACCCAAGTCGTCCTAGATTTACGGATCGTATACAAAACCTTCCAACCTGGCTCTGATACCACTTGTAGGATACGGTTAGATCCTCAGGCGCATCAAGGAAGCATGAGCATCGTATCGAATACGACGAAGAACAATTAGTCGCACTAATTGTTCTATGCAGCGGAAATTAAAAATTTTCATACGACGAAACCACATGTTCCAAGAAAACTTCTCGGATCGTTTCATCTAAAGCAAAAACAAGTATTAGGGTTACCTCTTGAAGCGTGGTTGTGATCGAGTCTCTAAACAAAGAGACCTCATGTCTCAAGTCCGATCCGACGGAGGAGACGCTTGCGAGCATGGGGATGAACTGCGTGCTTCTCGCAATCCATGTTGATGATCCAAGCGGCGGATCTCCTTATCTCGACACACGAGATCTGACGTCTTCTTCACGAGCGAGGCACACCCAAGGAGATGGAGAACCACAAACAAACGATCGGGCAGCATAACGACGACGCTGCGGCGATGGAGAACCTCTCTAGGGCATCCATGGTGGACGGCCACATGAGAGGGATAGAGAGAGGGCGTGCAGAGAGAAAGAGAGAGAGAGAGAGATGTTCTCTTATGTGTAAAGAAAAACAAAGGGGTGCCTCTCCTTTTATAACATTTTGGGATCCATGGATCTCAATCCATATGACAACACAAATCTAATGGCTCTCATTGATTGCGTTTCTTTTAATGGGTAAGATTTGTGTTGGTAAATCCAACAACAATTAATTTAATTTAGATTAAATATATGTTGATAAATTAAGATAATTTAATCACAAATTAAATCAACAAATATGGAGATAATGGAAAGAGAGAATGCCTTCTTCCATATACATGGAGTGGACGACCTCCCTTTCCTAATAGGAATAGGTGGCAGTCCCTCCTATGGAAGGAGGATCTCTCAAATGTGATCTTCCTTGATTACATATTCCATATATCTCCAATTTATTACAACAACAATTGTTGTAAATTATTCTACAAAATAATTCATAATTATTTTGTGAATATTGAGATCTTGCCATTGGAAAATTGTGAATCAAATTCACAACCCAGAATAAAATGTAAATTACATTTTCAATTTAATGTCCAATGTGAATCCAATTCACACTAACATTTAATTAACAAATGTAAATTACAAATAGCTCTCTTTTATATATTTAAAATCACATTTATAATATGTATGACTAATATGGATATTACTATCCACATTATTCATATCCATGATAATTAAATCACATTTAATCATCTTGGATCTCTATTCTCATGTGCCCAAATAATATGAATCACATTCACATTATTCACATCTTCGATAATTAAATCTCATTCAATTATCTTAGATAACTCTCTTTATAATATGAATCCAATTCATATTAGTCATGATAATTAAATCACATTTAATTATCCATTTTCTCAATGCTCGGATATATAATATCAACAATGAAATTATCCTGAACCCTTTCAAGGACAATGCGCTTTCTCCGCGAATACTTGGCGATAAGGATATGGCGATGGTATTTTTCCACGTATAGTGACTTAGATATTGAGATCATATCTCAAATCCAGATCATGGGCCTCCCATAGATGCTTGATTAACTCAAGACCGCAAATCTGATCTTCTCATTGCATCTGAATCACATTCAGATCAATGTCCAACATTTGGACTAACATCACATTATTTCTCTACCGAGAGGAGTCACTAAAATCCAGACCCATTTCATCTCTCCCTAGGAATGCAAGCGTCATGGTTATACAATCGTTTATGATCACATCACCCTCAGGTATTCCCAATAGCTGTACATCATGCATGCTGGAATACTCAGACTAAACCCGAAGTATTGGATCGAATTTATACTGTCTACTTCACAGTTTTATCAGTAAGTTTCTCATTCAATCATTGGGAGTCGGTATCGATCATATACTTTCCAAAAGCATATATCATACCTAGCTCTTGATCATATACTTTCCAAAAAGTATATATCAAACCTACAAATTCAGTCAAGCTTCCAAAGCGAGACGCCCGTGCACACGGAATTTGATTCTTCCCAATATCTCATGAGTGAGCTCATGTCTTCCGCTTCAGTAACTGAACCTGTATGATCCCTTTGAGAGATCGTATTACTCATATGACCTTATATGCACACCAGCACGTCGGTGTATAGACCTTGGTTAGGTCATCAACCTATTGGTCTGCCAAATGTACATACTCAGACATATAGTAACACATCTGTCTCCGGTCAGAGGATGCGTGCCTGTATCGTGACAGCATACGATATAGGACTTTGGTTATCTCGATCTCATTAAGTTAACTCTTTGACCTAACTAATCTGACACCTCCGAATCTCTATTCCTATGCAGAGGACCTGCATCAAGAGGTCAGTCAGATATCAGCCTTTAGAGATATGGATTACCATGTCCTACTCAGGATGGATATCACCTCTTAACAATCATTTGACGGTGCTTGATGAGTCCCCAATCTAACTCTTTAGATATTCATCCAAGCACCAGCCTATATGATTCAACAGTTGAATCAACAGCTGTATGATCATCAAGATGGCCATGGTACATAACCCTAATTGTACTAAGGGACCTATTATGCAAATTATTAATTCTTCATTTCAGATCAGGGAATGATACTTGCAATAACATTTATTGCATATTAGCTCGCCGTGGGCTCTCATGTCCAACAAAATGTTGGTTCAGCAATTAGTGAGAATGAAAAATCCATGATTGATGAAACAATGATCAAATATCAATCTTCATTTACCTCAAAATCTGTTGACACAGAAAGGAATGTATATTCTTCAATTTTAACTAAGGATGTCCAAATTTCAACTCACAGTCTCTATTACGTGTACTACTATATCTTATGGCCTGTAATATATGAGCATAACCGACAATGAACCTTACTTTCGACCGATGATGTGAAACGATATTACGTGGTACACACGTAAAGGGGTTCGACACATACCTCAAGACCGATGAAATGTATCCATGAGAACTCTACGTGTCTCTCCTTACTCCCAAGTTGACGTGCTCCTCTACCGAATCAACGCCGATATCACCTACAATGAGGATAAATCTCTTTATGAGATTCTCCCTCTACTCCCCCTCTCTTCTTCTCTCTTGCTCTCTCTCAATTTTTTTCCAAGAACAAGTGATGTGAGGAGAGGGATCCTTTGGATTTTATGCCTAAAAAGGACAAACAATTGGCTAATAATACTCATTAATTTTAAAATAAAATCATGTTTTTAGTTGAGAGAATAAAAGGAAAGTAGGGCCGGAGAAAGGGGAAAATATTTAGTCGTTACAAAGGTCCATCTAAATTAATAATATATTTTTAAAAGTTTGAATATATAAAGGATTTAATGGGGCTGCCCCAACATGGCTGCCCACTCTTTATTTTTGACATTTTTTTATTTTTTTGAAAAATATCACCATGCATATTCATCTATATATCCCTCCAACATGTCATTCCAATTTCGTCAGATTCAGAGACTCTTATGCCCTCTATCTAGAACATGTAATTTTAACGGTTTAAGAATTGATGTAATCAACATATTCTAGGGAGGGCATAGGAGTCTCTATTTTTGACGAAATTGGAATGTCATGTAAGAGGGATATATAGATGAATATACATTTGATATTTTTCAAAAAAAATCGAAAATAACGCAGGAGCAGCCCCATTACACTCATATATAAATATGATGATTAAATATCTTATGCAATCGTAACTTCTAGTACTAACACACACACGCACACGCAAGAGAACACAACACATATCATGCCTAAAATTATAGAAAAATAGGCTTCCAAAAAAGTCAAATATAGTTATGTCTAACTAGTTTTGAAAAAAAACAGTTCAAAATGGGTAACATATCTTGAAATCTTACATATACTTCAATACATTTCTTTATTCAAAATGGGCTGGATATACTATTAGATTATAATAAACTGAGGTTATATCTACATGTTCAATAGGAACTTAAAATAATTGATTCATGGATGGTGTTTTAAAGGCAAATATATTCAAATGGAAAACATATCTTGAAATCTAATATATACTTCAATACATTCTTTATTCAAAATGGCTGGATATGCGATTAAATTATAATAAATTGAGGTTCTATCTATATGTTCCATAAGAACCTAAAATAATTGATTCATGGATGGTATTCTAAATTTACCACATTAACTACTGTATGAAAACCAGCAAATGGACGTCTACAAATATAGGTTTCATCATATCGATCTCGATCTACTTTTAAGTACAAACAAGGATGCATATATAATGAAGGATATAAAAATTAGGGTTTTTATCATTTGTGCCCCTCTAAGATATTGTAATTTCAGTTACACCCCTCTCTTTTTGATAATATCAGTTGTTCCCCTCGCTTCTTCTCCATTATCAATTGTGCCCTTCCATCAGATTGACCGTCAAAAAAATAAAATAACCTTGATTTATTCAAACCATGGTGTGGTTAAGAATGGCATTATGATCAGAATAAAATATCTCCTTTCTTTCCCATAAGCCCTACAAGCTCGAATTCCTCTCATCTCACTATAGTACACGACTGTCTCCTCCTCGTGGCTCATAATGATGAACAATCTCCAAGACATCAGCAGGTCGAACATGACATCCCCCGACAGCCTCGACAAAACCATCGGAAGGGGGGTAAGGCAGAACTGGATGAGATGGGGTTGGGAAGGAGGACGATGGGATGGAGAGGTTGAGTGGGCGGAAGGAGTACCTGGGTCGATCTAGGGAGGAGGGGGCAGAGCATGGCGCTGGAGGGTTTGGGCTGTGGAGGAGGGGCAGAGGAGGAGGTATGGGGGAGGAGCTCAGGGCAGAGCTCGAGGGTGGATGGGGTTGGGCTAGGGAGGAGGGGCGGGCTGGGAAGAAGGGGGCGGAAGGAGGTGCGGGGGTCGAACTAGAGAGGAGGGACAGAGCTCGAGGATGGAGGGGGTTGGGCTGGGGAGGAGGGGTCAGGCTAGCGAGGAGGGGCGGAGGAAGAGGTGGGGGAGTAGCTCGGGTCGGAGCTTGAGACTGGGGGAGGGGGGAAGGTCAGGGAGGAGGGGTAGGCTGGGGAGGAGAGGCAAATGAATAGGTGTGGGGGATGAGCTTAGGTCGGATCTCGAGGCTAGAGGGGTTGGGCTAGGGAGGAGGGGACAGGCTGGGAAGGAGTTGTAGGGGAGGAGGTTGATGAATCGGTGATTCATCGTGTTTATTCTTTCATTTTGGCTAAAATCTTTGGTAAAATACATGTAAATAATCATTAATTCCAACTAATTATCATTCTAACCACACATGTTAATATTATATATTTAACACTTATTTTACCCAAAATAAAGAATAAAGATAAAAGGAAAAATAAAAGAAAAGAAGGCTGTAAATATGAAATATATACAGACTGATCCTAACCCCGAGACCAGGTCATATTGACCGGGTCGATAAAATAAATAAGTAGGGGGAGATAAAGATCTTAACCTATAAAAATATCAAGAAAATCTAGACCAAAAATATAATTTACCCATTTATTACAATGTAAATATTTCACTTAATTTATTCATCACTTACATCACCTCAAATCAAAAGACTTCTGTTATAAAAATTATTCATAAATATATATTATTTTATAAAAATATCAGAAAAATAATTCGTTAATAAAAATAATTAACCGTAATGAACCATAAAAGCCGCAAAAGACGACTTTCAAGGTTCATAACTATTTATATAAAACTCCAAATGGACCAAACTCACTTTTAAAATCCATTTTACACTTAGTATTATTTATTAAAAATATCAAAACATATTCGAATAAAACCGATGAATTTTGATGTTTTGGACCCATTGCATATATGTATTATACGTAGAATCTTCCTGGATTTTTAATAATTAACCGTAAACCCGATCAACTTAATTTCTTTTCTTAAAATCTTCTAAAATTGTATAGAAAAATATAATTTAATTAAAATGCTTCAGCGAGCAAAATTTTCCGAGCCTCATAACTCGATTGTATGAACTCCGAATTGGGCAATCTCAATCCTAAAATTTTAATTATTCAATTATCTACAAAATGACACTAGTTTCGCTAAAATCGTAGTTAATAACAAAAACCCGATTTTCGGGTCCTTATTAGTATATTGTACAATGTACCGTAATATATTATTATTCTATATAGGTTATTTTATAATTATATGCTTTATTTATATTTTAATTAAATAAAAATTTTAAATTAATTTAGTTATTTATATATAATTTAATTATTTAATTATATATTAATTAATAATTAATTACTTAATTATATACTTAATTATTTAATTAATCATTTAAATAATTTATTATCTATATTTAATTATTATTTATTTATTTATTTATGAAATTAATTTATAATTAATTTAACATAATTATTAAATATTAAATATAATTTAATTTACTTTATTTCTCTCTCTTTCTTTCCCATCTCTCTAACCTTACCAAAATTTTTCCCTTCTCCCCCGATTCATCTTCTTCCTCTCGTTTCTCCTCACACCGTCACCCATCCTTCTTCTTCGATGCGTCCACCCGTCGCCCTCTCCTTCCTTTTCCTTCACCAACAACTGTCCAATTACCAGTTGTTAGGATCATTTTTCCATCTACCCACCAATGACAAGAACATGGCGGTGCCCACACTCGATCCTCTCTATAAATAGGGCCTCAATCCTCCCCATCAGAAATATCTGTCAATTTCACTAGCCATCTTCTAGTGAACTCTGACAGAAAAAGCGAGAGTGACAACAAGTTTCCTTCACCATTCCAGTGAGGACGAAGGCTAGGATCCGACGAGATCATCGTCGGTGTGAGGATCTACTCCACCGCGCAAGGAGACTCCACGAAGCACCACCACGTTGAGGCCATGACTCTTTGAAATCCTTATGAGTTCTAGATTCCCAAGCACATCCTTCATCCTCAATCTCAGTTCAGGTTAGGTCCGAATCTCTTCCTTTTCCTATTTCCTCTCCTAATATCATCTTTTCTTCCTTCTTAATCTTCTCTGTTTCTCTCTCTTATCTAATACATAAATCACATCTGATTGTCCTCATTCTACTTTTAACCACCTCATCCACAATCTATGCCCATTTCTCTGTTATTTTCTCTTAATCCGAGTCTCCACATCCTCATTCATCCATTTGCTCCAGGCTCCGATTACCTTGATAGGAACCATTTCTCCCTCGATAGGAGCACCCCATTCACGAACTCCTATATGTTTCTGGAGCGAGCCTTGTGCTCGAGTTGAATTTGGTCATTGCAGCTAACAGGAAGGACAAAATCTGGATCATCTACCTACATGAATCATCATTAACAAATACACCAGAAAATCTGAGAATCACTGAACCATTAATATTGATATGGATCTAAGGCTCTGACATGATTTCCTTCTGAGTACGCTTCCGTAAAGCATCAATCGACCTGATCGTTGTCTATGACTTAACAGAAGAAGATTCACAACTTTCTAGAGCGCATTTGTTCTCTGGCCGAACAGATCCACTACTCAAGACATACGACTGCCTTAATCGCCACTTGTAAGGAAGAACATGAATATGAGAATAGGAACCTTCTCTATTGTCCAATTTTGGAGTTTTTTATTAAGGCCGCTCGATCGAGTTTGATCGAATGGTTGTGATTGTTTCGACACCGCGTCAGCATGCCTGGAATCCATCGCCTACTGTTCAAGCCACCTCACGTACCCCGCACGTGAGGACCCAGATATTTCTAGACATTTGCGAATTGGCCCTCTCATTTGGTTTTAATTACAAGTAGGTTCCACGCTTCAACATGTAATCGTCACGTGCTACCTACCAATTTTACATAAAACCCCCGATACTTGAACATTTGCGCACAGGTCCTTCGAGATGAGCAGGCACATACCCAGGCATGTGGGTACTGGGAATTTTGTACAAACACTTTTGCAGTTTCTGCATATTCACATGCGTGCCCCTACAGTTCCTAGAAATTACGCCTATACCCCTATCACTGTAAATACATATTGTACAAACACTATACATCATAAATAAAATTCAAAATACAAAAAAAATATATAAAATAACCAGTATGACATTCTATACAGTATAGAATCATATTTTGAATAGCATCAAATAAATCATTAAAACACTAAAAATTCTAATAAAATCTAAAAATCTAATAAAAAATATAAAAACATCTTTAAAAAGCTTGACAATTTCTTTTATATTATAGCTAAGGCTATTTCCCTAAGCGCTTATAGAGGGTAGTGGAGTTCGAAGCAGTCGGAATTTTACCAAGCTCAAAAAAGCCGAGGCAGTTCAACGCGGTCTGTGGGAATGATGATCGGTTGTGAAATCTTCTTTCATAGACAAGACCTCAGACTTTGACTTTCTCTCAAATAGTACGGATATTGGATATTCTAGTTGGGAAGAAAGAAAACACTATAAAAATTTCTCTTAGCATATTTTACCATATTTTACACAATAAAATAAAGATACAAAAAAAATAAATAATAAAATAAATAAAAAATATAAAACACATAGAAACTTGCAAAAATCATAACTAAATAAATAAAAATTGTCTAACACACAACCTATTTGAAGATAGTTTCATCTCCTTTCCAGTAAAAATAAAATAAAAATAGTTTCGCATTATTTTAAATCTTGAAAATCATAAATTCCTCGGCAGTTTTCAATAAAAACATAAATTTCACCCTTACAAATAAACCAAACCCCATAAACATCCTAAAAGAACTTTCTAAAAATTCATAAAAATAATAAATAGAAATAAAACATAAAGATAATAAAAAAAATTAAATAATAACAAATTATAAAATACTAAAAAATTATAGAAGTAATATAAAATTCATTAAAAATCAAATAAAAATCCAGAAAAAATGTTAAGAATAAAATAAAAATTAGGAAATCGTTTACCTTAGTTTTTCTATAGTTCAACCCTACTTATCAATAGTTTGCTTCCCCGAGTTCAACACTCCCGTGCTTAACCGCTGATACTTCAATTTAGGAGTATAAATAAAATAAGAAGATAAATTTGAAATTAATCTTTTTTTGCAAAAACTCATCTGGTCGATACAACGATTGTGAAATCTTTCTCTCTGATTCTTTTGTAGAAATAAAGAAGATGATCAGGTGGAGATTTTTCAGAGCTATGTGGGAGGAGCTCGAGGTGGTGTATAGAGTTAGAGGGGATGTAGGGAGGAGGGGTGGGAGAGGAGGGGCGAGGGAGGAGGAGCATGGGAGGAGCTAAGGGCAGAGATCAGGGCTAGAGGGGTCGGGCTAGGGAGGAGGAGGAGGTGTAGGGAGGAGCTCGAGGCTGTAGGGGGTCGGGCTAGGGAGGAGGGGGCAGGATGGGGAGGAGAGGAATGGGAGGAGGTGCGGGTGAGGAGCTCGGGGCGGAGCTCAGGGTAGGGAGGAGGAGCACGCTGGGGAGCTAGAGGTCGTGGGAGGAGCTCCGGGCAGAGCTCATGCTAGGGAAAAGGGGGTTGGCTGGAGAGGATGGGCAAAAATGGAGTTGTAGGGGATAGTTGAGGAGGATGAAGAGAATGGCGAGAAGAGGAAGAGGATGGGGGAGGAGGAATAGGATAGAAAAATGACCTTTACAATCTTGTTTTTTAATTTATTCCCGTTATATCCCCTAGGTTAACGTTTGTTTGCATTGGAGATGGACTGCAACTAACCCATGGTGCATAAGTGATAGAATGACAAGAAGTCGGTGGCACAATTAATATTCCCAAAAAAGGAGGGGTATAACTGAAATTGCAATACCTCAGAGGGAAACAACTGATAAAAACATTAAAAATTATGTTATTATATTCATAAAAATATATACAACAACAACAAAACATTTTCCCACAATTAAGTGGGGTCGGCTACATGGATTTTTCGCCTCCATTCAGATCTATCTTGGGTCAATCCCAGACTTATATCCAAAAAATATCCCTTTGTATAGTCTCTTTCCAACACTTCTTGGGCCATCCTCGCCCTCTCTTAGCCGGTTCAACATCCCAACACACGCATCTCCTAACTGGTGCATCAACTGATCTTCTTTGCAAATGACCAAACCATCTTAAGTGATTTTCTCGCATCTTATCCTCAATCGGAGCAACACTAACATCCTTTCTGATTGCATCGTTCCGAATCCGATATTTATGTGTGTATGTTCACACATCCAACTTAGCATTTTCATTTATGCTACAACCATTCTCTGTACATGTTTATAGTTCACAGGCTAACATTCAGATCCATAGAGCATAGTAGGTCTCACGGTTGCTTTGTAAAATTTTTCTTTATTTTTTAAAGGAATTTTCTTATCACAGACAACAACAGAGTCACCTCTCCACTTTAGCCAGCCTGTATTTATTCTATTAGTAACATCTCTATCTATTTCCCCACCATGTTGCAAAATAGATCCAGATATCTGAAAAATTCTCTCTTCTGAATGTTATCGTCACCAATCTTCACATCGATTCCTTCGTCATTGCTTCCATCAAAGATGCACTCCATATATTCCGTCTTAGCTCTACTTATATAAAATCCTCTAGTCTCCAACTCATGTCTCCAGACCTCAAGCTTCTCATTTACTCCATCTTTAGTGTCGTCAATCAACACAATATCATAAGCAAATAACATGCAGCAAGGTAACTCATCCCGAATATGACTTGTCAACTCATCCATAATCAAAGTAAAAAGAAATGGACTCAAAGCTGAACCTTGATGTGAACAATTGTTGATGTCAAATAGCCAGTCTTCCCAGACGGGGTCCTTTCACAAGATAAAGCCCTATCATACGTGTCCTTTATGAGATTAATGTACATGTTGTCTCTTCTCTAAAACTCTCCACAATATCTCTCGTGGGACATAATCATAATCCTTCTCCAAAACAATAAAGATCATATGGAGGTTCTTCCTTTTAGCTCTATAAATCTCCATTGTTCTCCTCAGCAAATGGATGACTTCAATAGTTGTGCGACCTGGCATGAATTCGAATTGATTTTCTTTTATGTTGGAAACTTGCCTCAATCTTCTTTCGATCGCACGTTCCCAAATTTTCATAGTGTGCTTCATTAGCTTGATACCTCTGTAATTTGAACAATTTTGAATGTCTCCTTTATTCTTATAAAAAGGCACCACGATTCGTATGCCAAGTCAAATCATGCTCACCTAAAACCCTCCATACTTCTACAGGGATGTCATCTAGTCCTACACCTTTCCCAGGTCTCATAAAAATATATATACTAATATAAAATGGATGTGAAAATGTGTATGCCCTTAGGGGGTTAGCTCTTCCTGCCTCACTTTTCACGTTTTTTTTTGAAAATAAAAATCTTATAAATTTATTATTAAATCCTTATATTATGGTATTAAAATTTCATGTGAAACAGAGACTCCTACAACCTCTATCCAGACTGGGTCGATTTTAAAAATCTTGTGAACGTTAAAAAATGACTGTCTAGATGAAAGCCATAGGACTCTCTGTTTCACTTGAAATTTGAATGATATAATATAGGGATGTAGTGGTGAATATTGACGGAAAAAATTTTCAAAAAAAATAAAAATAGAGAAAATGAGGTGGGGGAGCTAATTTAGCTCCTCCTAGGGGCAATCCCATTTATCCCTAAAATGGATACAATTTGATATAGGTAACAACAGAAAATACGATATACATTTGCATATATACGTGTGTACAAACACATGGCAAAAAAATACTCATTCCTTTTAAATTTAAAAAAAGAGACATAAAATTACGCTAAATGCAACTAAAAATAAAACTACAATTATATTATTGTATGAAAATGATTATAGTAATACATAAAGTGATATTTGCTGATATCGATGTATCCATCTTAAAATAGACATTGATATACCTATATCAAATATTGCATGTTACAAAATACGGTAACGTCTGTGTCTGTAGGCAAAATACACTATTTAAGAGCTAAATACATGTGAATGCCTCTACGATTAATTTAAGCACCATCTCAATTAAATAAATCCTGGTTTTCCACGTAAACTCTTACCATGTTCGGCTTGGGTTAACCATAAACGTTTTTTTTCCTATTTCATGTGGGTCCACTTTTTCTCTCTTTTTTAATATATTAAATAAATCATTTCTCTTTTATCTATTCTAAAAAAATAATAAATTATACCATCATATCATATAAAAATTATAAACTACTTCACTTCTACTCACTTTTCCAAACTTCAAGACAATTACATCACAATAACTACTCACTTTTCCAAAATTCAATACAATCATATCACAACAAACCCACCCACAGTTTAACCCTCTATCAAATACCAAAATACAAAAATAAGTTACCCCCTACCAGTTTACTCCGGGTAACCCGCTTACCAAACACACCCTTATTCAATGATAAGGAATAAATATCTACATATTACAATGCATAAAAACGTCACAACCCCAAATCTATGACTTGTCGCTTTTGATTACGCAACTTAAACATACATATAGCAAAAACAAAGCAAGTTTACATGTTTATAATGGGAACATCGAGGCATACCGTCTCAGGGAGTCCAAGCATGGATGCGGAGGTGTGGAAGAAGGTTCGAGAGTTCAGTCACCGAATTCATCGTCTGCTTCCACCAAGCTCACGAAAGGGAGGAATGTGTTGCTGATCGCATAGAGTGTGTCCATCTCCCTAGGTGACAATTGATTTGTAAGGGGTGGTTGAGAAGGTAAGGATACTATGTGATCTAGGGTTTCCATGCCGATGGCGAGATAGTTGTTGTTCATGGTGAACCTTAGTAAGGGAGAAAAGATCTGCGCTCTATTTAGATAGATGGCCAAAAATATGGTGAGAGGAAGTGATCTTTAAAGGGTGTGTTTGGTATTTGGGTTAAGATGGGTTAAACTGGTAGCAGGTAACGCATTTTTGTGTTTTAGTGTTTGGATAGAGGGTTAAACTGGGGGTGGGTTAGAAGTGAGTTTATTGTGATATGATTGTATTGATGTTTGAAAAAGTGAGTAGTTATTGTGATGTGATTGTATTGAAGCTTGGAAAAGTTTGTAGAAGTTGAGTAATTTATAATTTTTATATGATATGATGGTATAATATATTTTTTTATGGAATTGATGACGGAGAATTGATTTATTTAATTTTTTAAAAAGAAATAAAGTAGAGCCCACATGGAGAGAAGATATGGGTTAAGGGGGGGTCTCTTGTCGAATTTGAGAAGTTTACCCCTCTTGTGGAACGGGGTCTAAGGGTTAAGACTTAAGACAAGACACATATTTCCGTACGAATGAGTGGTGAGAAATGTATTGGCCAATGGCCATCCATATCATCTAGGGTACAAGAAAGGGATGCATAGCTAAGCCCATAAAGATTAATTAATGCATGGAGTGATTATAGCGATACCACATTTCCACGCTGCCAAAATGTTTCGAAATATTTGCATATGTCGATTTCTTATACATATGTGGTTTGAGATAAAATACCTATGACCTCGGATTTGAGTGAAATTTAGAAGGTATGTTGAATACTAATTGAAGATGTAATCCATGAAGTTGGATTTTTGAAATCAAAATGACGTTCTTTTTTCTGAAGGCCATTACAACACCTCTGATTACATGGATATTACAGCAGAGGGTCTTCTTCCGCATGACGTCCAATTGTGATGAGGCCCTTTGAACAATTGGTCCAGGCGTTGCTTTCTTGCTGAACGAAGCAGGCGTTTTAACTTCTCTAGTACAAGGCTTGGAAGGAGATGCATAGGAAAGATCCATGGGACCTGATAATCACAGAGGAAAAAGTTCAAAATTAAAGTTAGTGTGCATTCCCGGATCTCTTCAATGCTATTGTTTCATCATTAAGCTCAAAACCCAATCTTACAAGAAGTATTAGTTTGATTTCGCGCACCATGTTTTTCATATTTAGAGGAACGTTTTTCTTTTTAAAACCTATACAACATGGAATCTTCCAAACTAACCCGAGTAAAGTAACTCTCAGTACATAGAGAATTCTAATTTGTTATAGTTTCATGAATCACATTTAGGTTTCGAATTTCGTCCAAAAATAATAGAAAAGCGGGAACTAAGTCAAACTCATGAAGTAGCGCTTTAGTTACACCACATTCTTTGAGTAAATGATCGATACTTTCCAAATTATACTTGAACAAATGACGATGATTGACACTAGTAATATTGAACTGGTGCACTTGAACTTGTGTTGTTGTTTTTCTATGTGCTAACATCCAATGAAAGTAAGTGACCCTGGGATCAAAGATTCAGATTCAAAACTTTGGGCGGAAAGAAGTCACAATTCCACCATCCATCAAAATAGTGTAGATTTTTTGGTAGTTGAATGAAACTCTAGAATTCGAGCTAGCAGATGGGATTTAGGTGGGCCTGCATTAAATAGTAAACTTAAAGGTAAACAATTTTCAATGCTTGTGCCCGTCTCCCATCAATTTCTATGTAATGACTATATATGTATGTATTTTGTGCTTTTTTTTAAAATGCTTGTGAACCAGTTGAACTTAGCTTCCCAGGATTGGAGACCCTCTTGGACATTGGTGGTTATTCTTTTGAGGAAAGTGAAGATTTCTGGGAATTGTTCCCGTAATGGTATGCCACCATTGATGAAGTCATACCAAAGAGAAGTATAGATGCCTAAGGATATCTTCTTGGAAATGATAGGATGCAGGTGTGATGATCCTGTGACATGTGCTTTCCAAATTTCAGATTTAGATGCGATGCCTCAAAAAGACAGTGTAATCGGACCTCTATCGAAGGTAGATGCATTAATCAGTTTAGATAGCCATGGTTTTTTTGTCCGTTATGCTGAAAGCAGATTTCGATAGTAAAGATTTAGATAGCCATGGTATTGTTAGGGTCATTAATGAAATTGGAGTAATTGAAAGTCGTATTGTTGGCATTATTAAGCCTCTTAAGAAGACTCTGGAGATTTTTACTGACAAGGAGGGATTGATCCTGGAGGGAGGACTTCTTGATCGGGTTTTTAAAGCACCTATCTTGACAATCAAGAGCATCCTTCCTAGTTGTCGACTTGCCTTCTCTCAAGCTTCAAAGACATCTCTTTATAAAGTGAGCGCTGAGTCAGGATCGGTTTCTGCTTGGGTTATGTTGCTGCTTCTTCCATGTTGTACTTTGCAGGTATTCCGTCCTCAGAATAGACGTGATTGCATGTCTGGCCATGGGAAGTCATTGCAACAACACCTTATCCTCAAGTCTCTCTCTACATGGGGAGAGGCCGATGGTATTGTTAGGCTTGTGGATCAATTATTGGACACTCATGTGCCTATGGGAATGGACATTGGCAGTGGCTACTCTGCAGAGGGAGAGAAGAAATTAAATCCAAATATCAAGTAATGTCTCCATAAGGTTGTTGATGGTCATTTTACAGCAGCGGTAAAGGTTTTGTCATCTTCAGGTGTAGCACCTTTCAATGGAGATATTGTTAAGGAGTTGGAGGCGAAGCACCCGTGCAATCCACCTCCATCCTTGCCGGATTTTCTCAGTCCTGAAGCCCCTCTTGTTGTGGAAGTTGACGCCATTCTTGGGTGCATTAAGTCCTTTCCTAAAGGGACTTCTTGTGGTAGAGACGGGTTGAGGCCCAACACCTACTTGATGCTATGTGTGGAGAGGGGTCTGTTGTGGCCATGGACCTTTTACACGCCATCACTCGTATGGTTAACTTATGGTTGGGTGGAAGATGCCCCACTTCTTTGTCAGAATTTATTGCGTCTTCACCTCTTATACCATTGCTCAAACTAGATAATAGCATTCGACCTATTGCAGTTGGTACTATTTGGTGACGGCTAGTATCCAAAGTGGCTATGGCAGGTGTTAGTAAAGATATGACTAAATATCTCAATGACTTTTAATTTGGAGTGGTGCTTCTGGTGGAGATGAGGCTATTCTACACAGTGTTAACAAAGTGTTGAATGTTCATCATACTAATGGCTCTCTTTCCCTGCTTACTGTGGATTTTTCTAATGCCTTCAATATGGTTGATAGGTATTCCTTATTGCGGCAGGTGAGAGAAAGATGCCCTTCTATATATTTATGGGTGGAGTTCCTATATGGGTAGGCACCAAGTTTGTACCTTGGAGATAGGCATATTTGGTCTTCCGCTGGAGTGCAGTAGGATAATCCTCTAGGCCCGCTTCTATTTTCTCTCGTTGTATACCCATTTATACATTATATCAAGGATCATGCACGGTATCTTGATGATGGTACAATTATTGGAGATACTTTTGAGGTGGTCAAGGTTTTAAATATCACCCAACAACATGGGCCAGACTTGGGTCTAGTTTTAAATATTCATAAAACAGAACTCTTTTGGCCTACTTGTGATGGCAGGAAACTTCGCAAAGGATTGTTCCCACCAGATATTGGTAGACCTTTATTAGGTGTGAGGTTGCTTGGAGGGGCTGCTAGTATGGATCACAATTTTGTTGAAAACCTGGCTTTGGAGAGGGCTGTTAAAGCGGTGAAGTTGATGCATCTTCTACCTCAGTTGAAGGAACCCCAGAGTGAGCTTCTCTTACTTCGTTCTTGTATGGGCTTGTCAAAACTTTTATTCAGTTTGAGGACTTGTCAACCTTTGTATATGAAGGAGGCCGTAATTTTATTTGACAGAGGCGTACGAGGTTCTATTGAGGACATTGTTGTTTATGGAGGATCTTTTTTTGGAGATCTTCAATGGAGGGTGGCTTCTTTGCCCATTCGACTTGGTGGCCTAGGACTACTTTCAGCAGTGGAGGCTTCTTTCCACGCTTTTGTGGCTTCCTGGGTGCAATCTTGGGAACTTCAGGACCATATCCTGCGTGACAGTAAAATTTGCAATATGGACTCCGACTTCGACTATACTCTTCAAAGAATCCATGATTTGATTCCCTCATTCAACCTCAGTTGTTTCTCTAAAAAGGACACCATCCTCCCTAAGACCCAGAATATTTTAGTGAGTGCACTTTTTAGGAAAATAATTGAGGATATGGAGGTGGTATATAACATGTCCGTTAGAGAAAAGGCAGTTTTTCGGTGTCTTCAATCTGTTCATACCCAAGATTTTCTCCTTACCCCTCTTATAGACGGACTTGGACTTCACATGTCACCGGTGGAGTATCGCAGTATCCTCAAATATCGTCTCATGATTTCGTTATTTCCTGCTGATGAGATTTGTCCAGTCTGTCGCAAGGCATGCTTGGACAATTTTGGTGATCATGTTATTCATTGTAAAGAGCTCCCGGAGTTTAAGTACAGACAATATCTCGTTAGAGACGTTTTATTCGATGTCCTCAAGCGTGCAGGTATTGCTGCTAAGAAAGAGGCATCGGTGAACTTTTTAACAAATTCATAGGAGGGAAGATCCACACCTAGACCTGTTGATATTTTGATTTTTGGATGGATAGGAGGAAAACATGCTTGTGTAGATTCGACAGGAGTTTCCCCGATGGTGGGGTTGAAGAGCGGGTCCTTCACAGTAGGGCAGGTTTCCCTTAAAGCTTCTTTAGCAAAAGTGGTGAAACACGAGAAAGCCTGCACAGAGAATCAATATGCCTTCATTCCCTTTGGTTTCGACACCTTTGGCTTCCTAGAACCGAAAGCTATTGAGATTTTAAAAAGGATAAAAAAGTGATGAACAGTAACGTGATGTACTCCAGATCTATGGATGTCGTATTTAGGAGAATAGGCTTTGCAATACAAAAAGGGCTAGCGGCGCAGCTTGCTGCCCGCTTGCTTTTTGTTTCGATGTAAACCTTTCCTATTTATATTATCTTTGAGATTCATTTCAAAAAGAGTTGTTAAAAGTTCTCATGTTCAAGATTCCTTATCCATCGTTGGAATTGGGACGAGGTATATTTTATTGCAGGCCACCTCTGCACAATATTTCTCGTGGATATTATCACACCAGAGGAATCCTCTTTGGATTTCATCGATTTTGTCTAAAATCGCCAACAGGACTTTAAACCAAGACATCATGTGATTCGCTAATGAGGGATAAGGAGGTGTTTCGAAGTGCCACTAAAACAAGCAGAGGACGTAGCATGGATTTCCATCCTTGCAACTTTGCAGTAAATTTCAGCAATAATAGGAGAGGTTCACGTGGTGAAGTGGAGTCCCCTTGACCCACACCCCTCTATAGTTTCAACCATCCCAGAGAAGAGCCATTTACCTTAAAGGATATCCGTGTGGTTTGTAGCAGAGCACGAAGCCACGGACCCAATAAGTGAAATAATCAAGGTAGTTTGATGTCTTTAGGACATTTGTGATGAATGTCCATCGAAGAGTGTGAAAGCTTTCTAGAATCGATATTTAGAATTAAACCTTTGGTTTTGGATCGATACCGGCTATTGAAAATAGTCGATGTGACCATAAAAGCATCAACCGTTGATCGATATTTTTAGAAAGCACACTAGGAAGGAGGGATGGCCTTCCCCAAGATCAGAGACCAACGATTTGCGATTAATTTAGAGAGGATTCTAATCAGAAGATTAATTAAGCGCCTATAGTTCTCAGTATCATGAGGTTCACCCTTTTTAAAAATGAGGGCCACTAGCACGTTGTTTAAGTCCTAAAGTCACGCTCGTTGAAATGCGAATCTTGAAGATGTCGGATTAGGTCAATGAAATCAGCTTTTAAGGTGTGCCAAAATGTTTGAATGAATTCAACAATTATCCCATCGGGGCTTTGTTTTTTCGAACCGTTTTATCGTGATTTCAATTTCCTTCAAAGTGAATGGTCTATTGAAAAAAATAGCGTCTAATACTATGATTAGGCCTTTTCGTAGGCTAATCTACTCATCATATCTTATAGGGCCTTTAAATAGTTTCCCGTAAAATTCAAGAATTACCTTGTCTATATCTTGAAAATCATTCACGATACCCCCATCAACCATCTTGAGAGCGTCGATATGATTCCTCGATGCTCTTGTGGATCCCATCAGTTTGAGAGATTGAGTGTTTGAGCTTCCTTCTGAAAGATAACTAATTTTTGCACGTTGATCCCACGTTTGGACTTCATCTTTTCCAAGGGACTCAAGTCTATTGTTTAGGTCATTTAATACAATCAACTCAGAGGCATCATTAAGCTTGATCCCTATTTCACGTCTTTTGATTTCAAGTTCCAAAGATTCGATTTCCTTATTGATATCGGGAAATGATTCTCTACGCCATCCCTTGATCAAAGGTTCCAGACACTTAATTTTAACTGCCCAACAGTAATGAGGGTTATCAAAAGACATGGGTCTTTTCCATGATTGTTGATAACAAAAAAGTTTCTATCATGAAGATGAAAAGAAGTGTATTTGGCTCCTTTTACGAGAAGCGGCTTGTGGTCTGAGAAAGTATTCGGGAGAATCCTTAATGAGATTACGGGAAATGAAACAAGCAAGGCATGGTTATCAAACATTGATCTAATATGGCCCGGGAGGCAAATGAGGAGGATCCCGACCAAGTGAAAGTGGTATTATTATCTTGTAGGTCAATCAAGACCAAGTCGTTAATCCAACGACCAAACCTTTTGTCAAACTTTCTCATGGGTTCTCAAGATAAACGATCAATGAGGAATCTTTTGAGATTGAAGTACCCGGGAATAAGTGTTGGAAAGGTGAAAAAATCTATCATTCGTTGTTGATCAAGGAAAATAGACTTCTAGTTTTCAGCCAGGGGACCATAAGAAATGGTAAGACGAGCGATAACAGTGGAATTCGAAAGTTAGAAGTCTAGTATTTGAAAAATATTCAGATTTAAAAGTAATCAAAGTCTTCAAAAATAATTAATGAGTAAATTGAATGATCCCATCCCGTAAGAGTGCCCAAGATCTGTAGATTGAGTGCCACGAAAGTCATCTTAAAGCAATCTCGCATCGAAGTTTTAGATCACTCGAATTCTTTTATCCTAGATGAAAATGATAGCATCACACGGGTCTTGTTAAGATTATGAAGATAGGCCCATTTGAGAGGATCCCTGATGAATCCATGATTCATAAACATTTTATGTGCATTTTGTCTTAAAATTTTTAACAAATGCATGTAAATATCCATTAAATTTCACTTTTTAACAAAACCTTAGTTATGAATAAGAATGCACTTTTATGCATTAAAATCATGTAAAAATAAAAAATAAAAATAAAAAATAAAAATAAAGGCAAAATTGTAGATATGTATATATGTACAATATGACTTATAAAAATAAATATAGCTGAAAAATATATTTATAACTGTTAGTAATTGTTAGTAGTTAAGAGGCGTTTCTTATTGTAACCCCAATAAGGGGCAATTCTGTATTTTCCCCTTTCCGGGACTATTTAGGGTTTCCAGGGTTTTCCTATATAAGGACCCCTAAACCCATTGGAATAAATATAACAAAACCTTCTTTCTCTTCATGGTATCAGAGCCTCGGTCTGACCTAATCCCTCCCGTTCCCCACCCGCCGCCCCTCCATCCCCCTCTCGTCATACGCGCGCCTCAGCCCTAGAGGACCCACCCGCGCCTCCACCTTCCTCCCCACCACGCGCCTCAACCCTAGAGGACCCACCCGCGCCTCCACCTTCCGTGACCATTGTAAGTCAGCATGGATTGGACAATAAATAAATAAGTACGGGGAGATAAGGAAGAAAACAAATAAAAATAATTAACTTCACATTTCAAACACTCTCCATTACTTATCCAATAAATATCAAAACTTCAAAGATTTTTAGTTAATTCATATTAACATATCTTTTTACCAAATTCTTTTCCTAATTATTTCTAAAAATATATAGAAAAATATAAAAATAAATTAAAAATATTATATGGAATAAATGCCAAGAAATCCAACTTGTAAATTCTCAAAATCCAAACTTCTGAACATCATAACTTTCTCATACGAACTCCGATTTTACTCTACTCATCTTTAAAGTTCATAAAATAAAATTCTCTAATTAATGAATGACTTCACTAAAATCGGATTCCATTTGCAAAAAGTCAATTTTGGGACCGAAGCACAACTGGGTTTCTCGGCTATCTATTTTATTCAAAACACATTGTTTATTATTTTAATAATTTTTATATTTTTTAATTATTTTCTCGATCTTCTATTATAACCCTAACTTGTTTCATAACTTTTGAAGCTTATTTATTACTTTAAATAAATAAAAAACCCTAGTATAAATGAACTGTATAACATATACTTGTATTAATTAATATACCTAAATTAAATTATTAAAATCTACAAAAATTTGTATATACTTTACTTACTAACCTTATTAGAAAATATAAAATTAGTATACTATTTAGTAATTTATTAAGTTAAAAATACAAAACCTATCTATTAAGTATTATTTATACTTATTTATTAATATAATATTTATATTTCGTAAAATAATTATTATTTATTAAAACTAATTATACATAATTTAGATAATTTAATTATCTGCACTTTTCATTTTTATACCTAATTCAAAATAAGGTTATTGACTATTTATTTTGTATTTATTAAAGTATTTCTTTAACTTCGCCAACCATGTGTTGACACATGTCAGCACCTTGGACCTTCTTCCTCAAGAAGGCCGGCCGGTAGTCTGTTCCAACCGTCGATCTTCAACTTTTTCTACACCACCTCCAAGCTTCTTCCTCCGATCTCCACCCTCGATCTCCTTCTCCTCACAACCTACTTAGATGCTAGCCATTGATCGTCCAACTACTCTCATTGATTTACCTATAAAATTCTTTCAAAATCTCCCTTTTTGAACTTAACTACCCTAAGCTCCAACTTCCAGTTCATACTTGGCTGACTACTAAACTTCTCCTCTGCTTCCCGGCCGCCTCCGGTTGTGATAGAGCTTTGTGGCCTTCTAGCGTGGATAAGGGTATGTCGGAGGAGACGTTCCAAGGTAGAGGGGCCTAGCATCGCAACCATCACCGCTGTGTTGAGCTCCGATGTATCGCTCATTGAGCTATCACCAGGAGGTTCTACATCTCCAGAGTATAGGTACTTCATTCATCCTTTTGCAATTTTATTTCAGGAGTTTTGTGCCTTAATTAGGTCCCTTGACCGTGTAGTTAGGATCCCTAATCAATGTAATTAGATGCACATCTTCCCATCCTTTCCAAACGATTTCAAATAAATCCAAATTGTTTCCTCTTCATCACATTTTATTGCTTTACATTTTCTTGAAAGCATTCATATTTGATCTGCATAAATCCTTAATTTGGTTGGTCGATTCTTTTGAATCGAGCAAGAATCATTTGTTTGTAGGCTAATCTCTCTTCTAGAGAATAACTAAAGCCAACTGGAGATTTAAAGAGCAAGGAAAGATCAAAGCCAAGCACCATCTTCAACAACCTCCAAGTTTTGCTAGACCACCTTCTTCATCGAGCTATTCCAGCCAACTCCATCGATCTTGAAGCCACCCCTTTGCATGAGAGCTCGATGGGTGAAAGCGTCACCCCTTTGGCCCTACCGGAGGCTCGAGAACGTCATCGCTCACTGGAGATAAATTGTTGAAGAAACCCTCGTCGTCAGCTACGCGAAGGAGGTCAAGAACAACCAAGGTGTACAGGCTGTTGACACGTGTCCCAGATGGACAACTCAGATCGCGTGATTCATTCTAATTACGACCGTTGATCTTGAAGGGGTAGAATAATTGCACGATAAACCCAGGCGAAGATCCATAGTCTCCTTCAGCTCCAAGAACTTTCCAAAATTACATTTAGGTCCCCGTACAGGGACCTAAATGTAATAAATTTAGTTTTTTTTGCAAACTAGTCCCTGCTAGGGACCTAAGCGTAACGCGACAAGTAACTTTTCTTTACATTTCTGCCCCTGGATTGTAGGGGTATTTTGGACCTATTCTTTGATGTATTCGAACAGGCACACTTACCTGGATAAATAAAATAGTGTAGATGAAATAGGAGAGAGAAAAGGTTGTTTCTTCTCATTTACTCTCTCTGTCTCTCTCATTTTTCGTTGATTCTTATTTGATCAACACGACTTTTGATTTAGCGGTTTTCTACATCCAACATCTCTACAGAATCTTTAACCACTAGCAGAAAAGCTACATTATCAAAATAGTGCCATTGCCAGGGAGACATTATTTTTACATCGGTTTTTGACTTTAATTTCAAAATTTCTCGATATTCTTGGTTTTATAGTTTTTGAGTCTTTTTCGATTTTCATGTGATTATAGATTTACAGTTTTTTCTACGGTTTTTAGGATTTTTGTGCACAGCTTTCTGAGAGTTTATTTCTCTAACTAATTTTTTCAAGGCCTGCAGGTTCAGCCGGCTTCCTTGGAAGTCGAGGTAGTTGCAAGTGCATAGACCGACCCCTTCTCTCATGGTTGGTTGTAGAGGGTAGAAATAGTTAAAAATTTCCCTTATCTTGTGAATCCTTGTAAAAAAATAAGGGCCCTTGCTCATTTTTTTTTATTTTGTAGAAAGGGGCCCTATGAGGGCATCCTGACTTGTACCTTCCTTTTTTTCTCAGGGTCTGTTTAACCGAGTGTCGTACACTAGGGAGAGCATGGCACCCACCGCGATTTTCTCGCATCGATGGTTTTCCATGGCTTTTTATGAGGCTAGGTGCTTGCTTAGGTGTTTCCTTTTTTTTGATATTTCTCTCTGCTTACGCTTTCGTAGTTAGTTCTAGGACTCACAACCTAGGTGCTTTCTTATCTAGGATAAGTAAAAAGAAAAAAATCGTTAGATGTTTGTCTGAAAACATCAAAAAAAGAGAAAAACGAAAATAAATCAGGACTGCTCTCAATATTTGACTTATAAAAAGTGTAATGGATCATTTGCTTTGGGAGAGTAATCTATGCACATCAACTGCAGGTACATGTCCATATATTGTGAGTGAGGGACGACACTTAAGTCTTGAACCAAAGTCCGTGTTTCCTTCATGATACTACTTAGCCCATACACCTGATCACTATTCCTCAGTGGGTATGCTCGGGTAGCCAGAAATGGTCTGGGTTTACTTAGTAGAGTGGGGAGTTTAGAGGACACTACGTAAGGCTCCATCCTCAAGAAACATAGTATCCAGAAACGATCCGTACTTACTCCCATACTGGATGAGAATAAGTGGTTTTCTGTAACGGCTCGGGACAATGTTGCAGGAAATTTTGGGTACCTATAAACTCGTGATAATTTGTAAAAATACTTGTATGCTAGAATAACCCTAAAATCGACAAGATAAACGACCAAACTCTTACGGTCATCATCGTGTTGTGTTGGTGAATATAGGGTTTGCTTTGTGTTTGCTTGTGAGGTGTGAGTTACTGCATCTTATACACCTTCTCCCTTTCTTTTGATTTAATATCATGCTCTCCCGATCATTCGCTTGATATCGAAGATGACGACTGGACGACTATTCTGCTCAGACTCCATGATCTTTCGATCTTTCAACATCCATTGTATGTCTTCACAGACTCGGGATGACCCTCTTCCCGAGTCAATCCCATCCGATTCCAAGGAGTCAGACCCAGACTCCCTCATCTCCCAGCCCATCATTTGAGGTAGACCCCGCCTCAATTTATGGTTGCTTTCTCTAGTTGATTTTTCTCTTAGTTCTTATGAGAATTTTTCATTCCCAGAAGATTTGATGAAGATGGCTCCCGGGAAGGGACCGATAGAGGAGAGATTAGCTGAGGAACCACACGCTTATGGAGGACCGGATCTGGCCACAAATATTACTACGGGGATTCTCGATACGTTATAGTAGATGAATATTCAGATTCAAGACCGGTTCAAAGTACAACAGGAGTCTGGGATCCACTGCCTCCTGACATGGTTCCCGCAAGACTTAGAGATGAGATGACCCTGGTGCCAGAACATTACATCGTTGGATTCGGTTACCATCGAATCATGGGTCAGACAAGTTACGTTTGTCGTTCATATCACTGCATCCCAAATTTTATGGGAATGCCATAGAGGAGTCGTTTGCCATTTTGCAACAATTTGAGATGATATGTGGTACGGTGAATTACCCCGGAGTTACGCAAGAGGTTGTTCGCCTCAAAGCCTTCCCCTTCACCTTAGCAGATAAGGTGCTTTACTGGCTCAGTCATTTGGGGAGAGAGATTTCTATGTGGACTGATTTGAAGTCCACGTTCCTGCGTAAATTGTTTCCTCTCATATGGATGAACATGATGAGGAGTCATATCTCCAACTTTACTCAGTTGCCGAATGAATCGTTTCACGAGGTGTGGGATCGATTCAAGGATCTTACTGAGAGATGCTCTCATCATGAGATACAGATGAAGGTGTTAGTTAAGAATTATTTAAGAGGACTCCAACCGGATGTCCAGGGCCTCGTGAGTGCCACATGTGGCGGTAGTTACTTGAATCGGGATGCCGAGTCTATCTGGTCCATCTTCGAGGGGATGACAGAGAATTCGAGAGTCGTTGACTCTACTGGGTTATTCAGAAGGCCCCACAGCCACTGCATCGCCGAGAGCATCATAAGGTGGCGAACATTTCAGAATTTAGATCCAATACCAACATGGGGTATATCAACAAGAAGTTAATGTTGGTAGGTGTGATCCATAAGCAAGTTCAGGACCTTCAGCCGCTATAAGAGTTGGAGAAACTCTCATCATTGCCTCAACAACTGAGAGATCTAACAAAAAAGGTGACGGACCTTCAGCTTCAATATCACTAGGCTCACGCTTCTTCGAGTTCTCAACCTACTTAGAGATCCTTATTCGCTCCTCCCACCTGACAGATCTACTTCGTCCAGAGCGAGCTGGGCCACATATGGAGACACTGTAGATTGATTGGCATGAGGATCAGTCTTATGCCAATCCAAGACTGATCACCAACTCTAGAGATACTGATGTTGAGCCTCAAGCCACTCTTGAGATCAACAGGATACGGTAAGCTCCGATCTAGCCGTCATCACAATTTACCCCTAAGAGCTTACTCCACCACCAGTGGCCGCAACATTATCTGCAGCATGGATGTCCGCATTATCAACACTGACAACACTACACGCAACAATAGTCTCACCAAAATGTTTATCATAGACCACATTCTGTTCATCATCCTGCTTTGCAATCACAACCTTACTTCTATCAGCAGCAACAATCTCCATATATGCCACAACGATCTCCTCAGCAGTATACTCCACAGCAGCAAATGTAGAGGCAATAGAGAGCCGAGAATCAGGGATACCACATCAAATTTCAAATATCTTCGCAAATCCTGGTCCTGATTCAGATCATGGACATGGTGAGCACGCTCCAAACTACGCACAAGACAGAGATCGAGCAAGTTAACTATCATCAGGATGAGATAACTATGCCCAAGACCACTCTTCCCATACAACCTCAGATGAACCCAAACAACAAAAGGAGGCACCCAGATCAGGTAGATGATACAACAGGTACGATCTCTTTTTTTGAGTTTATATCTAACTTCATTCGTCTTAGGAGCGGTTGATCGTCACAAGCATCTGATCAGGGAGAGGAGATGGCACAAGAAGAGGAGCGAGAGCAAGACCATGATACATATGTTTAGGAGGAGAACCACAACAAAAGGGATCACTCACTCAATGATTAGGGAGAAAGGAGCGATGCTGAGACGGTAGATATGGACTTAGGTGAATCGGACGATGACACCACGCCAAGCCATGAAGACACGCCCGAAGCTGAGGTGTCCTTTCCTATTTTAGAGAGTTTTGTAGATAATTCTGATACTCTTGTTGTATAAGTTGATCCTGATTGCAATAAAAAAGAGAATTTCGTTCCCTAAATTATTCCTTTTCCCAATGCTTTGTATGAAAAAGGTACGAAAAATCCAAAGAGAATGTTGTTACTCTAGAGACTAAGAATTTACTTAAAGATTACATCTTTTTGAAAATCGCGCTCCATGATTCCTTGGATCAGTTCCCTACGCTTAAGAAATAGCTGAAAAATAGATGTACAACGCATAGGAAGAAGAAGTCCCAAACAGAGAAGCATATTTTGACCTAGGCCACCTCCTGCGTAATTCAGAACAAACTTCCGAAGAAGGACTCAGGAGCACATTATGTCAGATGCGAGATTTTAGAAGCCACATTCGATCGCACTTTCCTAAATAATAGTTCCTTTATTAATCTTCTACCATCTTGTTTACTCGACAAATGTGAGTTAGGACCTCTTTACAAATCCCATTCGATCCTTCAGTTTGCTGATATATCCGTAAAGAGACCTAGGGGCGTTTTGAGTAACATTATTGTAACCGTGCAAGGTCTGCAATTCCCAATGGATTTTACTATCCTAGATATGTAGTGCCCTACATAGTTACACCTTACCCCGATCATTCTTGGGAGGCCTTTCTTAGAGACCGCAAAGGCCCTTTTCTATTATGATACAAGGAATGTATCTTTTCATGCTGAGGGTGAAAAGGTACATATAAAGATGGAAAGAGAATCATCCGGTGCTACGTCAAAAGCTAGTTCCGATGCTTTGAGTTCCTTAGCCACCTGTGATTACATGGATGAGGTTAACCTTGACGACCTCAAGAGGTATCAAGTAGAGACCCAAGATATCCTAGAAGAGGATGGGTCTAAGACTTCAGTTGGCATCTCTTCCAACGAAACTCTTTATTTCAGCATGGATGGTGAGGATCACATGAAGCAACGAACTGAGGATTTTTTTGCGTATATTTCAAACTCAGAGAATTTACAGAATCCCTCCACCTTAGATGATTCAGAGACTGATTTATACTTAACCAAATTATTTTTGTCAAATCATTCTGAGGATGAGCACAATAGCAAGTTGGATGATGTTTTAGACATCTTCTGTAGTCTGACTTTAGAATATGTTGAGATGGTGAATGGCCATAAGGCAAAAACACCGACCAGCAGTACAGATCCCATTACTCAATCAGAAGATGATACAACAGAGCCATATCTGACCTTACCTGAGCTGAAGACCCTTCCACCAAACATGAAATATGCTTTCCTTGCGGGTCCACACCGATAGTTTCCAGTCATTATCAGCACATATTTGACCGAAGAACAAGAATCTCGTCTGATGGAGATTCTTGAAAGAAACGGCAAGGCCATTGGGTGGACTGTATCCGATCTCCGCAGGATAAATCCTACTTTGTGTTCTCATCATATCTATCTCGAGCATGACAACAGACCTTCTAGAGAGTTTCAGCATATGTTGAATACTATCTTATGCGATGTTGTCAAGAAAGAGATCATGAAATGGTGTGACATCGACTTTATTTATACTATCTCCAACTCTGAATGGGTTAACCTATTACATGTTGTCGCAATGAATTCAAGCATTCAGATGGTTAAGAATAAGAGTGGAGAAGAGATTCCTAAGAGAGTAACCACATCGTGGCGGGTATGCGTGAATTACAGAAAGCTGAACGTCGCGACAAAGCAGGATCACTTTCCGTTGCCTTTTATAGACCAAGTGATAGAACAATTGGCAAGGAAGGAGTACTTCAACTTCTTAGATGGTTACTCTGGATACAATCAAGTTATTATTTCCCCTGAAGATCAGTAGAAGACCACCTTCACATAACCTTTCAGCACGTATGTCTTTAGATGGATGCCATTTGGATTGTGCATTGCCCCCGCTACATTCTAGAGGTTCATGTTTGCCATTTTTACGAACATGGTCGGTGATTTTCTAGAGGTCTTTATGGATTATTTTTTAGTCTATGGTGAGTCCTTTGACAAGTGTTTAGCGCATCTTGACCTGGTTCTTCATAAATGCTGTGAGGTCGATCTCGTTCTGTCATGGGAAAATAGCCATTTTATGGTTACAAATGGGATCGTGTTGGGGCACGTCATCTTCAAGCAAGGCATGGAGGTTGACCGTGCCAAGGTGGATGTCATCAAATGACTCGATCCACTATCCAATGTAACGTAGTTACGATATTTTCTGGGGCATGTCGACTTTTACTGATGGTTTATTAAGGACTTCTCCAATATTTCCTGACCGTTAACAGAACTTCTAGGAAAAGACATCGAGTTCTTGTTAGATGATAAATGTCTTCATGCCTTCCTCACTCCAAAAGAAAAGATCATCAGTGCTCATGTCCTACAGCCGCCTGATTGGTCTCTACCCTTTGAGATCATGATGGATGCTTCAGAATTTACGGTCGGGGTTGAATTAGGACAACAGAGGAATGAAATTCCAGTTGCCATCCACTATGCTAACCACACTCTAGATGATGCACAGGAAATTACACAATGACAGAAAAAGAGATGTTGGTAGTAGTGCTTGCTCCAGATAAATTCAGATCTTATCTTCTTGCCTCTAAGATCACTATCTATACTTATCACTCATCTATCCGTTTTCTGATGGAAAAGAAGGAATCCATGGCACGCCTTATCAGATGGATTCTCTTACTCCAGGAATTTGATTTGGATATTAGAGACAAGCCTATCTGACCACCTCTCCCGTCTACAGGTAGAGCAACCTTCAGATGATTACACGCCATAGATTGCAGAGAGATTTCCAAATGAGAGTATCTTTGCAGTTACAGAACTTCCCTTGTATGCAGACATAGTTAGCTTTCTGGTCACACAAAAGAGTCCACAAGGTTGGCTGAAAGATCGAGTCGATAGTCTAGTGTCTGAGGCATGACACTACCACTGGGAGGATCCGATTCTTTTTCGTGAAGAACTGGATTGTATCTACAGATGATGTATTCCTCGGGAGGAATACAACAGTGCCCTCACTTTATGCCATTCCTTAAAGGTAGGAGGACATCATTCAAGGAAGAGGAAAATGCAGAATGTACATCAGAGCAGATTTTGGTGGCCGACTCTTACTAGAGATGCTTGAATGTTCGTGAAGAGTTGTCCAGAATGTCATAGAGCTGTAGGGATAGTTAGTGCTCGAGATGTCATGCCTATATGACCTGTTATCATTTGTGAGATCTTTGATGCATGGGGTATAGATTTTATGGGGCCGTTTCCCTCCACCAACAACTTTGAGTGCATACTTCTCGCTGTAGATTATATTAGCAGATGGGTGGAGGCTATACCCTCAAGAACCGTTGACATCAAGACAGTGTGCAAGTTTCTGAGGGAACACATTATCTCAAGGTTCGGTATTCTATGGATTCTCATCTCAGATGGGTAGACATTTCATTAAGAAGGAGATGAGAAATCTAGTAAAGAGTTATGCCATTGATCATAGAGTAGCTTCTCCTTACCACCCACAGACGAACTGCAAGGCTGAAATTTCAAATAGGGAGGTGAAATCTATTCTCCAAAAACTAGTACGACCAGATAGGATGAACTGGTCACAACTTCTAGATCAGGTTCTTTGGGTATATCGTACTGCTTATAAAACACCCTTAGGTACTTCACCGTTTAGACTAGTTTACAAGAAGCTATGCCATTTACCTGTAGAGATCATACATAAATCTGAATGGGGTATCAAAGAAATTCCATTAGAGCTACAGAAAGCAGGAGCCAAGAGAAAGTTAGATCTTAATGAGTTAGTATAAATTCGAAATACGAGAATACTCTTATTTATAAGGATAAAGTGAAGGGATGGTATGATAGACATATCCAACACATGATCTTTGTTCCTGGGCATGGCAAATTAAAGAGCAAGTGGGAAGGACCGTACATAGTCAGAACGGTGCATGACAATGGTAGTACTAATATATCAGATATGTCACCTGGTGCAGAACCTTTTATAGTGAATGGGTAGATGCTGAAGCACTTCGTGGAGACTACTGATCATCTAGCCCGAGTTGAAGTGATCTACTTTGTACAAGATGCATGACTACTGATGAATATCCATTTCATCACCTTTATTCTACCATTTTGGCCTTAAAAACCAAGCAAATGCATGTAAATAGCATTAATTTGTACATAATAGCATCTATTATTTATTTTATTTATTTTACATAAAATAAGGTTTTTAATGCCAAAATTATAGAATAAAGAGAAGAAAAGAAAAAGGAATAAAATATTCAAAATATTTTATGATCCGAACCCCGAGACCAAGTCAAGAATTCGCTTGGTCGACAAAGAATAAAGTAGGGGGAGATAAGGGCCAATAATACAATAAATTCCTCATTTATTTATTCATTCATCTATGCATTTTTGACACCTATTTTGTATATAATTATTTATTCATTAAATAGAAATATTTTGTACATGAAAGTTGTGGATAATAATGTAAATAAAAATACAAAATTGAGTTTGTGCAAAAATAATATACAATGTACATTTTATACAAAGAATAAAAAGCCAGAATCTCAACTTCACAGACCCATATCTTGCAAAGAAAAACTCAAAAACCACCAAAATGACTTTAATTGTATATAACTTTTCAAGAGCTCTTTAATAAAATTTGTTTCGTAATTTTTGGAGTTCATCTGTGAAAGTTAGGTTTTTGGTCCTCATTGTACAATTCACCCGAATAAAATATTCAATTTATTCATTATTCACTATTCTTACGGACTTATATTTTTAGAATTTTGTAAATAATATACATAATGCATGTACATATTGAAATTAGAATAAAACCAAAAAGAACATGTAAAATAAACTAAGTCCGTAAATACATAGACAAAAATACCTATGTTATATATGTATATAAATAAAAGGGGATTTCATCCTTTTATTCTTTATTCATCTATATTTTTATTAAATTGTAAATATTATCTATACTTTATTAAATATGTAAATCCAAAATAAAACCCAATAAAATTTATTAAATAAATAAAATATACATAAATTATAGGTAAAACATCTATCACTATACATACATGTTATATATATATATATATATATATATTTATTTAAGTAAATAAATAATATCATAAAAATAAAAATAAAATATATTACTGTATATAAAAATAAGTTATAAATATATAAAATAATAAAATAAAATAATAAAATAAAAAATGCAAAATAAAAACACAATTGTACAAAATACATGTAAATATACATATAAAGAGACCATTAAAATAAACTTATAATAAAATACATCAAAAAAATAAATAAAAATCATAAATAAATACTACATTATTTAATAAACATTTTTTTTATTTTATAAGCAAAATTTAATAAAATCGTTTATTTTGTTTAATTAATAAGTCAATTTGACGCTGATGTGGACCAATCAGGTTCTTTTCTTTGTTGACTGCCCGGTCAACTCCTATGCCACCAGCCACCCTGTGTCAGACATCATTTCGGTCCGTCTTCTCCGACATTCCCAAACCGCATCGATGATTGGATCGACTTGCTCCCTTCATAAGAATTGTTCCCAAACATACCAAGATCCACGCCATCCCAAACCACATCGATGATTGGATTGACTTGCTCCCGTCTTCTCCAATTCTTTGATATTCGCCGGTCAATAAGGGTGCTTAACATGTTCATAAATAAGAAACCTCCACCTCCTCTTCCTTTTTGGTCAACTTTTCACTCCTTTTTTCCCTCGCCTTCGGCCTAGCGAGCTTCTCCGTGACAGGGAGAAGCCCCTGGAGGGTCTGAGCGAGCAGGAGAGGTGGAGGTTGCACCCACGACCACCGTCGTCGACGGTCCTGCTCCTTGGCCAAAAACCAGGTTCGAGATGCACCTTTTAATTATTTTAGGTAGATTTTAATGTTAGGATTTTAATCATGTCTTTAGATTGATCAGTAGCTCTTAGATGTAGTGTAAAATCGAGTATTCGTAGTTCGCCGGAGCTCTGCTCCGGTGAACATTTCACTGAGATCCACCATCTTCTGACCTCGCCAAACCACCCCCACTCCTTCCTCCTCGCTTCTACTTCATTCCAGCCACCTCCACTCACCCAGATCCCCCACGGGTCTGGTGTTAGATGCTCCACCTCCACTACCTTCACCGGAGCATCTCCGTCGCGCCCATCCTCCATCCATTTCACCTAAATAAGTCCGCCGGACCCTTGTCTTGCTTGCGCAATTTTCTTTTGCAGGTCTAGAGGGCCAAAGGACCATAAGGGGTCACGTTTTGAAGGAAGGTGAGGTACCTGGGGACTCAGCGCTTCTCCGACATCGCTGGAGAGCTCCGACGAGCCTTGGGCTTCTTGGAGTCCTCCAGTCGATACTAGGTGTTCCCAGGTAGCTCCTTGGACCATCAGCAGCTCGGGGGATGACCGGACATGAGTGCATCATCGGATCGAAGGTCGTGGACAGGGAAGTTCTTCCCTGTTCTTCGTCCCATTATCTCTGTCGTCCGATCAAGGTCCAATCCCAGATGGAAGCATGCCCGTAGGATGAAGCTCTGTATCAACCGTTGATTGCCTCCATGCAATCTAATCTCCATCGTCCATTGGCGAAGCGTCATCGATAAACATGGAGGCGTCACGTGGATAAGTCAAGCGCATCAGCCGTCCGATACAGCGCCTTAAGGGGTAATTTGCAAACCTACACCCCACCTTTTTGTATTTAATATTTAATCTTGTAAATAAAATATTACATTGTAAATAAACATGGAATTTTGTCACAAGACCGCTGCACTTATTTTTATTACATATTGGTCCTTCCCCGCCTCACGTGTAGTCCCATGTGAGGCGCGTGAAATTTGCATGTAACACCCTGACGGTTTTTGTAATTGTAAAATAGCCTTTAATATTTAAATAAATGTTGTTTCATGAAGGAAAAATTGCAACTGATTCCCTGTATGTTGTTTTTATTACATTTATGCCCCTGCCAGGCTGTTTTCTTTTTATGTCTTTTATCTATTTATTAAAAATAGCTATGTAGCTCCTAAAAATCCACAAAAGTTAGGTTAGATGTTTCATGCCTCATACTTACACGCCACATGTCCATTTTACATTTTTTGCATTTTATCTAATTATTAAAAATGAAAAGGAGCCTAAATAATCCTTGTCTAATTTATAAAATACCAGAAAATGGAAAACCCTAAAAATAAGAAATATAAAAAATATAAAAATTTGAAAGCTCCAAAATCCAACAAAAAATATAAAAACCTAGACAAATACCAAAAACATGTTTTCATAGACTTTATCTATATCTTATTATTAACATATTAAAATTAATTTGGTAATTTTGAGAGTTTTTTATATTTTTAAGACCCAAATTATTTTCGTCCTATTTAATTAGTCCCAAATGAGGGACATTTTTGGAATTAAAAATACATAAAAATTAGTAAAATTCCAAAAAAATAACAAAAAATTAGAAAAATATAAAAAGCCTAAAAATATTATATCTACATATTTTATATATATACCAATATATAATATCCCTCTCTCTCCTCTTATATATATCTCTTTATATATATGTATATATCTATATTATATAATTTAAAATATAAAAAGAAATTATAAATATAAAATATAAAAACAACACAAAAATCATAAAAACAAAAATAAAAAAATATATAAAATTAAAAACTCACAAAAACAAAAAATGGACAAGAGAAGAATTGTATAATTTTGCACATTCATTTTTGCCCCAGACCGTCTGCTCACAGTGTTCGACCTATACTTGTGCTTACACCTATACACACTTGGATGTAGAGTTATAATAAAATTTAACTCCACATTTTTATTAGTCATTGATTGGTATTTATTGTGGGTTAATTGTTGATTGATCGAGATCTTCTGTCGGTCGCCTCAGCGACTGCGCTCACACCCTGTGTGGAACGTAAGACCGATGAAACCATTCGATTATCAAATGGCATCGTTTGGGATACTTATTATTTATTTGATTCTTTATTCTTATCCATATTTATTTATTTATTTGCAATATTTATTGATGATCATTGTGACTATTCTGACTATCTCTTTTGTTTGACTTTGATGCGAGGGACCACTGCGTGACAGAGGACTTCTTAGGAGGACCTATGCACCCGAGTGAGGCGGAGTTGGCTCTGCTACACCATCCAGCATGAGAGAGCATCGAAGGCAGATGGAGGAGAATTTTGGAAGGCAGTCTAAATTTTTGCATTATTTATAAATATGTAAATTTATGTGAGAGAGTGACACTTGGATTGTAATAAAACAGGACTCTCCCACTCTAACTTCCCGAGGTCCATTGCCCGAGGGATTGTTCCCTTGGGGGCCTCGACGGTTTTGACACTTTTTCCTTTTTTATCTTATTTTTATTATTTTGTGAATGAGCCCTTGCTTAGGAATTGTTTGTTGATAGATTAAGGTCCAAAGCCCCTAATATATTTGCCTGCAGCTATAGATATGCTATTGGGACTTAGTCAATTTTGAAATAATGTTCTTCACGCTACTAGCATTCTGTATGTAGGGCAATTTCCTCGTATTGCATCTAATGTAGCATAGGTAGGCACTTTAAGTCTTCTTACTTCGCATGCATCATCAATTTCCGACTTGCATCGCTTTTCCGACCTTCTCCCTCTGTTTTTGCCAACCTAGGATGTAAATGGAATTGGAACTCCGTTAGGTACGTGCATTGAAAAATAACAAAAAAAGTGATAACCAAAATAAAATCGGGACTGCTAACTCTATTGGACCTAAAAATAAAATATAATGGATCCCTTGTCTTAGGGAGAGCAACCCCCTCCTTGTTTGAGCAGTTTATTTCTACGTACACGCTAAGGATTAATGCCCCAATCCCAAAGCCTAATTCCGGTGTGTACAACTTTCTATGATCACCTAACTCTAAAATCGACAAGATAAAAAGACCACATCTTGGTCTCCATTGTGTTGAGTAGGTGAATCAAGGGTTTGCCTTGCGTATTGATTGTGACTTGGAATCTGTTATGTTTCCATCTTTCCTAGAGCCATCAGTCCCGTCCGTGTGAGTCATGCATTTTTCATCTTTGAGACACTCTACCTCTCTTATACATATACCTCTTCATTTGCATTTAGTCATGATATTGGCGCTTGCGCTCAATCACCTTCGCCCGACCTTTGTGTTCCTCTCCTTGCCCACCCCCTCGTGTTCCCCGTTATCATCTCTTCTATCACCCGGGATTGCTGTGCTTTCAGAGATCGCCCGCATCAAGGATTTTGACTTACATATTATTGGAGTAAGTCGGGCATGATGTTGAGGATGCTGAGATTTATATACCACTTTTGGTGGATCTGAGTTGAGACTTGTGTCTCAGAGCTTAGTGAGGATTTCTTTGATGGTGCACGATGATTAGGTGTGATTCTTTATTGAGGATTTATATCTCGCACATCGGATTGAGGATGTGATACAATGCGATGATTTGATGATGATTTCATGAGAATTGATTGATCTATCTATCTTGAGGTTCCACCCATCTTGATTTTGAGGATTAACTGATTATTCTGATTTGGACTTCCCGATAAAGGTGTGCGGATCCTGTATGATCTCTCATCTTCTTGATTGAACCATACTCGATCTCCTGATTCTATCATCTACCATTGGCACCTAGGTAATTTCTGAATACCTGTTGTGCCATCTGAGCTGATTGGAGTAACTTGAGGGACCGTATTGTGATTGACCTGATTATTTGCTCCCTCACATGATCTTATGCCCTCCGGATGATTGAATGATTGAATGATTTTGAGGACCTGAGATGACTTGCCAGCAATCCCAAGAGTTCATTGACTTTGCTTACATGACTCCCCGAGGACTATCTGCGGGAGCATGTGATACATTCTTTACGATCGGTTTCACTTACTACCTGTACTGCCACTCTATTGGGGTACGAAACCGTATCGTATGATATGACTATTTAGGCCTCCATCCTGATTGTGTGCCTGATTTGTCGGTGCACGAGGCCAATGTACTCGACTCTGTTGAGTCTTCTCTCCTTGATGGTCCTCGCAAGGATAAGCTTCACTTTTCTGACTATTCCATGCCTAGTTCATAGTGCTCTTCGAGAGTTATTTGCGAGAGACTATGACACCTTGCTAGCTTCTGCAGTCTCTTCTGTTGATAGACGATTTGTCGCCTATGCGAGAGACATGACTATCTGATTTGACTATTCACTGCCTAGTTTGCATTGTTCCCTGAGGACTATTTGCGGGAAAATGCAACACTTTCTTTATGCTCGGTTCCCCTCTCTGGTTGTGTCTCCTCTCCGTTGGGGCACGGAGCCGAGTCGTCTGATATGCTTTTGGTCCCCATTGCTTTGAGGTTCACCTGATCTGTTGTATCTTGGGACCCGCTTGACTTGACTCCTTTGAGTCTGCTATCCTTGACGGTCCTCGCAAGGATGAGCCATCTTTCTCTGATTATTCGATGTCTAGTTGGCAGTACACTCCCCGAGGGTTATATGAGGGACGCTACCTCACTTTCTTGACTTGACGGTCTCTTCTGGTGGTAGCCGATCTGTCGCCTACCGAGACCGCTACTATGATCCGTCTGATGGATCCAGCTCCGTTGAGCCAGCTCACCTTGACGACCCTCGCAAGGGTGAGCCTCTATTCTGATTATTCATTGACTAGCATGTACTACTTCCCGAGGGTTATCTGCGGGAGAGTACATCATATTCTAGGTACTCATCTTTCCTTCTGATGCTTCCTCTCTGTTGGAGAATGAAGTCGAGTCATCTGCTTTTGGTACTCGGTATCCTCCCTGGTTGTGCCTCCTTTCTATGGAGCACAGAGCCGAGCCTTCTGATTATTCTCTGATTCTGCTCACCTTGAGGACCCTTGCGGGGGTGAGCCATGTATTGTGTTGTTCGGTGTATTCTTGTGACTTTCAGGCTATATCACCACCGTAAATCACACAATCTCATATGCTTTACTTTCGACCTATCTGAGACCATGATTGACTAGGATGAGTCTGTACTGCTCTTTCTTCCTCCAAGTCTTACGGTACCGGCTTCGCTCACTCCTTTCACACCTTATGAGCCGATCATCTGATTGGCGCTACCGATCCCTGCTTTACTTTCCAATCTATTTGTCCCTGATAACTGATACCCACCTGATTGCTTATCAGGGTGTCTTTTCACTATCTGAATGCGTCCTCGTTCTCACAGGGAGACGACGACGAGAGCACGGTATTCACTTGTTAGATACCGTCCTGTACCTCATCAGTCTCTACCTGTGGTATATATGTGTTTTGTCTATTCCTTCTTTCTCCCGCATGTTATGTGTGCCCTAGATCTGTCGCCATATATTTGTGTCTACACTTAGGACGTACCTTGTCCTAAGTATAGGGGGTAGACACCGCATCGTTCTTTCCTCGTTCAGTTTCGTCACTCCCGTTGTTGCCTATACTCAGGGATATCTCACCCTAAGTATAGGGGGAGTGATGCGTATATTCTCCATGATCTTTTCATCTTCTGTATATATCTATCTTTTCTTCTTTTCTTCTTTTCTTTTTCATATTTCTTTATCTATCTAAAAGGTGCCATCCCTTTGTGTCAGTTTTCTGTACTTAGGACATACTTGTCCTAGGTATATGGGGGTGCACCCCTGATTAGTTAATTCTTTGATCTGTTTATTCCCACCCGTGGCCCTCCCTGAATGTGTATAGTTTGCTATACTTAGGATTATTTCAGCCTGAGTATAGGGGGGACGATCGCCTTCTCATTTCTTCATTCCCTTATTCATTCATTCTATTATTCTTTAGACTTTTCTATACTCAGTACGAGTTATGTCTTATCTTTCTCTTTTTCGATCTATGAGGACATAGCTCATGCTAAGTATAGGGGGGTTGTATATACTCTGTATATACTTTAGCCATAACTCGTACTTTCGTATAATTATTAATAAAAATGGGTAAAAATATGATATGACTCATTAAAAATTAATTAGTAGTGCTTCTTATTCAATTATCTTCGATAATTAAATCTCATTCAATTATATTAGATAACTATCTTTATAATATGAATCCAATTCATATTACTCATGATAATTAAATCACATTTAATTATCCATTTTCTCAATGCTCGGATACATAATATCAACAATGAAATTATACTGAACCCTTTCAAGGATAATGCGCTTTCTCCGCGAATACTTGGAGATAAGGACAGGGCGATTGTATTATTCCACGTATAGTGACTTGGATATTGAGATCATATCTCAAATCCAGATCGTGGGCCTCCCATAGATGCTTGATTAAATCAAGACCGCAAATCTAATATTCTCATTGCATCTGAATCACATTCAAATCAATGTCCAACATTTGGACTAAGATCAGATTACTTCTCTACCAAGAGGAGTCACTAAAATCCAGACCCGTTTCATCACTCCCTAGCAATGGAAGCGTCATGGTTATACAATCGTTTATGATCACATCACCCTCAGGTATTCCTAATACATGTACATCCTGCATACTGGAAGACTCAGAATAAACTCGAAGATTTGGATCAACTTTATATTGTCTACTTCATGGTTTTATAAGTAAGTTTCTCATTCGATCATTGGGAGTCAGTATCTATCATATACTTTCCAAAAGCATATATCATACCTAGGTCTTGATCATATACTTTCCAAAAAGTATATATCAAACCTACAAATTTAGTCAAGCTTCCAAAGCGAGATGACCGTGCGCACGGAATTTGATTCTTCCTAATATCTCATGAGTGAGCTCATGTCTTCCGGTTCAATAACTGAACCTATATGATCCCTTTGAGAGATCGTATTACTCATATGCCCTTATATGCACACCAGCGCGCCGGTATATAGACCTTGGTTAGGTCATCAACCTATTGGTCTGCCAAATGTACATACTCAGACATATAGTAACACATCTGTCTCCGGTCAGAGGATGCGTGCATGTATCGTGACAGCATACGATATAGGACTTTGGTTATCTCGATCTCATTAAGTCAACTCTTTGACCTAACTAATCTGGCACGTCCGAATCTCTATTCCTATGCAGAGGACCTGCATCAAGAGGTCGGTCAGATATCGACCATTAGAGATAAGGATTGCCATCTCCTACTCAGGCTGGAGATCATCTCTTAACAATCATTTGACGGTGCTTGATGAGTCCCTAATCTAACTCTTTAGATATTCATCCAAGCACCAACCTCTATGATTCAACAGTTGAATCAACAACTGTATGATCATCAAGATGGCCATGGTACATAACCCTAATTTTACTAAGGGACCTATTATGCAAATTATTTATTCTTCATTTCAGATCAGGGAATGATATTTGCAATCACATTTATTTCATGATGGCTCTCCGTGGGCTCGCATGTCAAACAATCTCCCACTAGCCCAAAGAGCCATTAATGGGATAATCATTTAAACCCACACTCATGTGACAATCATAGGCTATTTAGAAAATAGCTAGGTAAGTTGATCCGTCACTTTGTTCCCGTGAGACTACGCCAACTCCTTTTACGGCACTTGCATATCCCCAGTAACAGTGTTCGCATCAAATGCGAATGTTGCATCTTATGCAACTAATACTCAATCTTGTTGGTTACAGTATCCTTGACACTTCACCTTAACAATTATCATAACCAGTATTTCCATAATCCTTATCAGAATACCCTTATTCCTGGAGATGACTATCTCTTAAGGTATCCAAAGTTAAGACCTTTTAGATCTTTATCTATAAAGTCTTAAGCCTTTGAAGATGAGACTTTGAGATCACTATCTCAAAAATCTTGTCATCTATGAAGTTTTTGTTATTACTGCAATCAAGTGTTTTCTCTCCATAGTAGGATTAACAACACTTCGCTACTCCCACTGCATGGCAGATATCTGGCTTTTGTACACATCTAGCATACACTTAGCTTCTCCTAACCGATGCACAGATGCAAGCAGTTCTAGCATTCACTTCCTCAACTCTTTGAGGTGCTATCCCTTTAGATAGGTCAGTACAATATCTTAAGGGTGGAAGCCTTTCTTGGAATTTTCCAAAAAACGGAACATGTCCAAGATGTACTACAAATGTGACAGTCTCAATACCCTCTTCTCTTTGCTCCTGAACACCTTCAGAACTAAGATCCAAGAAGTATCCTTGAGATCATATCTCAAATTATGGAACAACCAGATAATAAAACACTTATTATTATCCTTAGATCATTTTAAATGATTAGGATATCAACTACATTTAGCATGATGAACACAATGGCACTCCCACTAAGCTTCATATGGCTCATCAATATTCTACTTGAAATCATAACATGTATAATCTCATCAAATCTTATGTTCCAACTTCAAGAAGCTTATTTAAGTCCATAGATGGATTCCTTATCTTGCACACCTTGATTTCCTCAACCATGAAGCCCTGGGGCTACTTCACGTGAATATCCTCAGAGAGGTATTCATAGAGGAATGCAATATTGACTTACATCTTGAAGATGCAATAGTCAAGTTGTGTAGCTAAGGTTAGCAATATTCTGATGGTTTTAAGCATGGTCACCAAAGAGCAAGTCTCATCGCAAGCAATGTCTTCTCTTCCGGTGTGTAGCTCATGGCTACGAATCGTGCTTTGAAGGTCTCTACATTCTCATCAGGTTCCCTTTCTCTTGAAGATCCATTTACACTTTTACAGGTCTTACCCATATAGGTGGATCCTCGAGGGTCCATATACAACACTTGTATATGAAGTCTACATTAGACTTTTATTTCTAACATCCATCTATCCATGCTATGATCTTCAGAAGCATCATTACATGAAGTTCGATCATTGTCAGATTTCACTGACACATGGAATCCATCCTCAAACTCATTTGAAGAGGTATTAGTGTTTCATCTTCAATTGTCCTTTTAGTTTCCAATTTCAGGATCTTCATTATATTCTCAAGATTAAATGAGTTCCTACACTTTATTTTTCATCTTGATTCTCAAGAGTCTCAACCTCTAGGAATCACATTCTCAGAGATGAGATATTTTAAGAATCTCAAGGTCATAAAGTAGATATTCAATACCATCCTTTATTTTCCTAATGAAGATGCACTTTCTAGTGCTCAATTCCAGCTTATTTGCATGGAATCTCATTAAGGATATATAATGTAGTCTCTACTACATATATACCTCGAAACTAAGAGGAAATTATGCTAAAATTCGTCATTGATCAAATCATGCCACACATGATCCAATTGTATCTCCCTATAACGAGTCAAGGTGTGTTAGGAGGATTGAGATAGAAATGATATTCATATCTCCATAAGGTATCCTTTGAATTCATCTAATAGATACATGTCACCTCGATTAGACTAAATTCATTTTATCTTCCTTTAAACTTTGGTTGTAAACCAAAATAATGAAATCTTTGAACATTTCAAAGGTTTCTTGGGTGAAGAGAAGAAATCTCATATCATACATAATCATTAATAGATATCACATATACATAAATGTTTACTATGATATAGATGATCCGCATACATCAATATGTATGCGATCATGAATACCTAGACATCTTACACCTTTCCCAAGGAAGGGTGTATTGGACATTTTACTTTGAATACAATATTCATAAGTATGTAAGTTTTGAAATTTTAGACATTCTAAAGTTTCATCTCTTACTAGTCCATTGATCTCATCAACATACATATGTCCAAAACTTGATGCCAGATCATTTTCAAATGATCCTCATCCTCCAATTGATCTTATAAAGGTTTTAATTTTCAGTATTAGAAATCTTAATGAACCACTCATTAATTTTCTAATTTTGTGGAGTCCACTAGATGTTAGATTACTATCTGAAATATATATCGATCATAACTCTTTATGATAGTTCTATCTTAGAATTCATGTTTATTTCCAACATTTAGAAACAAACAATGAGTGTATTCTTATATCTATGTCATAGAGACATTCTCTAAGACTAAGGACTCTCCCACTGAAATTAACAAGTCCATCAATCCAACAAAGATTGTTGCAACAATTGCATCAATGTCCATGTGGATCACTATTAAACCTTTAGATCAAATTTCTAATCTTCCAATATATATGCAACCAATTGCAAGTGTTATTAGAAGATTGAGATACAATTATTTGACTTTATCTTATCAAATAAGAAAGTCAATTTCAATGATTATATGTAGATTATTCTGATGCTCTATCCGAGTCCTTCTCTTAGGATTCCAGACAGACTTGATAGTCATACTATCAACTCATCAACTTATTGCAGTATTGGCATTCATCCAACTCTTTGGATGCCATATGTAAAACACAGAAGTAGGCCAACTCTTTGACTTTCCTTCTTAATCGGGTCCGACCCATGCTTCCACTGCGCTCCCTTTATCTATATGCAACCATTGCTTAAGACTAAGGATCTCTTATGTTAAATTCAAAAAGAATTCAATGTAAGAGCATTTCGACATTTATTCATGCTTCATTGAATTCATACAATATGAATATTATGAAGCTTCATGAATGACTAGAGTATAGACAGTAGAGTGATGACACTCATCATATCCACATCTTTCTAAACTCTTAAAATATTCGTTCAAGTAGATATTCAAACATTTTGAATACATCATCTCTTATGAAGCTATCATTCTGCATGATGCAGTAAACCATGTCATTCATGATAAATGTCAAGAGCACATATGTATGCCAGAATATATTCATTGATTTTATAAGGATTATTTGACAATTGCGATCATCATCGACATGTCACTTCCAAAGTACATCCTATGAGAGATCAAGACTATAGAGACATACAAACTCTAGGGTTGTAGTCCTATTATCCATTTAATTGTCATTCCTCATTATTATGAGGAAACGTGCATATTGCAACCACATATATTATGTGTCCAATGCAAGTACAATATCTGGATCATGAGTCCAATCCATGATCTTTTACTGGTTATCATTGAGTATAACATTGAATGGGTTCAATGAAGGATTATCTGAAATAAGAAATTTGCATAAATATATAAATATATATTTTACTTTGATTTAGAAATTTTATATCAAAGTTGGCTTGCTTTATCAACACTGAAAGTTCATTCCCTTAATCACTTTCAATGTAAGAGATTTACTTACCATCATATCTCAGCAAGATCTGGGATCTCCTTCCTTATCTTTGTTACATCCCAATAATATGAGAATCTGCAACTCAGATAAAAAGAAGTGGGAACACATTCTGCCTTTGCAAGTCCAACTTGCATTCCCAATTCGGTCTTTAACATCCAGGCCCACCACCCCTGAGGTTATGTTGACCCGTCATTAGTTGAACCAACCGTCAACAGGAATAGTACTCGCTATACGCAATCCAATATCACCCCAATAATATGAGGATCTGACATTGGGGTCACTACGCATACGGCCTTACTCTTTCGAGAAGCAAAGATCCCGATCCAGATGCGCTTGCATAAGGAGCTGTCACTTTGGACAGGCGTCTCCCACATGCAATCCCTGGCGACGGAACCCTTCGCCTTGACGGGAGATCATGGATGTCACTTATGTGATCCTCCATATCATGTTCAAATTCTAATTAATCGTTATGAATCATATTCATTACGATTAATTCTTCCAAGGGAAGTGAAACATTTATTTATAATAGAGTGTCTTTATTTTAATTGGATTCCAATTAATCTAATCATATTAAATTAATGATCCAATTTATATCCAACAAACATTCTTTATTATTACTTGAATCATGGTATTATCTCAAATACGTATTATTTCGATTTTTAATAATTAGAAATACATCATGATTTCTTAAGCAATATACTAACCCTTCCCGCTGTCATGGCCAGTACTGTTGAGAGTGGGATGGACCACATACGTTGCACCCCGCAACCCCAATGCTCTCCGACTAGACACCATATCCACCTCGGGAAAGGATAATGCAAAATAGATCACTTTGTACTTGAGATGATCATAGGTTCTTTAACCGAAACTATACCATATAATAATAATAAAAACAATTTTGAGTAACATTATATTGAGATTTGCAAAACAAATCCCAAATCCTATTCAAGCAACATGTTTATTGGAATGTAGATCAAGTAACCAATTAGTGATCTAGATCACATCTAATCAAATATTGGTTAAGGCAATGTCATTTAAAGAAATAATTATCATAAAAAATTTCACAAATATTTATGCATAATTATTCCAGGAAACTAAACAATTTAATTTCAATAATTGATTAAATGACAATCACTAAGTTCTTGATTAGGAAAGTATTTCCAGCAGTGACCCTCACTTACTAAAAATACCATATCTCAATCAATTTAAATCCAAATTAAGCAAAGTAAGTTCCTAAATTTTTGTAATTTGATTTACAATAGAACCTAAGTAATTTGCATGCATTTCAAGGCGTTTCAAATCCGCAATTAACATCTTAATTACGTTGAGATTCGCAGTCCCCGAAACTGTGGATACATGTTCACTAAAATGAGCATAACTTGAAAAAACGGAATCGAAATCACGTAAACTCAGATCCTACGGTTTCCTTATTTGATGAGGAACAAAATCCAATTCTTATTTTCACGTTTAAAAAATTTAAATAGTGCCGAAAATAATCTCAAAACAGAGATGCGAAAATGAAATGCAAGAAAACTTTCGCAAACCCTAATGAACCCAAGTCGTCCTAGGTTTACGGATCGTATCCAAAACCTTCCAACCTGGCTCTGATATCACTTGTAGGATACGGTTAGATCCTCAAGCGCATCATGAAAGCGTGAGCATCGTATCGAATACGACGAAGAACGACTAGTCACACTAATTGTTCTATGCAGCGGAAATTAAAAATTTTCATACGACGAAACCACATGATCCAAGAACACTTCTCGGATAGTTTCGTCTAAATCAAAAATAAGTATTAGGGTTACCTCTTGAAGTGTGGTTGTGATCGAGTCTCTAAACAAAGAGACCTCCTGTCTCAAGTCCGATCCGAAGGAGGAGACGCTTGCGAGCACGGAGATGAACCGCGTGCTTCTCGCAATCCATGTTGATGATCCAAGCGGCAGATCTCCTTATCTCGACACACGAGATCCGACGTCTTCTTCACGAGCGAGGCACACCGAAGGAGACGGAGATCCACAAGAAAACGATCGGGCAGCATAACGACGACGATGCGGCGATGGAGAACCTCTCTAGGGCATCCATGGTGGACGGCCACATGAGAGGGATAGAGAGAGGGCGTGTAGAGAGAGAGAGATGTTCTCTTATGTGTAAAGAAGAACAAAGGGGTGACTCTTCTTTTATAACATTTTGGGATCCATGGATCTCAATCCATGTGATAACACAATTCCAATGGCTCTCATTGATTGCGTTTCTTTTAATGGCTAAGATTTCTGTTGGTAAAACCAACAACAATTCATTTAATTTAGATTAAATATATGTTGATAAATCAAGAAAACTTAATCACAAATTAAATCAACAAATATGGAGATAATGGAAAGAGAGAATGCCTCCTTCCATATACATGGAGTGGATGGCCTCCCTTTCCTAATAGGAATAGGTCGCAGTTCCATTTATCTCAAATTTATTACAACAACAATTGTTGTAAATTATTCTACAAAATAATTCATAATTATTTTGTGAATATTGCAATCTTATCATTGGAAAATTGTGAATCATATTCACAACCCAAAATAAAATGTAAATTACATTTTCAATTTAATGTCCAATGTGAATCCAATTCACATTAACATTTAATTAACAAATTTAAATTACAAATAGCTCTCTCTTATATATTTTAAAACACATTTATAATATGTATGACTAATATGGATATTACTATCCACATTATTCATATCCATGATAATTAAATCACATTTAATCATCTTGGATCTCCATTCTCATGTGCCCAAATAATATGAATCACATTCACATTATTCACATCTTCGATAATTAAATCTCATTCAATTATCTTAGATAACTCTCTTTATAATATGAATCCAATTCATATTAGCAGTGGCGGACCTAGGATTATAGCCTAGGTGGGGCAGACATAAATAGAAAATAAATAAATTATATTGCAAGAAAAAATAAATCAATATAAATATACATGTGCATATAGACATATAAAAAATTGTTTTGCATATAAAACTTTATGGAAGTGATAGGAGATAAGATGTAAACCTCTTTTTTTTTAAATCATGATTTGAAAATCATGATTTCAACTCATGAAAAATATCTAGCATAAAATAGTGACATAAATAATGGTCAATTAAACAATTCCAAAGCACCTAAGTAACATCTACAACATTAATGTACGTAGTGGTAAAAAAATTAATACCGATTGCATTACCCAATCGATAAAATGATATATGTTTTGCTCAAACGTACACATATATGCCTATGAAGAACGAAGACATTGTATTATTTTTACATTACATGCATTGGAGTTGGAGACTTGTAGTGTATGACAACTACGAGGTTACAAGGGAGTTGAGATTGCATGTGCTCCTACTCCTTGAGATGTGCTCTTATCAGGGACTCGAGAGGAGAGGCGAAGTATTGGGATGCGGTATCACTACAAGGGAGGAGACTCGGTGAAGAGCATCGACCTAGAGAGAATGTGCGGAGCCAAATTGGGATCCGGGGGTGAAGTGCACGAGGCATAGGGAGGGATGGAGGTAAGGATGCAAACGGACAAATACATATATGGATATATGTATTACCATATCCTCAACCGTTTTTAAATACGAATACATATGCGGATACAGATATTGACGTATATTAAAACTATGTTACCATAACCTTAAAAAACAGATTCGGATGTAAAACGGATACGGATCACATACCGGTAATGCTAGAAATGCTCTATAGATTGATTTAAAATATAAACGAATTAGATAAAAAAACACATTACATAAATTTACTAGATGTGTTTGTATCAGAAAAAAGTATACAAATATGATAAAAGAAGGTATGGAATTATGTTATGTAGGGTTAAAAATAAATCAGTGACTATATTTATATATGAAAACTGATATATGGATACGGATGTTTGCAGATATCAAAATGATATCCATATCTGTATCCATTTTACGGATATGCATATCAATATCTGTACAAAACGGATACGACGACGAATCACATACGGATATATTCATAACCATTTGCATCCCTAGATGAAGGGCACAATTCCAATTCTAAATTCTCGGATGATGTGGGACACAGAGTAGGGATGAGCATGGGTCGGGCTGGATAGGGCTTTGAATGGTCCAAGCCCAAGCCCGCTTAAAAAATTCGGGCCTTGGGCCGGGCTTAGGCCCATAAAATTTTTTTGTTCGGCCCAAGCCCAGGCCCGACCCGGCCCATCTCCCTATTAGATATTATTAACTTTGACTCTTTTATTTCAAGGTAATCTCAACTCAAGTTACACAAGCCAAAATTGATTAAAACATGTACCATAATACTTGTGAAACAACTAAAATTCCGTTCTACCAAATCCGAATTTACACATGTGCACTCAATGCTAGATACCATGAATGTCCCTCATTTATAGAAATTGAAAGAGTGAACCAAACTTACCCAGTTAATAATAACATGTGCACCAGATCCTACATGTTAAAAAATGAGCATAAGACTCATATTGGATAAATGTACAATAATAGAAAACGTTTTGATTGAAAAAAATAAATACTAACAAATTCAACAATAACCAAAAGAATCTAAACCAAATACTAATTAAGGAAAATTAATTCTTAATTTAAATACACTGATCATCAACTCATGTCACCCGCCTAACTTTCTTGATTTATAAACATTGTATGAAGACATGATACAAGAAGAGAGTGCACATGAAATATGTGAGAGTTTTCATGCATGTAGGATGTGAGAAAGGATTCGGGCCCTCTTTGGGTCGGGCCCTTGGGCCGGGTCAGGCTGGGCTGAGCCAAGCCCGAGCCCGGCCCAAAAAAATTTTGGGCGTAAATATTGGGCCCAAGCCCGGCCCGATATTCCTTTGGGCCTGGGCGGGGCCGGGCTTTTTGGGCTGGACTTCAGGCTGGATCGGACTGGCCCAGCCCAATGCTCATCCCTAGCACAGAGGGCTCTTGTGGATTTCATATTTGTAATTCTCGAATGTGGGGGGGGGGCACAACCATATATTGCCACATTTTTAAAATTTCTAATAATACAAAATAAAAGGGATGTGAAAATTTAGGGAGGGCATGTGCCCCCCATACCCAATATGTGGGTCCGCCCATGCATATTAGTCATGATAATTAAATCACATTTAATTATCCATTTTCTCAATGCTTGGATACATAATATCAACAATGAAATTATCCCGAACCCTTTCAAGGATAATGCGCTTTCTCTGTGAATACTTGGAGATAAGGAAAGGGCGATTGTATTGTTTGACGTATAGTGACATGGATATTGAGATCATATCTCAAATCCAGATCGTGGGCCTCCCATAGATGCTTGATTAAATCAAGACCGCAAATATGATCTTCTCATTGCATCTGAATCACATTCAGATCAATGTCCAACATTTGGACTAAGATAAGATTATTTCTCTACCAAGAGGAGTCACTAAAATCCAGACCCGTTTCACCACTCCCTAGAAATGGAAGCGTCATGGTTAGACAATCTTTTATGATCACATCACCCTCAGGTATTCCCAATACTTGTACATCCTGCATACTGGAAGACTCAGACTAAACCCGAAGTATTGAATCAAATTTATATTGTCTACTTCATGGTTTTATCAGTAAGTTTCTCATTCAATCATTGGGAGTAGGTATCGATCATATACTTTCCAAAAGCATATAACATACCTAGCTCTTGATCATATACTTTCCAAAAAGTATATATCAAACCTACAAATTCAGTCAAGCTTCCAAAGCGAGACGACCGTACGCACGGAATTTGATTCTTCCCAATATCTCATAAGTGATCTCATGTCTTCCGGTTCAGTAACTGAACATGTATGATCCCTTTGAGAGATCGTATTACTCATATGACCTTATATGCACACCAGCGCGTCGGTGTATAGACCTTGGTTAGGTCAGCAACCTATTGGTCTGCCAAATGTACATACTCAGACATATAGTAACACATATGTCTTCGGTCAGAGGATGTATGCCTGTATCGTGACAACATACGATATAGGAATTTGGTTATCTCGATCTCATTAAGTCAACTCTTTGACCTAACTAATCTGATACCTTCGAATCTTTATTCCTATGAAGAGGACCTGCATCAAGAGGTCGGTCAGATATCAACCTTTAGAGATATGGATTACCATCTCCTACTCAGGATAGATATCATCTCTTAACAATCATTTGACGGTGCTTGATGAGTCCCCAATCTAACTCTTTATATATTCATCCAAGCACCAGCCTCTATGATTCAGCAGTTGAATCAACAGCTGTAAGATCATCAAGATGGCCATGGTATATAACCCTAATTGTACTAAGGGACCTATTATGCAAATTATTTATTCTTCATTTCAGATCAGGGAATGATATTTGCAATAACACTTATTGCATAATAGCTCACCGTGGGCTCTCATGTCCAAAAAAAAGTTTGTTCAGCAATTAGTGAGAATGAAAAATCCATGATTGATGAAACAATGATCAAATATCAATCTTCATTTACCTCAAAATCTGTTTACACAGAAAGGAATGTATATTCTTCAATTTTAACTAAGGATGTCCAAATTTCAACTCACGGTCTCTATTGCATGTACTAGTATATCTTATGGCCTGTAATATATGAGCACGACCGACAATGAACCTTACTTTCGACCGACGATGTGAAACGATATTACATGGTACACACATAAAGGGGTTCGACACATACCTCAAGACCGACGAAATGTGTCCATGAGATCTCTACGTGTCTCTCCTTACTCCCAAGTTGACGTGCTCCTCTACTGAATCGACGCCGATATCGCCTACAATGAGGATAAATCTCTTTATGAGATTCTCCCTCTACTCCCCCTCTCTTCTTCTCTCTTGCTCTCTCTCAATTTTTTTTCCAAGAACAAGTGATGTGAGGAGAGGGATCCTTTGGATTTTATGCCTAAAAAAGACAAACAATTGGCTAATAATACTCATTAATTTTAAAATAAAATCATGTTTTTATTTGAGAGAATAAAAGGAAAGTAGGGCCGGAGAAAGGGGAAAATATTTAGTCGTTACAGAGGTCCATCTAAATTAATAATATATTTTTAAAAGTTTGAATATATAAAGGATTTAATGGGGCTGCACCAACATGGCTGCCCACCCTCTATTTTCGACATTTTTTTATTTTTTTGAAAAATATCACCATGCATATTCATCTATATATCCCTCCAACATGTCATTCCAATTTCGTCAGATTCAGAGACTCCTATGCCCTCTATCTAGAACATGTAATTTTAACGGTTTAAGAATTGATGTAATCAACATGTTCTAGGGAGGGCATAGGAGTCTCTGTTTTTGATGAAATTGGAATGACGTGTAAGAGGGATATATTGATGAATATACATGTGATATTTTTCAAAAAAACCGAAAATAACGCAGGAGCAAACCCATTAAACTCATATATAAATATGATGATTAAATATCTTATGCAATCGTAACTTCTAATACTAACACACACACGCACACGCGAGAGAACACAACACATATCATGCCTAAAATTATAGAAAAATAGGCTTCCAAAAAAGTCAAATATAGTTATGTCTAACTAGTTTTGAAAAAAAAAGTTCAAAATGGGTAACATATCTTGAAATCTTACATGTAATTCAATACATTTCTTTATTCAAAATGGGCTGGATATGCTATTAGATTATATTAAACTGAGGTTATATCTACATGTTCAATAAGAACTTAAAATAATTGATTCATGGATGGTGTTCTAAAGGCAAATATATTCAAATGGAAAACATATCTTGAATTCTGATATATACTTCAATACATTTCTTTATTCAAAATGGGCTGGATATGCGATTAAATTATAATAAATTGAGGTTCTATCTACATGTTCCATAAGAACCTAAAATAATTGATTCATGGATGGTATTCTAAATTTACCACATTAACTAATGTGTGAAAACTAGCAAATGGACGTCTACAAATATAGGTCTTATCATATTGATCTCGATCTACTTTTAAGTACAAACATGGATGCATATATAATGAAGGATATAAAAATTAGGGTTTTTATCATTTGTGCCCCTCTAAGATATTGCAATTTCAGTTATACCCCTCTCTTTTTGATAATATCAGTTGTTCCCCTCACTTCTTCTCCATTATCACTTGTGCCCTTCCATCAGATTGACCGTCAAAAAAAAATAAAATAACCATGATTTATTCCAACCATGGTGTGGTTAAGAATGGCATTATGATCAGAATAAAATATCTCCTTTCTTTCCCATAAGCCCTACAAGCTCGAATTCCTCTCATCTCACTATAGTACACGACTGTCTCCTCCTCGTGGCTCATAATGATGAACAATCTCCAAGACATCAGCAGGTCGAACATGACATCCCCCGACAGCCTCGACAAAACCATCGGAAGGGGGTAAGGCAGAACTGGATGAGATGGGGTTGGGGAGGAGGACGCTGGGATGGAGAGGTTGAGTGGGCGGAAGGAGTACCTGGGTCAATCTAGGGAGGAGGGGGCCGAGCATGGCGCTGGAGGGTTTGGGCTATGGAGGAGGGCCAGAGGAGGAGGTATGGGGGAGGAGCTCAGGGCAGAGCTCGAGGGTGGATGGGGTTGGGCTAGGGAGGAGGGGTGGGCTGGGAAGAAGGGGGCAGAAGGAGGTGCGGGGGTCGAACTAGAGAGGAGGGACAGAGCTCGGGGATGGAGGGGGTTGGGCTAGGGAGGAGGGGTCAGGCTAGCGAGGAGGGGCGGAGGAAGAGGTGGGGGAGTAGCTCGGGTCGGAGTTTGAGACTAGGGGGGCAGTTCAGGGAGGAGGGGTAGGCTGGGGAGGAGAGGCAAATGAAGAGGTGTGGGGGATGAGCTTAGGTTGGATCTCGAGGCTAGAGGGGTTGGGCTAGGGAGGAGGGGACAGGCTGGGAAGGAGTGGTAGGGGAGGAGGTTGATGAATCGGTGATTCATCGCGTTTATTCTTTCATTTTGGCTAAAATCGCTATTATATCACGGTAGAAGATGAGACGACGAGGTCAACTTGCGGTCGAACCAAGAGCATTAGACGGCTTCTACCTTATCTTTCTCTTTGTTGCTGATCCTGACACTTTGGTAAAATACATGTAAATAATCACTAATTCCAATTAATTATCATTCTAACCACACATGTTAATATTATATATTTAACACTTATTTTACCCAAAATAAAGAATAAAGATAAAAGGAAAAATAAAAGAAAAGAAGGCTGTAAATATGAAATATATACAGACTGATCCTAACCCCGAGACTAGGTCATATTGACATGGTCGATAAAATAAATAAGTAGGGAGAGATAAAGATCTTAACCTATAAAAATATCAAGAAAATCAAGACCAAAAATATAATTTACCCATTTATCACAATGTAAATATTTCACTTAATTTATTCATCACTTACATCACCTCAAATCAAAACACTTCTGTTATAAAAATTATTCATAAAAATATATATTATTTTATAAAAATATCAAAAAATAATTCGTTAATAAAAATAATTAACCGTAATGAACCATAAAAGCTGCAAAAGACGACTTCCAAGGTTCATAACTATTTATATAAAACTCCAAATGGACCAAACTCACTTTTAAAATCCATTTTACACTTAGTATTATTTATTAAAAATATCAAAACATATTCGAATAAAACCGATGAATTTTGACGTTTTGGACCCATTGCATATATGTATTATACATAGAATCTTCCTGGATTTTTAATAATTAACCGTAAACCCGATCAACTTAATTTATTTTCTTAAAATCTTCTAAAATTGTATAGAAAAATATAAAAATATAATTTAATTAAAATACTTCCGCTAGCAAAATTTTCCGAGGCTCATAACTCGGTTGTATGAACTCCGAATTGGGCAATCTCAATCCTAAAGTTTATATTATTCAATTATCTACAAAATGACACTAGTTTCATTAAAATCATAGTTAATAACAAAAACACGATTTTTGGGTCCTTATTAGTATATTGTACAGTGTACTGTAATATATTATTATTTTTTATAGGTTATTTTATAATTATATACTTTATTTATATTTTCATTAAATAAAAATTGTAATTTAATTTAGTTATTTATATATGTTTTAATTATTTAGTTATATATTAATTAATAATTAATTACTTAATTATATACTTAATTATTTAATTAATTATTTAAATAATTTATTATCTATATTTAGTTATTAATTATTTATTTAATTATGAAATTAATTTATAATTAATTTAATATAATTATTAAATATTAAATGTAATTTAATTTACTTTATTTCTCTCTCTTTCTTTCCCCTCTCTCTAACTTTACCAAAATTTTTCCCTTCTCCCCAATTCATCTTCTTCCTCTCGTTTCTCCTCACACCGTCACTCATCCTTCTTCTTCGATGCGTCCACCCGTCGCCCTCTCCTTCCTTTTCCTTCACCAACAACTGTCCAATTACCAGTTGTTAGGATCGTTTTTCCAACTACCCACCAATGACAAGAACATGACGGTGCCCACACTCCATCCTCTCTATAAATAGGGCCTCCATCCTCCCCATCAGAAATATCTGTCAATTTCACTAGCCATCTTCTAGTGAACTCCAGCAGAAAAAGCGAGAGTGACAACAAGTTTCCTTCACCATTGCAGTGAGGACGAAGGCTAGGATCTGACGAGATCATCGTTGGTGTGAGGATCTACTCCACCGCGCAAGGAGACTCCACGAAGCACCACCACGTTGAGGCCATGACTCCTTGAAATCCTATGAGTTCTAGATTCCCAAGCACATCCATCCTCAATCTCAGTTCAGGTTAGGTCCGAATCTCTTCCTTTTCCCATTTCCTCTCCTAATATCATCTTTGCTTCCTTCTTAATCTTCTCTGTTTCTCTCTCTTATCTAATACATAAATCACATCTGATTGTCCTCATTCTACTTTTAACCACCTCATCCACAATCTATGTCCATTTCTCTATTATTTTCTCTTAATCCGAGTCTCCACATCCTCATTCATCCATTTGCTCCAGGCTCCGATTACCTTGATAGGAACCATTTCTCCCTCGATAGGAGCACCCCATTCACGAACTCCTATTTGTTTCTGGACCGAGCCTTGTGCTCGAGTTAAATTTGGTCAGTGCAACTAACAGGAAGGACAAAATCTGGATCATATACCTACATGAATCATCATTAACAAATACACCAGAAAATCTGAGAATCATTGAACCATTAATATTGATATGGATCTAAGGCTCTGACATGATTTCCTTCTGAGTACGTTTCCGTAAAGCATCAATCGACCTGATCGTTGTCTATGACTTAACAGAAGAAGATTCACAACTTTCTAGAGCGCATTTGTTCTCTGGCCGAACAGATCCACTACTCAAGACATACGACTGCCTTAATCGCCACCCGTAAGGAAGAACATGAATATGAGAATAGGAACCTTCTCTATTCTCCAATTTTGGAGTTTTTATTAAGGCCGCTCGATCGAGTTTGATCGAATGGTTGTGATTGTTTCGACACCGCGTCAGCACGCCTGGAATCCATCGCCTACTGTTCAAGCCACCTCACGTACCCCGCACGTGAGGACCCAGATATTTCTAGACATTTGCGAATTGGCCCTCTCATTTGGTTTTAATTACAAGTAGGTTCCATGCTTCAACATGTAATCGTCACGTGCTACCTACCAATTTTGCATAAAACCCCCGATACTTTGAACATTTGCGCACAGGTCCTTCGAGCTGAGCAGGCACATACCCAAGCATGTAGGTACTGGGAATTTTGTGCAAACACTTTTGTAGTTTCTGCAGATTTACATGTGTGCCCCTACAGTTACGTCTATACCCCTATCACTGTAAATACATATTGTACAAACACTATACGTCATAAATAAAATTCAAAATACAAAAAATATATAAAATAACCAGTATGACATTCTATACAGTATAGAATCATATTTTGAATAGCATCAAATAAATCATTAAAACACTAAAAATTCTAATAAAATCTAAAAATCAAATAAAAAATATAAAAACATCTTTAAAAGGCTTGAAAATTTCTTTTATATTATAGCTAAGGCTATTTCCCTAAGCACTTATGGAGGGTAGTGGAGTTCGAAGCAGTCGAAATTTTACCAAGCTCAAAAAAGCCGTGGCAGTTCAACGCGGTCCGTGGGAATGATGACCGATTGTGAAATCTTCTTTCATAGACAATACCTCAGACTTTGACTTTCTCTCAAATAGTACGGATATTGGATATTCTAGTTGGGAAGAAAGAAAACACTATAAAAATTTCTCTTAGCATATTTTACCATATTTTACACAATAAAATAAAGATACAAAAAAAATAAATAATAAAAAAATATAAAAAATATAAAACACATAGAAACTTGCAAAAATCATAACTAAATAAATAAAAATTGTCTAACAACACACAACCTATTTGAAGATAGTTTCATCTCCTTTCCAGTAAAAATAAAATGAAAATAGTTTCGCATTATTTTAAATCTTGAAAATCATAAATTCCTCACAGTTTTCAATAAAAACATAAATTTCACCCTTACAAATAACCAAACCCACCCCATAAACATACGAAAAGAACTTTCTAAAAATTCATAAAAATAATAAATAGAAATAAAACATAAAGATCATAAAAATAAAAATTTAAATAATAATAAATTATAAAATACTAAAAAATTATAGAAGTAATATAAAATCCATTAAAAATCAAATAAAAATACAGAAAAAATCTTTAAAATAAAATAAAAATTAGGAAATCGTTTACCTTAGTTTTTCTATAGTTCAACCCTAGTTATCAATAGTTTGCTTCCTCGAGTTCAACACTCCCGTGCTTAACAGCTATACACTTCAATTTAGGAGTATAAATAAAATAAGAAGATAAATTCGAAATTAATCTTTTTTGCAAAAACCCATCTGGTCGATACAACGATTGTGAAATCTTTCTCTCTGATTCTTTTATAGAAATAAAGAAGATGATCAGGTGGAGATTTTTCAGAGGTACGTGGGAGGAGCTCGAGGTGGTGTATAGAGTTAGAGGGGATGTAGGGAGGGGGGGCGGGAGAGGAGGGGCGGGGTAGGAGGAGCATGGGAGGAGCTAAGGGCAGAGATCAGGGCTAGAGGGGTCGGGCTAGGGAGGAGGAGGAGGTGTAGGGAGGAGCTCGAGGTTGTAGGGGGTCGGGCTAGGGAGGAGGGGGCAGGATGGGGAGGAGGTGCGGGTGAGGAGCTCGGGGCGAAGCTCAGGGTATCGAGGAGGGGCACACTGGGGAGCTAGAGGTGTGAGGGAGGAGCTCCGGGCGGAGCTCATGCTAGGGAAATGGGGGTTGGCTGGAGAGGATGAGCAAAAATGGAGTTGTATGGGATAGTTGAGGAGGATGAAGAGAATGGCGAGAAGAGGAAGAGGATGGGGGAGGAGGAATAGGATAGACAAATGACCTTTACAATCTTGTTTTTTAATTTATTCCCGTTATATCCCCCAGGTTAACGTTTGTTTGCATTGGAGATGGACTGCAACTAACCCGTGGGGCATAAGTGATAGAATGACAAGAAGTCGGTGGCACAATTGATACTCCCAAAAAAGGAGGGGTATAACTAAAATTGTAATATCTCAGAGGGAAACAACTGATAAAAACATTAAAAATTATGTTATTATATTCATAAAAATATATACAACAACAGTAAAACCTTTTCCCACAATTAAGTAGGGTCGACTACATGGATTTTTCGCCTTCATTCAGATCTATCTTGGGTCAATCCCGGACTTATATACAAAAAACATCCCTTTGTATAGTCTCTTTCCAACACTTCTTGGGCCATCCTCGCCCTCTCTTAGCCGGTTCAACATCCCAACACTCGCATCTCCTAACTGGTGCATCAACTGATCTTCTTTGCAAATGACCAAACCATCTTAAGTGATTTTCTCGCATCTTATCCTCAATCGGAGCAACACCAACATCCTTTCTGATTGCATCGTTCCGAATCTGATATTTATGTGTGTATGTCCACACATCCACCTTAGCATTTTCATTTATGCTACAACCATTCTCTATACTTTTATAGTTCACAGGCTAACATTCAGATCCATAGAGCATAGTAGGTCTCACGGCTGCTTTGTAAAATTTTTCTTTAATTTTTAAAGGAATTTTTATATCACAGAGAACAACAGAGGCACCTCTCCACTTTAGCCAGCCTGCATTTATTCTATTAGTAACATCTCTATCTATTTCCCCACCATGTTGCAAAATAGATCCCAGATATCTGAAAGAATCTCTCTTCTGAATGTTATCGCCACCAATCTTCACATCGATTCCTTCGCCATTGCTTCCATCAAAGGTGCACTCCATATATTCCGTCTTATCTCTACTTATATAAAATCCTCTAGTCTCCAACTCATGTCTCCAGACCTCAAGCTTCTCATTTACTCCATCTTTAGTGTCGTCAATCAACACAATATCATAAGCAAATAACATGCAGCAAGGTAACTCATCCCGAATATGACTTGTCAACTCATCCATAATCAAAGTAAAAAGAAATGGACTCAAAGCTGAACCTTGATGTAAACAATTGTTGATGTCAAATAGCCAGTCTTCCCAGACGGGGTCCTTTCACAAGATAAAACCCTATCATACGTGTCCTTTATGAGATTAATGTACATGTTGTCTCTTCTCTAAAACTCTCCACAATATCTCTCGTGGGACATAATCATAATCCTTCTCCAAAACAATAAAGATCATATGGAGGTTCTTCCTTTTAGCTCTATAAATCTCCATTGTTCTCCTCAGCAAATGGATGACTTCAATAGTTGTGCGACCTGGCATGAATTCGAATTGGTTTTCTTTTATGTTGGAAACTTGCCTCAATCTTCTTTCGATCGCACGTTCCCAAATTTTCATAGTGTGCTTCATTAGCTTGATACCTCTGTAATTTGAACAATTTTGAATGTCTCCTTTATTCTTATAAAAAGGCACCACGATTCGTATGCCAAGTCAAATCATGCTCACCTAAAACCCTCCATACTTCTACAGGGATGTCATCTGGTCCTACACCTTTCCCAGGTCTCATAAAAATATATATACTAATATAAAATGGATGTGAAAATGTGTATGCCCTTAGGGGGTTAGCTCTTCCTGCCTCACTTTTCACGTTTTTTTTGAAAATAAAAATCTTATAAATTTATTATTAAATCCTTATATTATGGTATTAAAATTTCATGTGAAACAGAGACTCCTACAACCTCTATCCAGACTGGGTCGATTTTAAAAATCTTTTGAACGTTAAAAAATGACTGTCTAGATGAAAGCCATAGGACTCTCTGTTTCACTTGAAATTTGAATGATATAATATAGGGATGTAGTGGTGAATATTGACGGAAAAAATTTTCAAAAAAAATAAAAATAGAGAAAATGAGGTGGGGGAGCTAATTTAGCTCCTCCTAGGGGCAATCCCATTTATCCCTAAAATGGATACAATTTGATATAGGTAACAACAGAAAATACGATATACATTTGCATATATACGTGTGTACAAACACATGGCAAAAAAATACTCATTCCTTTTAAATTTAAAAAAAGAGACATAAAATTACGCTAAATGCAACTAAAAATAAAACTACAATTATATTATTGTATGAAAATGATTATAGTAATACATAAAGTGATATTTGCTGATATCGATGTATCCATCTTAAAATAGACATTGATATACCTATATCAAATATTGCATGTTACAAAATACGGTAACGTCTGTGTCTGTAGGCAAAATACACTATTTAAGAGCTAAATACATGTGAATGCCTCTACGATTAATTTAAGCACCATCTCAATTAAATAAATCCTGGTTTTCCACGTAAACTCTTACCATGTTCGGCTTGGGTTAACCATAAACGTTTTTTTTCCTATTTCATGTGGGTCCACTTTTTCTCTCTTTTTTAATATATTAAATAAATCATTTCTCTTTTATCTATTCTAAAAAAATAATAAATTATACCATCATATCATATAAAAATTATAAACTACTTCACTTCTACTCACTTTTCCAAACTTCAAGACAATTACATCACAATAACTACTCACTTTTCCAAAATTCAATACAATCATATCACAACAAACCCACCCACAGTTTAACCCTCTATCAAATACCAAAATACAAAAATAAGTTACCCCCTACCAGTTTACTCCGGGTAACCCGCTTACCAAACACACCCTTATTCAATGATAAGGAATAAATATCTACATATTACAATGCATAAAAACGTCACCACCCCAAATCTATGACTTGTCGCTTTTGATTACGCAACTTAAACATACATATAGCAAAAACAAAGCAAGTTTACATGTTTATAATGGGAACATCGAGGCATACCGTCTCAGGGAGTCCAAGCATGGATGCAGAGGTGTGGAAGAAGGTTCGAGAGTTCAGTCACCGAATTCATCGTCTGCTTCCACCAAGCTCACGAAAGGGAGGAATGTGTTGCTGATCGCATAGAGTGTGTCCATCTCCCTAGGTGACAATTGATTTGTAAGGGGTGGTTGAGAAGGTAAGGATACTATGTGATCTAGGGTTTCCATGCCGATGGCGAGATAGTTGTTGTTCATGGTGAACCTTAGTAAGGGAGAAAAGATCTGCGCTCTATTTAGATAGATGGCCAAAAATATGGTGAGAGGAAGTGATCTTTAAAGGGTGTGTTTGGTATTTGGGTTAAGATGGGTTAAACTGGTAGCAGGTAACGCATTTTTGTGTTTTAGTGTTTGGATAGAGGGTTAAACTGGGGGTGGGTTAGAAGTGAGTTTATTGTGATATGATTGTATTGATGTTTGAAAAAGTGAGTAGTTATTGTGATGTGATTGTATTGAAGCTTGGAAAAGTTTGTAGAAGTTGAGTAATTTATAATTTTTATATGATATGATGGTATAATATATTTTTTTATGGAATTGATGACGGAGAATTGATTTATTTAATTTTTTAAAAAGAAATAAAGTAGAGCCCACATGGAGAGAAGATATGGGTTAAGGGGGGGTCTCTTGTCGAATTTGAGAAGTTTACCCCTCTTGTGGAACGGGGTCTAAGGGTTAAGACTTAAGACAAGACACATATTTCCGTACGAATGAGTGGTGAGAAATGTATTGGCCAATGGCCATCCATATCATCTAGGGTACAAGAAAGGGATGCATAGCTAAGCCCATAAAGATTAATTAATGCATGGAGTGATTATAGCGATACCACATTTCCACGCTGCCAAAATGTTTCGAAATATTTGCATATGTCGATTTCTTATACATATGTGGTTTGAGATAAAATACCTATGACCTCGGATTTGAGTGAAATTTAGAAGGTATGTTGAATACTAATTGAAGATGTAATCCATGAAGTTGGATTTTTGAAATCAAAATGACGTTCTTTTTTCTGAAGGCCATTACAACACCTCTGATTACATGGATATTACAGCAGAGGGTCTTCTTCCGCATGACGTCCAATTGTGATGAGGCCCTTTGAACAATTGGTCCAGGCGTTGCTTTCTTGCTGAACGAAGCAGGCGTTTTAACTTCTCTAGTACAAGGCTTGGAAGGAGATGCATAGGAAAGATCCATGGGACCTGATAATCACAGAGGAAAAAGTTCAAAATTAAAGTTAGTGTGCATTCCCCGATCTCTTCAATGCTATTGTTTCATCATTAAGCTCAAAACCCAATCTTACAAGAAGTATTAGTTTGATTTCGCGCACCATGTTTTTCATATTTAGAGGAACGTTTTTCTTTTTAAAACCTATACAACATGGAATCTTCCAAACTAACCCGAGTAAAGTAACTCTCAGTACAAAGAGAATTCTAATTTGTTATAGTTTCATGAATCACATTTAGGTTTCGAATTTCGTCCAAAAATAAATGAAAAGCGGGAACTAAGTCAAACTCATGAAATAGCGCTTTAGTTACACCACATTCTTTGAGTAAATGATCGATACTTTCCCAATTATACTTGAGCAAATGACGATGATTGACACTAGTAATATTGAACTGGTGCACTTGAACTTGTGTTGTTATTTTTCTATGTGCTAACATCCAATGAAAGTAAGTGACCATGGGATCAAAGATTCAGATTCAGAACTTTGGGCGGAAAGAAGTCACAATTCCACCATCCATCAAAATAGTGTAGATTTTTGGGTAGTTGAATGAAACTCTAGAATTCGAGCTAGCAGATGGGATTTAGGTGGGCCTGCATTAAATAGTAAACATAAAGGAAAACGATTTTCAATGCTTGTGCCCGTCTCCCATCAATTTCTATGTAATGACTATATATGTATGTATTTTGTGCTTTTTTTTTAAAATGCTTGTGAACCAGTTGAACTTAGCTTCCCAGGATTGGAGACCCTCTTGGACATTGGTGGTTATTCTTTTGAGGAAAGTGAAGATTTCTGGGAATTGTTCCCGTAATGGTATGCCACCATTGATGAAGTCATAGCAAAGAGAATATAGATGCCTAAGGATATCTTCTTGGAAATGATAGGATGCATGTGTGATGATCCTGTGACATGTGCTTTCCAAATTTCAGATTTAGATGCGATGCCTCCAAAAGACAGTGTAATCGGACCTCTGTCGAAGGTAGATGCATTAATCAGTTTAGATAGCCATGGTTTTTTTGTCCGTTATGCTGAAAGCAGATTTCGATAGTAAAGATTTAGATAGCCATGGTATTGTTAGGGTCATTAATGAAACTGGAGTAATTGAAAGTCATATTGTTGGCATTATTAAGCCTCTTAAGAAGACTCTGGAGATTTCTACTGACAAGGAGGGATTGATCCTGGAGGGAGGACTTCTTGATCGGGTTTTTAAAGCACCTATCTTGACAATCAAGAGCATCCCTCCTAGTTGTCGACTTGCCTTCTCTCAAGCTTTAAAGACATCTCTTTATAAAGTGATCGCTGAGTCGGGATCGGTTTCTGCTTGGGTTATGTTGCTGCTTCTTCCATGTTGTACTTTGCAGGTATTCCGTCCTCAGAATAGACGTGATTGCAGGTCTGGCAATGGGAAGTCATTGCAACAACACCTTATCCTCAAGTCTCTCTCTACATGGGGAGAGGCCGATGGTATTGTTAGGCTTGTGGATCAATTATTGGACACTCATGTGCCTATGGGAATGGACATTGGCATTGGCTACTCTGCAGAGGGAGAGAAGAAATTAAATCCAAATATCAAGTAATGTCTCCATAAGGTTGTTGATGGTCATTTTACAGCAGCAGTAAAGGTTTTGTCATCTTCAGGTGTAGCACCTTTCAATGGAGATATTGTTAAGGAGTTGGAGGCGAAGCACCCGTGCAATCCAACTCCATCCTTGCCGGATTTTCTCAGTCCTGAAGCCCCTCTTGTTGTGGAAGTTGACGCCATTCTTGGGTGCATTAAGTCCTTTCCTAAAGGGATTTCTTGTGGTAGAGACGGGTTGAGGGCCCAACACCCACTTGATGCTATGTGTGGAGAGGGGTCTGTTGTGGCCATGGACCTTTTACACGCCATCACTCGTATCGTTAACTTATGGTTGGGTGGAAGATGCCCCACTTCTTTGTCAGAATTTATTGCGTCTTCACCTCTTATACCATTGCTCAAACTAGATAATAGCATTCGACCTATTGCAGTTGGAACTATTTGGAGACGGCTAGTATCCAAAGTGTCTATGGCAGGTGTTAGTAAAGATATGACCAAATATCTCAATGACTTTTAGTTTGGAGTGGGTGTTTCTGGAGGAGATGAGGCTATTCTACACAGTGTTAACAAAGTGTTGAATGTTCATCATACTAATGGCTCTCTTTCCCTGCTTACTGTAGATTTTTCTAATGCCTTCAATATGGTTGATAGGTCTGGCTTATTGCAGCAGGTGAGAGAAAGATGTCCTATATATTTATGGGTGGAGTTCCTATATGAGCAGGCACCAAGGTTGTACCTTGGAGATAGGCATATTTGGTCTTCCGCTGGAGTGCAGCAGGGTAATCCTCTAGGCCCGCTTCTATTTTCTCTTGTTGTACACCCACTTATCCATTATATCAAGGATAATTGCAAACTACTTCTTCATGCACGGTATCTTGATGATGGTACAATTATTGGAGATACTTTTGAGGTGTCCAAGGTTTTAAATATCACCCAACAACGTGGGCCAGACTTGGGTCTAGTTTTAAATATTCATAAAACAGAACTCTTTTGGCCTACTTGTGATGGCAGGAAACTTCGCAAAGGATTGTTCCCACCAGATATTGGTATACCTTTATTAGGAGTGAGGTTGCTTGGAGGGGCTGCTAGTATGGATCACAATTTTGTTGAAAGCCTGGCTTTGGAGAGGGCTGCTAAAGCGGTGAAGTTGATGCATCTTCTACCTCAGTTGAAGGACCCCCAGAGTGAGCTTCTCTTACTTTGTTCTTGTATGGGCTTGTCAAAACTTTTATTCGGTTTGAGGACTTGTCAACCTTTGTATATGAAGGAGGCCGCAATTTTATTTGGTAGAGGGGTACGAGGTTCTATTGAGGACATTGTTGTTTGTGGAGGATCTTTTTTTGGAGATCATTCGACTTGGTGGTCTAGGACTACTTTAAACAGTGGAGGCTTATTTCCACGCTTTTGTGGCTTCCAGGGTGCAATCTTGGGAACTTCAGGACCATATCCTGCGTGACAGTAAAATTTGCAATATAGACTCCGACTTCGACTATACTCTTCAAAGAATCCATGATTTGATTCCCTCATTCGACCTTATTTGTTTCTCTAAAAAGGACACAATCCTCCCTAAGACCCAGAATATTTTGGTGAGTGCACTTTTTAGGAAAATAATTGAGGATATGGAGGTGGTATATAACATGTCCGTTAGACAAAAGGCAGTTTTTCGGTGTCTTCAAGCTGTTCATGCCCAAGATTTTCTCCTTACCCCTCTTATAGACAGACTTGGACTTCACATGTCACCGGTGGAGTATCGCAGTATCCTCAAATATCGTCACATGATTTCGTTATTTCCTGCTGATGAGATTTGTCCAGTCTGTTGCAAGGCATGCTTGGACAATTTTGGTGATCATGTCATTCATTGTAAAGAGCTCCTGGAGTTTAAGTACAGACACGATCTTGTTACATACATTTTATTCGATGTCCTCAAGCGTGCAGGTATTGCTGCTAAGAAAGAGGCATCGGTAAACTTTTTAACAGATCCATAGGAGGGAAGATCCACACCTAGAATCCACACCTAGACCTGTTGATATTTTGATTTTTGGGTGGATAGGAGGAAAACATGCTTGTGTAGATTCGACAGGAGTTTCCCCGATGGTGGGGTTGAAGAGCGGGTCCTTCACAGTAGGGCAGGTTGCCCTTAAAGCTTCTTTAAGAAAAGTGGTGAAACACGAGAAAGCTTGCACAGAGAATCAACATGCCTTCATTCCCTTTGGTTTCGACACCTTTGGCTTCCTAGCACCGGAAGCTATTGAGCTTTTAAAAAGGATAAAAAAAGTGATGAACAGTAATGTGATGTACCCCAGATCTATGGATGTCGTGTTTAGGAGGATAGGCTTTGCAATACAAAAAGGGCTAGCGGCGCAGCTTGTTGCCCGCTTGCCTTTTGTTTCTATGTAAACCTTTCCTATTTATATTATCTTTGAGATTGATTTCAAAAAGAGTTGTTAAAAATTCTCATGTTCAAGATTCCTTATCCATCGTTGGAATTGGGACGAGGTATATTTTATTGCAGGCCACCTCTGCACAATATTTCTCGTGGATATTATCACACCAGAGGAATCCTCTTTGGATTTCATCGATTTTGTCTAAAATCGCCAACAGGACTTTAAACCAAGACATCATGTGATTCGCTAATGAGGGATAAGGAGATGTTTCGAAGAGCCACTAAAACAAGCAGAGGACGTAGCATGGATTTCCATCCTTGCAACTTTGCAGTAAATTTCAGCAATAATAGGAGAGGTTCACGTGGTGAAGTGGAGTCCCCTTGACCCACACACCTCTACAGTTTCAACCATCCCAGAGAAGAGCCATTTACCTTAAAGGATATCCGCGTGGTTTGTAGCAGAGCACAAAGCCACGAACCCAATAAGTGAAGTAATCAAGGTAGTTTGTTGTCTTTAGGACATTTGTGATGAATGTCCATCGAAGAGTGTGAAAGCTTTCTAGAATCGATATTTAGAATTAAACCTTTGGTTTTGGATCGATACCGGCTATTGAGAATAGTCGATGTGACCATAAAAGCATCAACCGCTGATCGATACTTTTAGAAAGCACACTAGGAAGGAGGGATGGCCTTCCCCAAGATCAGAGACCAACGATTTGCGATTAATTTAGAGAGGATTCTAATCGGAAGATTAATTAAGCGCCTATAGTTCTCAGTATCATGAGGTTCACCCTTTTTAAAAATGAGGGCCACTAGCACGTTGTTTAAGTCCTAAAGTCACGCTCGTTGAAATGCGAATCTTGAAGATGTCGGATTAGGTCAATGAAATCAGCTTTTAAGGTGTGCCAAAATGTTTGAATGAATTCAACAATTATCCCATTGGGGCTTTGTTTTTTCGAATTGTTTTATCGTGATTTCGATTTCCTTCAAAGTGAATGGCCTATTGAAGAAAAAATAGCATCTAATACTATGATTAGGCCTTTTGGTAGGCTAATCTATTCATCATATCTTATAGGGCCTTTAAATAGTTTCCCGTAAAATTCAAGAATTTCCTTGTCTATATCTTGAAAATCATTCACGATACCCCCATCAACCATCTTGAGAGAGTTGATATGATTCCTCGATGCTCTTGTGGATCCCATCAGTTTGAGAGATTGAGTGTTTGAGCTTCCTTCTGAAAGATATCTAATTTTTGCACGTTGATCCCACGTTTGGACTTCATCTTTTCCATGTGACTCAAGTCTATTGTTTAGGTCATTTAATACAATCAACTCAGAGGCATCATTAAGCTTGATCCCTATTTCACGTCTTTTGATTTCAAGTTCCAAAGATTCGATTTCCTTATTGATATCGGGAAATGATTCTCTACGCCATCCCTTGATCAAAGGTTTCAGACGCTTAATTTTAACTGCACAACAGTAATGAGGGTTATCAAAAGAGATGGGTCTGTTCCATGATTCTTGATAACAAAAAAGTTTCTATCATGAAGATGAAAAGAAGTGTATTTGGCTCCTTTTATGAGAAGCGGCTTGTGGTCTGAGAAAGTGTTCGGGAGAATCCTTAATGAGATTACGGGAAATGAAACAAGGAAGGCATGATTTATCAAACATTGATCTAATATGGCCCAGGAGGCAAATGAGGAGGATCCCGACCAAGTGAAAGTGGTATTATTATCTTGTAGGTCAATATTGACCAAGTCGTTAATCCAACGACCAAACCTTTTGTCAAACTTTCTCAGGGGTTTTCAAGATAAACGATCACTGAGGAATCTTCTGAGATTGAAGTCCCCGGGAATAAGTGTTGGAAAGGTGGAAAAATCTATCATTCGTTGTTGATAAAGGAAAATAGACTTCTAGTTTTCAGCCAGGGGACCATAAGCAATGGTAAGACGAGCGATAACAGTGGAATTCGAAAGTTGGAAGTCTAGTATTTGAAAAATATTCGGATTTAAAAGTAATCAAAGTCTTCAAAAATAATTAATGAGTAAATTGAATGATCCCATCCCGTAAGAGTGCCCAAGATCTGTAGATTGAGTGCCACGAAAGTCATCTTAAAGCGATCTCGCATCGAAGTTTTAGATCACTCGAATTCTTTTCTCCTAGATGAAAATGATAGCATCACACGGGTCTAGTTAAGGTTATGAAGATAGGCCCATTTGAGAGGATCCCTGATGAATCCATGATTCATAAACATTTTGATGTGCATTTTGTCTTAAAATCCTTAACAAATACATGTAAATATCCATTAAATTTCACTTTTTAACAAAACCTTAGTCATGAATAAGAATGTACTTTTATGCATTAAAATCATGTAAAAAATAAAAAATAAAAAATAAAAATAAAGGCAAAATTGTAGATATGTATATATGAACAATATGACTTGTAAAAATAAATATAGCTGAAAAATATATTTATAACATAATCCCCGAGACCAAGTCAGCATGGATTGGACAATAAATAAATTAGTAGGTGGAGATAAGGGAGAAAATAAATAAAAATAATTAACTTCACATTTCAAACACTCTCCATTACTTATCCAATAAATATCAAAACTTTAAAGATTTTTAGTTAATTCATATTAACATGTTTTTTTACCAAATTCTTTTCCTAATTATTTCTAAAAATATATAAAAAATATAAAAATAAATTAAAAATATTATCTGGAATAAATGCCAAGAAATCCAACTTGTAAATTCTCAAAATCCAAACTTCTGAACATCATAACTTTCTCATACGAACTCCGATTTCACTCTACTCATCTTTAAAGTTCATAAAATAATATTCTCTAATTAATGAAGTGACTTCACTAAAATTGGAGTCCATTTGCAAAAAATCAATTCTGGGACCGAACCACAACTGGGTTTCTCGGCTATCTATTTTATTCAAAACACATTGTTTATTATTTTAATAATTTTTATATTTTTTAATTATTTTCTCAATCTTCTATTATAACCCTAATTTATTTCATAACTTTTGAAGCTTATTTATTATTTTAAATAAATAAAAAACCCATTATAAATGAACTGTATAACATATACTTGTATTAATTAATATACCTAAATTAAATTATTAAAATCTACAAAAATTTGTATATACTTTATTTACTAACCTTATTAGAAAATATAAAATTAGTATACTATTTAGTAATTTATTAAGTTAAAAATACAAAACCTATCTATTAAGTATTATTTATACTTATTTATTAATGTAATATTTATATTTCGTAAAATAATTATTATTTATTAAAACTAATTATACATAATTTAGATAATTTAATTATATGCACTTTTCATTTTTATACCTAATTAAAAATAAGGTTATTGACTATTTATTTTGTATTTATTAAAGTATTTCTTTAACTTGGCCAACCATGTGTTGACACATGTCAGCACCTTGGACCTTCTTCCTCAAGAAGGCCGGCCGGTAGTCTGTTCCAACTAGGGATGCAAACGGTCGGATACGGATACGGATATAGGTATTATCATATCCTTATCCATTTTTTAATATGAATACGTATATTGACGGATATTAAAACTATCTTATCATATCCTTAAAAAACGGATACGGATGTAAAGCAGATATTGATCGCATAGGAATAATGTTAGAAATACTCCATAGAATTGACTTAAATATATAAGAATTGGATGGAAAACATATGATATTAATTTAGTGAATGTGTTTGTGTCATAAAAATTATATAAATATGGTAAACGGAGGCAGAGAATTATATTATATATTGTTAAAAATAAATCTATGACTATATTTATATACGAAAACGGATATACGGATACATATACGGATGTTTGTGGATATCAAAATGATATCCGTATCCGTATCCATTTTAATACGGATACGGATGTCAAAATCTGTATAAAACGGATATGGTGACGGATCGGATACGGATATATCCATATCCGTTTACATCCCTAGTTCCAATTGTCGATCTTCAACTTTTTCTCCACACCACCTCCAAGCTTCTTCCTCCGATCTCCACCCTCGATCTCCTTCTCCTCACAACCTACTTACACGCCAGCCATTGATCCTCCAACTACTCTCATTGATTCACCTATAAAATCCTTTCAAAATCTCCATTTTTGAAATTAACTACCCTAAGCTCCAACTTCCAGTTCATACTTGGCTGACTACTAAACTTCTCCTCTGCTTCCCGGCCGCCTCCAGTTGTGATAGAGCTTTGTGGCCTTCTAGCGTGGATAAGGGTATGTCGGAGGAGACGTTCCAAGGTAAAGGGGCCTTGCATCTCAACCATCACCACCGTGTTGAGCTCCGATGTACCGCTCATTGAGCTATCACCAGGAGGTTCTACATCTTTAGAGTACATGTACTTCATTCATCCTTTTGTAATTTTATTTCATGATTTTTGTGCCTTAATTAGGTCCCTTGACTGTGTAGTTAGGATCCCTAATCAATGTAATTAGATGCACATCTTACCATCCTTTCCAAACGATTTCAAATAAATCCAAATTGTTTCCTCTTCATCACATTTTATTGCTTTACATTTTCTTGAAAGCATTCATATTTGATCTGCATAAATCCTTAATTTGGTTGGCCGATTCTTTTAGAATCGAGCAAGAATCATTCGTTTACAGGCTAATCTCTCTTCTAGAGCATAACTAAAGCCAACTGGAGATTTAAAGAGCAAGGAAAGATCAAAGCCAAGCACCATCTTCAACAACCTCCAAGTTTTGCCGGACCACCTTCTTCATCGAGCTATTCCAGCCAACTCCATCGATCTTGAAGCCACCCCTTTGCATGAGAGCTCGATGGGTGAAAGCGTCACCCCTTTGGCCCTACCGGAGGCTCGAGAACGTCATCGCTCACTGGAGATAAATCGTTGAAGAAACCCTCGTCGTCAGCTACGCGTAGGAGGTCAAGAACAACCAAGGTTTACAGGTTGTTGACACGTGTCCCAGACGGACAACTCAGATCGCGTGATTCATTCTAATTACGGCCGTTGATCTTAAAGGGGTAGAATAATTGCACGATAAACCCAGGCGAAGATCCAAAGTCTCCTTCAACTCCAAGAACTTTCCAAAATTACATTTAGGTCCCCGTACAGGGACCTAAATGTAATAAATTTAGTTTTTTGCAAACTAGTCCCTGCTAGGGACCTAAGTGTAACGCGACAAGTAACTTTTCTTTACATTTCTGCCCCTGGATTGTAGGGGTATTTTGGACCTATTTTTTGATGTATTTTTCTGCGATTCTTTTAGGGTAGTCACACAACTACCCAAGATACAATTCTTGTATTTTCGTGATTTTCCTTCACTTCATTGCTTCGATTTGATTTTCGTAACCTCGAGTTAGTTTTGAGTCTTTTATTAAGTCTTTTGAAAAACGAAGGATATATTGATTTTTTTCGAGAATTCTTTCTTTCATCAAAAAATAAAGTTTTGATATCCTGCCTCCTTGAGTTCGACCCAAGCACACTTACCTGGATAAATAAAATAGTGTAGATGAAATAGGAGAGAGAAAAGGTCGTTTCTTCTCATTTACTCTCTCTGTCTCTCTCATTTTTTCGTTGATTCTTGTTTGATCAACACGACTTTTGATTTAGCGGTTTTCTACATCCGACATCTCTACAGAATCTTTAATCACTAGCAAAAGCTACATTATCAAAATAGTGCCATTGCCAGGGAGACATTATTTTTACATCGGTTTTTGACTTTAATTTCGAAATTTCTCGATATTCATGGTTTTATAGTTTTTTAGTCTTTTTCGATTTTCATGTGATTATAGATTTACAGTTTTTTCTACGGTTTTTAGGATTTTTGTGCACAGCTTTCTGAGAGTTTATTTCTCTAACTAATTTTTGCAAGGCCTGTAGGTTCAGCCAACTTCCTTGGAAGCTGAGGTAGTTGCAAGTGCATAGACCGACCCCTTCTCTCATGGTTGGTTGTAGAGGGTAGAAATAGTTAAAATTTTCCCTTATCTTGTGAATTCTTGTAAAAAAAATAAGGGCCCTTGCTTGTTTTTCTATATTTGGTAGAAAGGGGCCCTATAAGGGCATCCTGACTTGTACCTTCTTTTTTTCTCAGGGTCTGTTTAACCGAGTGTCGTACACTAGGGAGAGTATGGCACCCCCCGTGATTTTCTCGTATCGATGGTTTTCCATGGCTTTTCATGAGGCTAGGTGATTGCTTAGGTGTTTTCCGTTTTTTGATATTTCTCTCTGCTTACGCCTTCGTAGTTAGTTCTAGGACTCACAACCTAGGTGCTTTCTTAACCAGGATAAATAAAAAAATCGTTAGACATTTGTCTGAAAACATCCAAAAAAAGAGAAAAACGAAAATAAAATCAGGACTGCTTTCAATATTTGACTTATAAAAAGTGTAAAGGATCATTTTCTCTGGGAGAGTAATCTCTGCACATAAACTGCTGGTACATGTCCAGATATTGTGAGTGAGGGACGGCACTTAAGTCTTGAACCAAAGTCCATGTTTCCTTCATGATACTACTTAGCCCATACACCTGATCACTGTTCCTCAGTGGGTATGCTCGGGTAGCCAGAAATGGTCTGGGTTTACTTAGTAGAGTGGGGAGTTAAGAGGACACTATGTAAGGCTCCCTCCTCAAGTAACACAGTAGCTGAAAACGATCTGTACTTACTCCCATACTGGATGAGAATAAGTGGTTTTCTGTAACGGCTCGGGAACAGTGTTGCGGAAAATTTTGGGCACCTATAAACTCGCGATAATTTGTAAAAATACTTGTATGCTAGAATAACCCTAAAATCGACAAGATAAACGACCAAACTCTTACGGTCATCATCGGGTTATGTTGGTGAATACAGGGTTTGCTTTGTGTTTGCTTGTGAGGTGTGAGTTACTGCATCTTATACACCTTCTCCCTTTCTTTTGATTAAATATCATGCTCTCCCGATCATTCTCTTGATATCAAAAATGACGACTGGATGACTATTCTGTTCAGACTCCATGATCTTTCGATCTTTCAACATCCATTGTATGTCTTCACAGACTCGGGATGACCCTCTTCCCGAGTCAATCCCATCCGATTCCAAGGAGTCAGAACTAAACTCCCTCGTCTCCCGACCCATCATTTGAGGTAGACCCCCGACTCAATTTATCGTCGCTTTCTCTAGTTGATTTTTCTCTTAGTTCTTATGAGAATTTTTCATTCCCGGAAGATTTGATGAAGATGGCTCCTGGGAAGGGACCGATAGAGGAGAGATTAGCTGAGGAACCACACGCTTATGGAGGACTGGATCCGGCCACAAATATTACTACGGGGATTCTCGATACGTTATAGTAGATGAATATTCAGATTCAAGACCGGTTCAAAGTACAACAGGAGTTTGGAACCCACTGCCTCCTATCATGGTTCCCGCAAGACTTAGAGATGAGATGACCCTGGTGCCAGAACATTACATCATTGGATTCGGTTACCATTGAATCATGGGTCAGACAAGTTACGTTTGTCGTTCATATCACTGCTTCCCAAATTTTATGGGAATGCCATAGAGGAGCCGTTTGCCTTTGCAACAATTTGAGATGATCTGTGGTACGGTGAATTACCCTGGAGTTACGCAAGAGGTTGTTCGCCTCAAAGCCTTCCCCTTCACCTTAGCAGATAAGGTGCTTTACTGGCTCAGTCATTTGGGGAGAGAGATTTCTATGTGGACTGATTTAAAGTCCACGTTCCTTTGACCTGCAGCTTCAATATCACCAGGCTCACGCTTCTTTGACTTCTCAACCTACTTAGAGATCCTTATTCGCTCCTCCCACCTGACAGATCCACTTCATCCAGAGCGAGTTGGGTCACATGTGGAGACAATGTAGATTGATTGGCATGAGGATCAGTCTTATGCCAATCCAAGACAGATCACCAGCTCTAGAGATGCTGATGTTGAGCCTCAAGCCACTCTTGAGATCAACAGGATACGGTAAGCTCCGATCTAGCCGTCATCACAATTTACCCCTAAGAGCGTACTCCACCACCAGTGGCCGCAACATTATCTGCAGCATGGATGTCCGCATTATCAGCACTAACAACACTACACACAGCAATAGTCTCACCAGAACGTTTATCATAGACCACATTCTGTTCATCATCCTGCTTTGCAATCACAACCTAACTTCTATCAGCAGCAACAATCCCCATATATGCCACAACGATCTCCTCAGCAGTACACTCCACAGTAGCAGATGCAGAGGTAATAGAGAGCCGAGAATCAGGGATACTGCACCGAATTTGAAATATCTTCGCAAATACTGGTCCTGATTCAGATCATGGACATGGTGAGCACGCTCCAAACTACGTACAAGATAGAGATCGAGCAGGTTAACTATCATCAGGATGAGTTAACTATGCCCAAGACCACTCTTCCCATACAACCTCAGATGAACCCGAACAACAAAAGGAGGCACCCAGATCAGGTAGATGATACAACAGGTACGATCTCTTTTTCTGAGTTTATATCTAACTTCATTCGTCTCAGGAGCGATTGATCATCACAAGCATCTGATCAGGGAGAGGAGATGGTACAAGAAGAGGAGCGAGAGCAAGACCATGATACAGATGTTAAGGAGGAGAACCACAAAAAAAGGGATCACTCACTCAATGATTAGGGAGAAAGGAGCGATGCTGAGACGGTAGATATGGACTTAGGTGAATCGGACGATGACACCACGCCAGGCCATGAAGACACGCCCGAAGTTGAGGTGTCCTTTCCTAGTTTAGAGATTTTTGTAGATAATTCTGATACTCTTGATGTGTAAGTTGATCCTGATTGCAATAAAAAAGAGAATTTTGTTCCCGAAATTGTTCCTTTTCCCAATGCTTTGTATGAAAAAGGTATGAAAAATCCAAAAAGAATGTTGTTACTCTAGAGACTAAGAAGTTACTTAAAGATTACATCGTTTCGAAAATCGTGCTCCATGATGCCTTGGATCAGTTCCATACGCTTAAGAAATAGCTGAAAAATAGATGTACAACGCATAGGAAGAAGAAGTCCCAAACAGAGAAGCATATTTTGACCTAGGCCACCTCCTGCGTAATTCAGAACAAACTTCCGAAGAAGGACTCAGGAGCACATTATGTCAGATGCGAGATTTTAGAAGCCACATTCGATCGCACTTTCCTAGATAATAGTTCCTTTATTAATCTTCTACCATCTTATTTACTCGACAAGCGTGAGTTAGGACCTCTTTACAAATCATATTCGATCCTTCAGTTTGCTGATATATCCGTAAAGAGACCTAGGGGCATTTTGAGTAACATTATTGTAACCGTGCAAGGTTTGCAATTCCCAATGGATTTTACTATCCTAGATATGGAGTGCCCTACACAGTTACACCTTACCCCGATCATTCTTGGGAGGCCTTTCTTAGAGACCACAAAGGCCCATTTCTATTATGATACAAGGAAGGTATCTTTTCACGCTGAGGGTGAAAAGGTACATATAATGATGGCAAGAGAATAATCCGGTGCTATGTCAAAAGCAAGTTCCGATGCTTTGAGTTCCTTAGCCACCTGTAATTACATGGATGAGGCTAACCTTGACGACCTCAAGAGGTATCAAGTAGAGACCCAAGATATCCTAGAAGAGGATGGGTCTAAGACTTCAGTTGGCATCTCTTCCGATGAAACTCTTTATTTCAGCATGGATGGTGAGGATCACATGAAGCAGTGAACTGAGGATTTTATTGCGGATATTTCAAACTCAGAGAATTTACAGAATCCCTCCACCTTAGATGATTCAGAGACTGATTTCTACTTAACCAAATTATTTTTGTCAAATCATTCTGAGGATGAGCACAGTAGAAAGTTGGATGATGTTTTAGACATCTTTTGTAGTCCGACTTTAGAATATGTTGAGATGGTGAATGACCATAAGGCAAAAACACCAACCAGTAGTACAGATCCCATTACTCAATAAGAAGATGATACAACAGAGCCATATCTGACCTTACCTGAGCTGAAGACCCTTCCACCAAACATGAAATATGCTTTCCTTGCGGGTCCACACCGATAGTTTCCAGTCATTATCAGCACATATTTGACTGAAGAACAAGAATCTCGTCTGATGGAGATTCTTGAAAGAAACGGCAAGGCCATTGGGTGGATTGTATCCGATCTCCGCAGGATAAATCCTACTTTGTGTTCTCATCATATCTATCTCGAGCATGACAACAGACCTTTTAGAGAGTTTCAGCATATGCTGAATCCTATCTTACGTGATGTTGTCAAGAAAGAGATCATGAAATGGTGTGACATCGACCTTATTTATACTATCTCCAACTCTCAATGGTTTAACCTATTACATGTTGTCGCAATGAATTCAAGCATTCAGATGGTTAAGAATGAGAGTGGAGAAGAGATTCCTAAGAGAGTAACCACATTGTGGCGGGTATGCGTGAATTACAGAAAGCTGAACGTCGCGACAAAGCAGGATCACTTTCTGTTGCCTTTTATAGACCAAGTGATAGAACAATTGGCAGGGAAGGAGTACTTCAATTTTTTAGATGGTTACTCTGGATACAATCAAGTTATTATTTCCCTTGAAGATCAGTAGAAGACCACCTTCACATATCCTTTCAGCACGTATGCCTTTAAATGGATGCCCTTTGGATTGTGCATTGCCCCCGCTACATTCTAGAGGTTCATGTTTGCCATTTTTACGAACATGGTCGGTGATCTTCTAGAGGTCTTTATGGATGATTTTTTAGTCTATGGTGAGTCCTTTGACAAGTGTTTAGCGCATCTAGACCTGGTTCTTCATAAATGCTATGAGGTCGATCTCATTCTGTCATGGGAAAAGAGCCATTTTATGGTTACAAATGGGATCGTGTTGGGGCAAGTCATCTTCAAGCAAGGCATGGAGGTTGACCTTGCCAAGGTGGATGTCATCAAATGAATCGATCCACTATCCAACGTAAAGTAGTTATGATATTTTCTGGGGCATGTCGACTTTTACTGATGGTTTATTAAGGACTTCTCCAATATTGCCTGACCGTTAACTGAACTTCTAGGAAAAGACATCGAGTTCTTGTTAGATGATAGATGTCTTCATGCCTTCCTCACTCCAAAAGAAAAGATCATCAGTGCTCATGTCCTACAGTCGTCTGATTGGTCTCTACCCTTTGAGATCATGATGGATGCTTCAGAATTTACAGTCGGGGTTGAATTAGGACAACAGAGGAATGAAATTCCAGTTGCCATCCACTATGCTAACCACACTCTAGATGATGCACAGGAAATTACACAGTGACAGAAAAAGAGATGTTGGCAGTAGTGCTTGCTCCAGATAAATTCAGATCTTATCTTCTTGGCTCTAAGATCACTGGTTATACTGATCACTCATCTCTCCGTTTTCTGATGGAAAAGAAGGATGCCAAGACACGTCTTATCATATGGATTCTCTTACTCCAGGAATTTGATTTGGATATTAGAGACTAGCCTAGAGTAAAGAACGTGGTATCTGACCACCTCTCCCATCTACAGGTAGAGCAACCTTCAGATGATTACACGCCAGAGATTGCAGAGAGATTTCAAAATGAGAGTATCTTTGCACTTACAGAACTTCCCTTGTATGCAGACATAGCTTTCTGGTAACACAAAAGAGTCCACAAGGTTGGCCGAAAGATCGAGCCGATAGGCTAGTGTCTGAGGCACGACAATACCACTGGGAGGATCCGATTCTTTTTCGTGAAGATCTGGATTGTATCTACAGATGATGTATTCCTCAGGAGGAATACAACAGTGCCCTCACTTTGTGCTATTCCTTAAAGGTAGGAGGACATCATTCAAGGAAGAGGACAATGCAGAAGGTACTTCAGAGCAGATTTTGGTGGCCGACTCTTACTAGAGATGCTTGCATGTTCGTGAAGAGTTGTCCAGAATGTCAGAGAGCTGTAGGGATAGTTAGTGCTCGAGATGCCATGCCTATACGACCTGTTATCATTTGTGAGATCTTTGATGCATGGGGTATAGATTTTATGCAAGTTTCTGAGGGAACACATTATCTAACGGTTCAATATTCTATGGATTCTCATCTCAGATTGGTAGACATTTCCTTAAGAAGGAGGTGAGAAATCTAGTAAAGAGTTATGCCATTGATCATAGAGTAGCTTCTCCTTACCACCCGCAGACGAACTGCAAGGCTGAAATTTCAAATTGGGAGGTGAAATCTATTCTCCAAAAACTAGTACGACCAGATAGGAAGAACTGGTCACAACTTCTAGTTCAGGTTCTTTGGGTATATCGTACTGCTTATAAAACTCCCTTAGGTACTTCACCGTTTAGACTAGTTTACAAGAAGCTATGCCATTTACCTGTAGAGATCATACACAAATCTGAATGGGGTATCAGAGAAATTCCATTAGAGCTACAGAAAGCAGGAGCCAAGAGAAAGTTAGATCTTAATGAGCTAGTATAAAATCGAAATCAGACATACGAGAATACTCTTATTTATAAGGATAAAGTGAAGAGATGGTATGATAGACATATCCAACACAAGATCTTTGTTCCTGGGCATGGCAAATTAAAGAGCAAGTGGGAAGGACCGTACATAGTCAGAACGGTGCATGACAATGGTAGTATTAATATATCAGATATGTCACCTAGTGCAGAACCTTTTATAGTGAATGGGTAGATGCTGAAGCACTTCGTGGAGACTACTGATCATCTAGCCCGAGTTGAAGTGATCTACTTTATACAAGATGCATGACTACTGATGAATCTCCATTTCATCACCTTTATTCTATCATTTTGGCCTTAAAAACCAAGCAAATGCATGTAAATAGCATCAATTTGTAAATAATAGCATCTATTATTTATTGTATTTATTTTACATAAAATAAGGTTTTTAATGCCAAAATTATAGAATAAAGAGAATAAAAGAAAAAGGAATAAAATATTAAAAATATTTTATGACCCGAACCCCGAGACCAAGTCAAGAATTGGCTTGGTCAACAAAGAATAAAGTAGGGGGAGATAAGGGCCAATAATACAATAAATTCATTTATTTATTCATTCATCTATGCATTTTTGACACCTATTTTGTATATAATTATTTATTCATTAAATAGAAATATAATGTACATGAAAGTTGTATATAATAATGTAAATAAAAATACAAAATTGAGTTTGTGTAAAAATAATATACAATGTACATTTTGTACACATAATAAAAAGTCAGAATCTCAACTTCACAGACCCATATCTTGCAAATTAAAATAAAAAACCACCAAAATGACTTTAATTGTATATAACTTTTCAAGAGCTCTTTAATAAAATTTGTTTCATAATTTTTGGAGTTCATCTGTGAAAGTTAGGTTTTTGGTCCTCATTGTACAATTCACCCGAATAAAATATTCAATTTATTCATTATTCACTATTCTTACAGACTTATATTTTTAGAATTTTGTAAATAATATACATAATGCATGTACATATTGAAATTAGAATAAAACCAAAAAGAACATGTAAAAAAATATGTCCGTATATACATAGACAAAAATACCTATGTTATATATGTATATAAATAAAAGGGGATTTCATCCTTTTATTCTTTATTCATCTATATTTTTATTAAATTGTAAATATTATCTATACTTTATTAAAAATGTAAATCCAAAATAAAACCCAATAAAATTTATTAAATAAATAAAATATACATAAATTATAGGTAAAACATCTATCGATATACCTACATGTTATATATACCTATTTATTTAAGTAAATAAATAATATCATAAAAATAAAATAAAAATATATTACTGTATATAAATATAAGTTATAAATATATAAAATAATAAAATAAAATAATAAAATAAAATATACAAAATAAAAATACAATTCTACAAATACATGTAATTATACCTATAAAGACACCATTAAAATAAACTTATAATAAAATACATCAAAATAATAAAAAAATCATAAATAAATACTACATTATTTAATAAACATTTTTTATTTTATAAGCAAAATTTAATAAAATCGTTTATTGTGTTTAATTAATAAGTCAATTTGGCGCTGATGTGGACCAATCAGGTTCTTTCCTTTGTTGACTGCCCGGTCAACTCCTATGCCACCAGCCGCCCTGTGTCAGACGTCATTTCGGTCCGTCTTCTCCGACATTCCAAACCACACCGATGATTGGATCGGCTTGCTCCCTTCATAAGAATTGTTCCTAAACATACCAAGATCCACGCCATCCCTTTTAGTCCATTGTATATGCCTCCAATTCTTTGATATTCGTCGGTCAATAAGGGTGCGCAACATGTTCATAAATAAGAAACCTCCACCTCCTCTTCCTTTTTGGTCAACTTTTCACTCCTTTTTGCCCTCGCCTTCGGCCTAGCGAGCTTCTCCGTGACAGGGAGAAGCCCCTGGAGGGTCTGAGCGGGCAGGAGAGGTGGAGGTTGCACCCACGGCCACCGTCGTCAGCGGTCCTGCTCCTTGGCCAAAAACCAGGTTCGAGATGCGCCTTTTAATTATTTTTAGGTAGATTTTAATGTTAGCATTTTAATCATGTCTTTAGATTGATCAGTAGCTCTTAGATGTAGTGTAAAATCGAGTATTCGTACTTTGCCGGAGCTCTGCTCCGGCGAACATTTCACTGAGATCCACCATCTTCTGACCTCGCCAAACCAACCCCACTCCTTCTCCTCGCTTCTACTTCATTCCAGCCACCTCCACTCACCCAGATCCCCCACGGATCTGGTGTTAGATGCTCCACCTCCACTACCTTCACTGGAGCATCTCTGACGTGCCCATCCTCCATCCACATCACCTAAATAAGTCCGTCGGACCCTTGTCTTGCTTGCGCGATTTTCTTTTGCAGGTCTGGAGGGCCAAAGGACCCTAAGGGGTTGCGTTTTGAAGGAAGGTGAGGTACCTGGGGTCTCAGCGCTTCTTCGACATCGTTGGAGAGCTCCGGCGAGCCTTGGGCTTCTTGGAGTCCTCTAGTCGATACCAGGTGTTCCCAGGTAGCTCCTTGGACCATCAACAGCTCGGGGGATGACCGGACATGAGTGCATCATCGGATCGAAGGTCGTGGACGGGGAAGTTCTTCCCTGTTCTTCGTCCCTTCGTCTCTGTCGTCCGATCAAGGTCCAATCCCAGATGGAAGTACGCCCGTAGGATGAAGCTCTGTATCAACCGTTGATTGACTCCATGCAAAATCTAATCTCCATCGTCCATTGGTGAAGCATCATCGACAAACGTGGAGGCGTCACGTGGATAAGTCAAGTGCATTAGCCGTCCGATCCAGCGCCTTAAGGGGTAATTTGCAAACCTACACCCCACCTTTTTGTATTTAATATTTAATCTTGTAAATAAAATATTACGTTGTAAATAAACAGGGAATTTTGTCACATGACCCCTGCACTTATTTTTATTACATATTGGTCCCTCCCCGCCTCACGTGTAGTCCCATGTGAGGCGCGTGAAATTTGCATGTAACACCCTGGCAGTTTTTGTAATTGTAAAATAGCCTTTAATAATTAAATAAATGTTGCTTCATGAAGGCAAAATTGCAACTGATTCCCTGTATGTTATTTTTATTGCATTTATGCCCCTGCCAGGCTGTTTTCTTTTTATGTCTTTTATCTATTTATTAAAAATAGCTATGTAGCTCCTAAAAATCCACAAAAATTCGGTTAGATGTTTCATGCCTCATACTTACACGCCACATGTCCATTTTACATTTTTTTGCATTTAATCAAATTATTAAAAATGAAAAGGAGCCTAAATAATCCTTGTCTAATTTATAAAATACCAAAAAAATATAAAAACATTTTGAAAAATTACAAAAATATTATATATATATGATGTATTTATATATCTATTGAGTCCAGAAAATGAAAAACCCTAAAAATATAAAAATAAAAATATAAAAATTAGAAAGCTCCAAAATCCAACAGAAAATATAAAAACCCTAGACAAATACAAAAAACATGTTTTCATAGACTTTATCTATATCTTATTATTAACATATTAAAATTAATTTGGGTAATTTTGAGAGTTATTTTATATTTTTAAGACCCAAATTATTTTCGTTATATTTAATTAGTCCCAAATGAGGTACATTTTTGGAATTAAAAATACATAAAAAATAGTAAAATTCCAAAAAAAATAACAAAAAATTAGAAAATATAAAAGCCTAAAAATATTATATCTAGATATTTTATATATATACCAATACATAATATCCCTCTCTCTCCTCTTATATATATCTCTTTGTATATATATATCTATATTATATAATTTAAAATATAAAAAGAAATTATAAATATAAAATATAAAAACAAAACAAAAATCATAAAAACAAAAATAAAAAAATATATAAAATTAAAAACCCACAAAAACAATAACATGGACAAGAGAAGAATTGAATAATTTTGCACATTCATTTTTGCCCCAGACCGTCTGCTCACAGTGTTCGACCTCTACTTGTGCTTACACCTATACACACTTGCATGTAGACTTATTATAAATTTTAACTCCACATTTTTGTTAGTCATTGCTTGGTATTTATTGTGGGTTAATTGTTGATTGATCGAGATCTTCTGTCGGTCGCCTCAGCGACTGCACTCACGCCCTGTGTGGAACGCAAGACCGATGAAACCATTCGATTATCAAATGGCATCTTTTGGGATACTTATTATTTATTTTATTCTTTACTCTTATCCATATTTATATATTTATTTGCATTATTTATTGATGATCATTGTGACTATTCTGACCATCTCTTTTGTTTGACTTTGATGCGAGGGACCGCTGCGCGACGGAGGACTTCTTAGGAGGACCTATGCACCCGAGTGAGGCGGAGTTGGCTCTGCTACACCATCCAGCAGGAGAGAGCATCGAAGGCAGATGGAGGAGAATTTTGGAAGGCAGTCTAAATTTTTGCATTATTTATTAATATGTAAATTTATGTGAGAGAGTGACACTTGGATTGTAATAAAACAAGACTCTCCCACTCTGACTTCCCGAGGTCCATTGCCCGAGGGATTGTTCCCTCGGGGGCCTCAACGGTTTTGACACTTTTTCCTTCTTTATCTTATTTTTATTATTTTATGTGAATGAGCCCTAGCTTAGGAATTGTTTGCTGATAGATTAAGGTCCAAAGCCCCTAATATATTTTCCTGCAGCTATAGATGCGCTTTTGGGACTTAGTCAATTTTGAAATAATGTTCTTCACGCTACTAGCACTCTGTATCTAGGGCGATTTCCTCGGATTGCATCTAATGTAGCATAGGTTTCAATTCTGTCTCGCATCCCGCATGGAGATAGCTGGAGGCACTGTAAGTCTTCTTACTTAGCATGCATCATCAATTTCCGACTTGCATCGCTTTTCCGACCTTCTCCCTCTGTTTTTGCCAACCTAGGATGTAAATGGAATTGGAACCCCGTTAGGCACGTGCATTGAAAAATAACAAAAAAGTGATAACCAAAATAAAATCAGGACTGCTAACTCCATTGGACCTAAAAATAAAATATAATGGATCCCTTGTCTTGGGGAGAGCAACCCCCTCCTTCTTTGAGCAATTTATTTCTACGTACACGCTAAGGATTAATCCCCAATCCCAAAGCCCAATTCTGATGTGTACAACTTTCTGTGATCACCTAACTCTAAAATTGACAAGATAAAAAGACCACATCTTGGTATCCATTGTGTTGAGTAGGTGAATCAGGGGGTTGCCTTGCGTATTGATTGTGACTTGGAATCTGTTATGTTTCCATCTTTCCTAGAGCCATCAGTCCCGTCCGTGTGAGTCATGCATTTTACATCTTTGAGTCTCTCTACCTCTCTTATACATATACCTCTTCATTTGCATTAAGTCATGATATTGGCGCTTGCGCTCAATCACCTTCGCCTGACCTTTGTGTTCCTCTCCTTTCCCACACCCTCGTGTTCCCTGTTATCATCTCTTCTATCACCCGGGATTGCTGTGCTTTCAGAGATCGCCCGCATCAAGGATTTTGGCTTACATTGATTATTGGAGTAAGTCGGGCATGATGTTGAGGATGTTGAGATTTATATACCACTTTTGGTGGATCTGAGTTGAGATTTGTGTCTCAGAGCTTAGTGAGGATTTCTTTGATGGTGCACGATCATTAGGTGTGATTCTTTATTGAGGATTTAGATCTCGCACACCAGATTGAGGATGTGATATAATGCGATGATTTGATGATGATCTCATGAGCATTGATTGATCTATCTATCTTGAGGTTCCACCCATCTTGATTTTGAGGATTAACTGATTATTCTGATTTGGACTTCCTGATAAAGGTGTGCGGATCCTGCCTGATCTCTCATTTTCTTGATTGAACCACACTCGATCTCCTGATTCTATCATCTACCATTGGCACCTAGGCAATTTCTGACTACATGTTGTGCCATCTGAGCTGATTGGAGTAACTTGAGGGACCGTATTGTGATTGATCTGATTATTTGCTCCCTCACATGATCTTATGCCCTCCGGATGATTGAATGATTGAATGCTTTTGAGGACCTGAGATGACTTGCCAGCAATCCCAAGACTTTGCTTACATGACTCCCCGAGGATCTGCGGGAGCATGTGATACATTCTTTACGATCGGTTTCACTTATTGCCTGTACTGCCACTTTATTGGGGTACGAAATCGTATCGTCTGATATGACTATTTAGGCCTCCATCCTGATTGTGTGCCTGATTTGTCGGTGCACGAGGCCAATGTACTCGACTCTGTTGAGTCTTCTCTCCTTGATGGTCCTCGCAAGGATGAGCTTCACTTTTCTGACTATTCCATGCCTAGTTCATAGTGCTCTTCGAGAGTTATTTGCGAGAGACTATGCCACCTTGCTAGCTTCTGCGGTCTCTTCTGTTGATAGACGATTTGTCGCCTATGCGAGAGACATGACTATCTGATCTGACTATTCACTGCCTAGTTTGCATTGTTCCCTGAGGACTATCTGCGGGAAAATGCAACACTTTCTTTATGCTCGGTTCCCCTCCCTGGTTGTGTCTCCTCTCCGTTGGGGCACGGAGCCGAGTCGTCTGATATGCTTTTAGTCCCCATTGCTTTGAGGTTCACCTGATCTGTTGTATCTTGGGACCCGCCTGACTTGACTCCTTTGAGTCTGCTATCCTTGACGGTCCTCGCAAGGATGAGCCATCTTTCTCTGATTACTCGATGTCTAGTTGGCAGTACACTCCCTGAGGGTTATCTGAGGGACGCTACCTCACTTTCTTTACTTGACGGTCTCTTCTGGTGGTAGCCGATCTGTCGCCTACCGAGACCGCTACTATGATCCGTCTGATGGATCCAGCTCCGTTGAGCCCGCTCACCTTGACGATCCTCGCAGGGTGAGCCTCTATTTTGATTATTCATTGACTAGCATGTACAACTCCCCGAGGGTTATCTGCGGGAGAGTACGTCATATTCTAGGTACTCAGCTTCCCTTCTGATGCTTCCTCTCTGTTGGAGAATGAAGTCGAGTCATCTGCTTTTGGTACTCGGTATCCTCCCTGGTTGTGCCTCCTTTCTATGGAGCACGGAGCTGAGCCTTCTGATTATTCTCTGATTCTGCTCACCTTGAGAACCCTTGCGGGGGTGAGCCATGTATTGTGTTGTTCGGTGTATTCTTGTGACTTTCAGACTATATAACCACCGTACATCACACAATCTCATATGCTTTACTTTCGACCTATCTGAGACCATGATTGACTAGGAGGAGTCTGTACTGCTCTTTCTTCCTCCAAGTCTTACAGTACCGGCTCCGCTCACCCCTTTCACACCTTATGAGCCGATCATTTGATTGGCGCTACCGATCCCTGCTTTACTTTTCGATCTATTTGTCCCCGATAGCTGATACCCACCTGATTGCATATCCGGGTGTCTTTTCACAATCTGAATGCGTCCTCGTTCTCACAGGGAGACGACGACGAGAGCACGGTATTCACTTGTTAGATGTCGTCTTGTACCTCATCAGTCTCTACCTGTGGTATATATGTGTTTTGTCTATTCCTTCTTTCTCCCGCGTGTTATGTGTGCCCTAGATCTGTCGCCATATCTTTGTGTCTACACTTAGGACGTACCTTGTCCTAAGTATAGGGGGGTACACACCGCGTCGTTCTTTCCACGTTCAATTTCGTCACTCCTGTTGTTGTCTATACTCAGGGATATCTCACCCTAAGTATAGGGGGAGTGATGCGTATATTCTCCATGATCTTTTCATCTATCTGTATATATCTATCTTTTCTTCTTTTCTTCTTTTCTTTTTCATATTTCTTTGTCTACCTAAAAGGTGCCATCCCTTTGTGTCAGTTTTCTGTACTCAGGACATACTTGTCCTAAGTATATGGGGGTGCACCCCTGATTTGTTAATTCTTTGATCTGTTTATTCCCACCCGTGGCCCTCCCTGAATGTGTATAGTTTGCTATACTTAGGATTATTTCAGCCTAAGTATAGGGGGGACGGTCGCCTTCTCATTGCTTCATTCCCTTATTCATTCATTCTATTATTCTTTATACTTTTCTATACTCAGTACGAGTTATGTCTTATCTTTCTCTTTTTCGATCTATGAGGACATAGCTCATGCTACGTATAGGGGGGTCATATATACTCTGTATATACTTTAGCCATAACTCGTACTTTCGTATAATTATTAATAAATATGGGTAAAAAATATGATATGACTCGTTAAAAATTAATTAGTAGTGCTTCTTATTCCTCAGATTCTATTTGTATATACTGATTAATAAATCAGGTTAAAAATATTTTTGCAAATTGATTTGAAAAATGGTGTGAACTGTTTGGAAAACTTTTTGTCAAATATTTTCAACCTTTGTAAAAATATTTTGATTGCAAAATTCTTCTATTTGTGTCATATAAAGGATTTGAAAACCTATTTGCAAATGATTTTGAAAACATTTTGTAAAAATATTTTGAAAAATGTATATAGTGTTTGCAAAATCTTTGCAAAATGGATTTCAAATGTTTGTAAATATTTGCAAAAATTATTTATACTATAGTTTCAAAATTATTTTCAAATAAATATGAGGAATAAAAGCATCATTACAAATATATAAATATAAATCATAAATAAAATATAAATTCCTTATCAATTGTTTATACACCTAAATAAGTCACTTTGTTAAAACCTATAAAATTATTTAAATTCTTAAGTCTTATACAAAGTGGCACGCCCGTGTAAATAGATGTACATATTTTATACTTTGAGTGACAAAATTATTTTATTTGCAAAAATTTTTTGTGTAAACTTTTCTCTTTGCTTTCAAATTCTTTGAAAAAACTATATTATTCTTTGCTTCATTGTAAATAGCATTTGCATATCATTCATATTTTTTATTAAGCTTGATGATTGAACTGGTCCAATAAAGTCGAAGATTGAAGCTTAGTTGGACCTTACCGCACCTAACTGCACTGGAACCTTATGGGAACTAGGTTTAAGGTACTTCAGGTCTATTCAGAATTAATTCTTTGAGAATTCAGGGTTGGATTCAAGTCACCTCAACTGAGTAAATAGAACTTTTCGAGACACACGCATTACTCTTGTCGGTCGTGACCTAACTTGGACACTTGCTCCTTTCACTTGGCTCAACTCAGTTGGAGTGGTGAGGGGGTTGGATTTGCCAGTCTGAGACGCACACAGGTGGAAACATTCGTCCTCGTCTAGGGAGGGAAGTGCACCCCAACCTGGTCTAGTTTCAATGAAGTCGAATGACATGAGAGAGTGGGTTGCGATAAAGCTTCAAAAGAGGGATAGTCTTCTGGCTCAAGAGGAAAAAGTCCTTATGTAAATGCTGCTATAAATAGTATGTTGAAAAAAAAGAAAAAAAAACTCCAAAAAAGTGGACAAGCTTGTAAAGAAATAAAAATAAAAGTGCCAGCCGGAGTATGTATATATGTTGTATAGAAAATAAGAAAGCTTGAGCATCAAAGTTATACCATGTGAGCCTGCAACTGGATGACTTGACTACACTGGTCTTCCATCCCAGGATAGGTAGCTACACTGGCTATCATCCATTCTTTTCTCCAACTCCTCCTCTTGAGTTGGATGCCACTTGAACTTAGAATGGAATACCCCGCTCCTCGACGACCGAGTGCTGGATTGGGGAATCATTGGGTTGTCATTCTGGAGAAGTCAGTTCCTTTGTCATTTCAGATGGGGAGAGCCACAATCACTTACACCGTACAAGTCAGCTTCATAGTGATAAGGGTTTGTGTATGATGTTGGCTAGTTCTGACCTGGCAATTGAGGTAATTTGAACCGAGTTCTGTGACTCTCGAAGGCTGTTGTGTTTTAAATTTGGTTCCCCACTAGGTTCCACACACATTTTCACACCAAGGTCTAACCTGGGCTCCAAACTTTGATTTTGTACAGATGAGTTTAATAATCATGATCAATTCAATTTATTCTTTAAATTCTTTATTTTTGCTTTTTCTTTTCTTCTTATTCTTTATTCTTTTTGTACTTATTGCATAAGTATTTGCTAGGGACTAGCAAAGGCAAGTATAGGGGATGATGAATCTCCATTTCATCACCTTTATTCTATCATTTTGGCCTTAACAACCCAAGCAAATGCATGTAAATAGCATCAATTTGTACATAATAGCATCTATTATTTATTGTATTTATTGAACATAAAATAAGGTTTTTAATGCCAAAATTATAGAATAAAGAGAAGAAAAGAAAAAGGAATAAAATATTGAAAATATTTTTTGACCCGAACCCCGAGACCAAGTCAAGAATTGGCTTGGTCGACAAAGAATAAAGTAGGAGGAGATAAGGGCCAATAATACAATAAATTCCTCATTTATTTATTCATTCATCTATGCATTTTTGACACCTATTTTGTATATAATTATTTATTCATTAAATAGAAATATTTTGTACATGAAAGTTGTAGATAATAATGTAAATAAAAATACAAAATTAAGTTTGTGTAAAAATAATATACAATGTACATTTTATACACAGAATAAAAAGCCAGAATCTTAACTTCACAGACCCATATCTTGCAAATAAAAACTCAAAATCCACCAAAATCACTTTAATTGTATATGACTTTTCAATAGCTCTTTAATAAAATTGGTTTCATAATTTTTGGAGTTCTCTGTGAAAGTTAAGTTTTTAGCCCTCATTGTAAAATTCACCCGATTAAAATATTCAATTTATTAATTATTCACTATTCTTACAGACTTATATTTTTAGAATTTTGTAAATAATATACATAATGAATCTACATATTGAAATTAGAATAAAACATAAAAGAACATGTAAAATAAAATAAGTCCATAAATACATAGACAAAAATACCTATGTTATATATGTATATAAATAAAAGGGGATTTCATCCTTTTATTCTTTATTCATCTATATTTTTATTAAATTGTAAATATTATCTATACTTTATTAAAAATGTAAATGCAAAATGAAACCCAATAAAATTTATTAAATAAATAAAATATAAATAAATTATAGGTAAAACATTTATCACTATACCTACATGTTATATATACCTATTTATTTAAGTAAATAAATAATATCATAAAAATAAAATAAAATATATTCCTGTATATAAAAATAAGTTATAAATATATAAGATAAGAAAATAAAATAATAAAATAAAATATACAAAATAAAAATACAATTGTACAAAATACATGTAAATATACCTATAAAGACACCATTAAAATAAACATATAATAAAATACACCAAAAAAATAAATAAAAATCATAAATAAATACTACATTATTTAATAAACATTTTTTATTTTAAGAAAAAAAATAATAAAATCGTTTATTGTGTTTAATTAATAAGTCAATTTGGCGGTGATGTGGACCAATCATGTTCTTTCCTTCGTTGACTGCCCGGTCAACTCCCCTGCCACCAGCTGCCCTGTGTCAGACGTCATTTTGGTTCGTCTTCTCTGACTTTCCCAAACCACACCGATGATTGGATCGACCTGCTCCCTTCACAAGAATTGTTCCCAAACATACCAAGATCCACGCCATCCCTTTTAGTCCATTGTATATGCTTCCGATTCTTTGATATTCACCGGTCAATAAGGGTGCGCAACATGTTCATAAATAAGAAACCTCCACCTCCTCTTCCTTTTTGGTCAATTTTTCACTCCTTTTTGCCCTCTCCTTTGGCCTAGCACGCTTCTCCGTGACAGGGACAAGCCCCTGGAGGGTCTGAGCGGGCAGGAGAGGTGGAGGATGCACCCATAGCCACCGTCGCCGGCGGTCATGCTCTTTGGCCAAAAACCAGGTTGGAGCTGCACCTTTTAATTATTTTTAGGTAGATTTTAATGATAGCATTTTAATCATATCATTAGATTGATCAGTAGCACTTAGATGTAGTATAAAATCGAGTATTCGTAGAGCTCCGGCGAACATTTCACTGAGATCCACCATCTTCCGACCTCGCCAAACCACGCCTACTCCTTCCTCTTTGCTTCTACTTCATTCCAGCCACCTCCACTCACCCAGATCCCCCACGGATCTGGAGTTAGATGCTCCACCTCCGCCAACTTCACCGGAGCATCTCCGCCACACCCATCCTCCATCCATTTCACCTAAAAAAGTTCGCCGGACCCTTGTCTTGCTTGCACGATTTTCTTTTCAGGTTTAGAGGGCCAAAGTACCCTAAGGAGTCGCATTTTGAAGGAAGGTGAGGTACTTGGGGACTCAACGCTTCTCCGTCCTCGTTGGAGAGCTCTGACGAGCCTTGGGCTTCTTGGAGTCCTCCAGTCGATACCAGGTGTTCCCAAGTAGCTCCTTGGACCATCAGCAGCTCGGGGGACGACCGGACGTGAGTGCATCATCGGATCGAAGGTCGGGGATGGGGAAGTTCTTCCCTGTTCTTCGTCCCTTCGTCTCTGTCGTCCGATCAAGGTCCAATCCCAGATGGAAGCACAGCCATAGGATGAAGCTCTGCATTAACCGTTGATTGCCTCCGTGCGATCTAATCTCCATGGTCCATCGACAAAGCATCATCGGCAAACGTGGAGGCGCCACGTGGATAAGTCAAGTGCATCAGCCGTCCGATCCAACGCCTTAAGGGGTAATTTGCAAACCTACACCCCGCTTTTTGTATTTAATATTTAATCTTGTAAATAAAATATTACTTTTAAATAAATAAGGAATTTTGTCACAGGACCCCTACACTTATTTTTATTACATATTGGTCTCTCCCCGCCTCACATGTAGTTCCACGTGAGGTGCATGAAATTTGCATGTAACACCCTGGCGATTTTTCTAATTGTAAAATAGCCTTTAATATTTAAATAAATGTTGTTTCATGAAGGCAAAATTGCAATTGATTCCCTGTATGTTATTTTTATTGCATTTATGTCCCTGCCAGGCTTTTTTGTTTTTATGTATTTTATCTATTATTAAAAATAGCTATGTAGCTCCTAAAAATCCACAAAAATTAGATTAGATGTTTCATGCCTCATATTTACACGCCACATGTCCATTTTACATTTTTTTGCATTTAATCTAATTATTAAAAATGAAAAGGAGCCAAAATAATCCATGTCTAATTTATAAAATACCCAAAAAAATATAAAAACGTTTTGAAAAATTACAAAAATATTATATATGATGTATTTATATATCTATTGAGTCTAGAAAATGAAAACCCTAAAAAAGAATATAAAAATTAGAAAGCTCCAAAATCCAATAAAAAATATAAAAACCCTAGAAAAATACCAAAAAAATGTTTTCATACTTTATAATTATCTATATCTTATTGTTAACATATTAAAATTAATTTGGGTAATTTTGAGACTTATTTTATATTTTAAGACCCAAATTATTTTCATACTATTTAATTAGTCCCAAATGAGGGACATTTTTGGAATTAAAAATGAATAATAATTAGTAAAATTCCAAAAAATAACAAAAAAATTAGAATAATATAAAAAGATTAAAAATATTATATCTACATATTTAAGTATATATATACCAATACATAATATACCTCTCTCTCCTCTTATATATATATATCTTTATATATATATATATTATATAATTTAAAATATAAAAAGAAAATATAAAAATATAAAATATAAAAACAACACAAAAATCATAAAAACAAAAATAAAAAAAGTATATAAAATTAAAAACCCATAAAAATATTAACATGGACAAGAGAAGAATTGAATAATTTTGCACATTAATTTTTGCCCGAGACCGTCTGCTCCCAGTGTTCGACCTCTACCCTTGCTTACACCTATACACACTTGCATGTAGAGTTATAATAAATTTTTAACTCCACATTTTTGTTAGTCATTGATTGATATTTATTGTGGGTTAATTGTTGATTGATCGAGATCTTCTGTCGGTCGCCTCAGCGACTGCGCTCTCGCCCTGTATGGAACGCAAGACCGATGAAACCATTCGATTATCAAATGGCATCGTTTAGGATACTTATTATTTATTTGATTCTTTACTCTTATCCATATTTATTTATTTATTTATTTGCATTATTGATTGATAATCATTTGACTATTCTGACCATCTCCTTTGTTTGACTTTGATGTGAGGGACCGCTGCGCGACGGAGTACTTCCTAGGAGGACCTATGCACCCGAGTGAGGCGGAGTTGGCTCTTCTACACCAGCCAGCAGGAGAGAGCATCGAAGGCAGATGGAGGAGAATTTTGGAAGGCAGTCTAAATTTTTGCATTATTTATTAATATGTAAATTTATGTGAGAGAGTGACACTTGGATTGTAATAAAATAGGACTCTCCCACTCCGACTTCCCGAGGTCCATTTCCCGAGGGATTGTTCCCTTGGGGGCCTCGACGGTTTTGATGCTTTTTCCTTTTTTATCTTATTTTTGTTATTTTGTGTGAATGAGCCCTAACTTAGGAATTGTTTGCTGATAGATTAAGGTCCAAAGCCTCTAATATATTTGCCTACACCTATAGATGCGCTTTTGCGACTTAGTCAATTTTGAAATAATGTTCTTCACGCTACTAGCATTCTGTATCTAGGGTCATTTCCTCAGATTGCATCTAATGTAGCATAGGTTTCAATTCTGTCTCGCATCCCGCATGGAGACAGCTGGAGGCACTGTAAGTCTTCTTACTTAGCATGCATCATCGATTTCCGACTAGCATGGCTTTTTCGACCTTCTCCCTCTGTTTTTGCCAACCTAGGATATAAATGGAATTGGAACCCCGTTAGGCACATGCATTGAAAAATAACAAAAAAAGTGATAACCAAAATAAAATTGGGATTGCTAACTCTATTGGACCTAAAAATAAAATATAATGGATCCCTTGTCTTGGAGAGAGCAACCCGCTCCTTGTTTGGGTAGTTTATTTCTACGTACACGCCGAGGATTAGTGCCCCATTCCCAAAGCCTAATTCCAGTGTGTACAACTTTCTATGATCACCTAACTCTAAAATCGACAAGATAAAAAGACCACATCTTGGTCTCCATTGTGTTGAGTAGGTGAATCAGGGGTTTGCCTTGCTTATTGATTGTGACTTGGAATCTGTTATGTTTCCATCTTTCCTAGAGCCATCAGTCCCATCCGTGTGAGTCATGCATTTTTCATCTTTGAATCTCTCTACCTCTCTTATACATATACCTCTTCATTTGCATTAAGTCATGATATTGGCGCTTGCGCTCAATCACCTTCGTCCGACCTTGTGTTCCTCTCCTTGCCCACCCTCCTCGTGTTCCCCGTTATCATCTCTTCTATCACCCGGGATTGTTGTGCTTTCAAAGATCGCCCGCATCAAGGATTTTCACTTACATTGATTATTGGAGTAAGTTGGGCGTGATGTCACCCGCATCAATTTTTAGATTTTTTGAGATTTTTATATATTTTTATAAAGGTTTTTAGTGTTTTCTATTTTTTGAGTTTTCTTTTTTAATTTTTAGTGATGTTTGATCTGAAGATTAGAAATACATAAATAAACAATATATATTTTTGGGAAATTTTCAAAACATTTTTATATTTTTTATTGGTTTTCTATTGCAAATAGGGGAAAAAAGGGAAGTTTTCATTTAACAAATTCAAGAGCACGTAAAGTTTTCAATTTAAATAATAAGAGCACGTAAAATTGAAAATTAAAAATAGTGCATAAAAGTTCAATGTAACATGAGTCTATAGCTATTTTTGGGATTTTTTTGAGTTTAATTTCTATTTAAAATAAATATAGACAACAAAAGGAAACTACACTACGAGCAAGGCATATATGCAAATAGCAGAAAGTTCTAGGGCCAAAGTTCAAGTTTCACAAAAAGTTATAACTAAAATATAAAAGTTTTTAGATCAATCACAAATAACCAAACTATGAGGGTCCCGGTGCAAAATTGCCAAGCCCACGTGCATCCGCACGTGCGCCTCGTCGGCCGGGACTAGAATGCAATATATCAGAAGTTCTGGGATATGTTGCAAATTTTACAAAACATAAATAGATTACAATGAAAGTTTCAGTATTAAACTTTAAATACAAAAAGTGTGGGGTTAAACTACAAAATACCCCATTAGCTAGCGCGATCGAACGACGTATGATCTTTCACTTATGCAACGCATCAACCATCCGACGACCGATACCCCTTCGCCTTGGATGCTTCTTATTAGATCTCCCGGGGACGATCTGAAGGATACGGGAAAAATCCTCAAGCGCATCACGGAAGCATGATGATCACATCGAATGAGATCGTGAGCGACTACTCGCACTAGTTGCTCGATGGAGCAGTTAAAATTTTTTTATGTGATAAAACCACATGATCCAAGAACACTTCTCGGATCATTTCATCTAAATCACAAACAAGTAATAGGATTACCTCTTGAAGCATGGTTGCGATTGAGTCTCTAAACCAAGAGACCTCCAGTCTCAAGTCCGATCCGAGGAGGAGACGCTTGCGAGCGCGGGGATGAATCGCGTGCTCCTCGCAATCCGTGTTGATGATCCAAGTGGCGGATCTCTTGATCTTGTCACACGAGATCCAACATCTTCTTCACGAGCGAGACGCGCCGAATGAGATGGACATCTATGAGTAAGAACTACAGCAGCATAACGACGATGCTGCAGCGATGTCGATTCTCTCAAAGGCTCCATGGCGGACGACCATAAGAGAGAGATGGAGAGAGGCACATTACGTGTAGAGAGAGAAGAGAGAATTTATTATAATCATCTAACATATGTTTTGAAGAGCAAGGGTACCTCTTCTTATATAGGGTTTTGGGAGTCCATGGATCTCAATCCATGGACAACACACAATCAATGGTTGAGATTGATTTATGTTTCTTTCAATGGCCATGATCTTGTTGTGAATAACACAACAAGAATTAATTTAATTTAATATATATCGATAAATCAATATATTTAAATTCAAATTAAATCAATTAATTATTCTTGGAGATAATGAGGAGATAAACCATATCCCTTAAAAATAGGGGACGACCACTCTTCCATGAGATCTCATTTATCTCATGAGATCTCATTGTCTCATGAGATCTCATTATCTCATGATATATCTCCAAAATTCACAACAACAATTGTTGTAAATTATTTCACAAATGTAATTCACAATTATCTTGTGAAATAGTGGAATCATGCCATTACAAAAAATGTGAATCACATTCACATCCCAAAATAAAATGTAAATTATATTTTCAATTAATCATCTAATGTGAATCCAATTCACATTAATAATTAATTAAAAATATAAATCATAATATGCTCTCTCTTATATATTATAAATCACATTTATAATATATATGTTTAATATGGATAGTGCTATCCACATTATTCATATCCATGATAATTTAATCACATTTAATCATCTCAGATCTCTTTTCTCATGTGCCCAAATAACATGAATCACATTCACATTATTCATATCTTTGATAATTAAATCACATTTAATTATCTTAGATATCTCTCCTTATAATATGGATCAAATTCATATTATCTATGATAATTAAATCACATTGAATTATCAATTTTCTCGATGCTTGGATACTTATATCAACAATGAAATTATCCATGAACTCTTTCAAGGATAATGCGCTTTCTCCGCGGATACTTGGAGATAAGGACATGGCGATTGTATTGTTCTACTTATAGTGACATGGATATTGAGATCACATCTCAAATCCAGATCTCAGGCCTCCCATAAACTTGATTAAATCAATACCACAAATTTCATCTTCTCATTGCATTTGAATCACATTCAGATCAAAGTCCAACATTTGGACCGAGATCTGATTACTTCTCTACTGAGAGGAGTCACTAAAATCTAGACCCGTTTCATCACTCCCTAGGAATGGAAGTGTCATTGTTATACAATCGTTTATGATCACATCACCCTCAGGTATTTCCAACACATGTACATCCTACATACTGGAAGACCCAGAATAAACCTGAAGTATTAGATCAACTTTATAATGTCTACTTCAAGGTTTTATTAGTAAGTTTCTCATTTGATCATTGGGATTTGGTATCGATCATATACTTTCCAAAAACATATATCATACCCAGGTCTTGATCATATACTTTCCAAAAGTATATATCAAACATACAAATTCTGTCAAGCTTCCAAAGTGAGATGACCATGCATGGAATTTGATTCTGCCCAATATCTCATGAGTGAGCTCATGTCTTCCGGTTCAGTGAACCTGTATGATCCCTTTGAGAGATCGTATTACTCATATGCCCTTATATGCACACCAACGTGTTGGTGTAAAGACCTTGGTTAGGTCATCAACCTATTGGTCTGCCAAATGTTCATACTCAGACATATAGTAACACATCTGTCTTTGTTCAGAGGATGCGTGCCTATACCGTGACAGCATACGATATAGGTCTTTGGTTATCTCGATCTCGTTAAGTCAACTATTTGACCTAACTAATCTGACACCTCTGATTCTCTATTCCTATGCAGAGGACCTGCATCAAGAGGTCGGTCGGATTTCATCCTATGTGAGAATGGATTGCCATCTCCTACTCAGGCTGGAGATCATCTCTTAACAATCATTTGACGGTGCTTGATGAGTCCTCAATCTAACTCTTTATGTATTCATCCAAGCACCAGCCTCTATGATTCAATAGTTGAACCAACAGCTGTATGATTATTAAGATGGCCATGGTACATAACCCTAATTGTACTAAGGGACCCATTATGCAAATTACTTATTCTTCATTTCAGATCAGGGAATGATATTTACAATAACATTTATTGCATAATGGCTCGCCGTGGACTCGCATGTCCAACAATCTCCCACTAGCCCAAAGAGCCATTAATGGGCTAATCATTTAAACCCACACTCTTGTGACAATCATAAGTTATTTAGAAAATAACTAGGTAAGCTGATCAGTCACTCTGTTCCCAAAAGACTATGCTAAGTCCTTTTATGGCACTTGCATATCCCTAGGTAACAATACTCGCATCCAATGCGAATGTTGCATCTTATGCAACCAATACTCAATCTTTATAAAGCAATTATAGTGTCCTTGACACTACTGCTCAGTAATTATTATAACCAGTATTTCCATAATCCTTATCAGAATACCTTTATTCCTGGAGATCTCTATCTCCCAAGGTATCTACAGTTAAGACCTTTTAGATCACTATCTATAAAGTTTTAGGTTCTTGACGATGAGACTTTGAGATCATTATCTCTAAATCTTGTCATCTTTGAAGGTATTTATTATTACTACAATCAAGTATTTTATTTATATGGTAGGATTAGTAACAGTTTACTACTCCCACTGCATGGCAGACATCTGAACTTCCGTACACATCTAGCACATATGAGGCTTCTAGCAGCTGATGCACAAAGGCAAGTAGTTTTAGCACCATCAACACTTGATATGCTATCCCTTTAGATTGGTCAGTACAAAATCTTAAGGGAAGGAAGCCTTCCTTGGGGTTTTCCAAGAATGGAACATGTCCAAGGTGTACTACAAATGCGACAGTCCCAATACCCTCTTTTCTTTGCTTCTGAACAACTTCAGAACTAAGATCTAAGTGGTATTCTTGAGATCATATCTCAAGGTATGAAATAGCCAGATCATAAAATTCTTATCAACATCCTTATATCATTCTAAATGATTAGGATATTATCTACATCTAGCATGATGAACACAATGGCACTCCCACTAAGCTTCACATGGTACATCAAGATTCTATCCGAAATCATAACTTTTATAATTTCATCAAATCTTATATTTCAAAAAGAAGTTTTTTGAGTCCATAGATGGATTTTTTAGCTTTCACACCTTACTTTCCCCAATCATGAAGCCCTGGGGCTACTTCATGTGAATATCCTCAGAGAGGTATTCTTAGAGGAATGCAATCTTGACTTACATCTTGAAGATGTAATAGTCAAGTTGTGTAGCTAACGTTTAGCAATATTCTGATGATTTTAAGCATGGTCACCGAAGAGCAAGTCTCATTGCAAGCAATGTCTTCTCTTCTGGTGTGTAGCTCATGGCTATGAACCATGCTTTTAAGGTCTCTACCTTCTCATCAGGTTCCCTTTCTCTTGAAGATCCATTTACACCTTTATGGAATCTTACCCATATAGGTGGATCCTCGAGGGTCCATATACAACACTTATATATGAAGTCTACTTTAGACTTTATTGCTAATATCCATCTTTCCATGTCATGATCCTTAGGAGCTTCATCACATGAAGTCCGATCATTGTCATACTTAATCGACACATGGAATACATCCTCAAACTCATTTGAAGAGGTATTAATGTTTCATCTTTAATTATCCTTTTAGTTTCCGATTTCAGGAGCCTCATTATCATCTCAAGATTAAATGAGTTCCTTTACTTCATTTTCTTCTTGATTCTCAAGAGCCTCAGCCTCTAAGAATCACATTTTCATAGATGAGATATTTTAAAAATCTCAAGGTCATAAGGTACGTATCACATACCATCCTTTATTTTCCTAATGAAGTAGCACTCTCTAGTGCTTAATTACAGCTTACTTGCATGGAATCTTATTAAGGATATATAGTGTAGTCTCTACTATATATACCTGGAGACAAAAAGGTAATTATGCTAAAATTTATCATTGATCAAATCATGTCACACATGATCCAATTGTATCTCCCTGCAACTCCATTGAGTTTAGGTGTGTTAGGAGGATTGAGGTAGAAATGATATTCATATCTTCATAAGGTATTCTTTGAATTCATCTAATAGGTACTTGCTACCTTAGTTAGATCAAATTCATTTAATCTTCCTTCAAACTTTAGTTCTAAATCAAAATTGTGAAATCTTTGAACATTTCAAAGGTTTCTTAGGTGAAGATAAAAAATCTCATATCACAAATAATCATTGAATGATATCACATATCATCAATGTTTATTATGATACAGATGATCCACATACATCAATATGTATAAGATCATGAATACCCTGGCATCTTACACTATTCCCAAAGAAGAGTGTATTGGACATATTTACTTTGATACAATATTCACAAGTATGTAAGATTTGAACCTTCAGACAATCTAAAGTTCAATACCTCACTAGTTTATTGATCATGTCAATAGATATTAGTCCATGACTCGATGCCGGATCATTGTCAAATGATCTTCATCCTCCTATTGATCAGTTAAGGTTTAGTTTTCAGTATTAGAAATCTTAATGAACCATTCATTAATTTTGTAATTTTGTGGAGTCCACTAGATGCTAGTTTACTATCTGAAATATATCCGTCATAACCTTTTATGATAATTCTATCTCAGAATTCATATTTATTTCCAACATTTAGAAACAAACAATGAGTGTATTCTAATATCTAGGTCATAGAGACATTCTCAAAGACTAAGGCTCTCCCACTGAAACTTTGAAGTCTATCAATCCATCAGAGATTGTTGCAATAATTGCATCAATATCCATGTGGATAAGTATAAACCTTAAGATCAAATTTTTTCAGTCTTCTAAAACATATGCAACAATTGCAAGTGTCATTAGAAGAATGAGATACAATTATTAGACTTTAATCTTATCTTATAAGAAAGTCAATTTCAATGATCAAATGTAGATTATTTCGATGCACTATCCAAGTCCTTCTCTAAGGATCCTAGATAGTCTAGATAGTCATATTATCAATACATCGACTCATTGTAGTATTGGCATTCATCCAACTATCTGGATGCCATATGGAAGTCACAGAAGTAGGTCAACTCTTTGACTTTCCTTTTTGCTCTGCGCTCTCTTTATCTATGAACAACCATTGCTCAAGACAAAGGATCTCTTATGTTGAACTCAAAATATTTCAATATAAGAAAACTTCAACATTTATACATGCTTCATTCAATTCATACAATATGAGTATTATGAAGATTAATGAATGACGAGAGTATAGACAATAGAATGATGACATTCATCATCTCTACATCCATCTAGACTCTTAACACATTGGTTCAGGTAGGTATTCAAACATTTTGAATACATCATCTCTTTCGAGCTACCATTCTGCATAATGCAGAGAACCATGTCATCCATGATTAAATGTCTAGAGCACATATGGATGCCAAAATATCTTCTTTGATTTTATAAGGAATATTCGACAATTATGATCATCATCGACATGTTACTTCCAAAGTACACTCGATGAAAGACCAAGACTTAGAGACATACGAACACTAAGGTGATGTCTTATTGTCTTATTTAATTGTCATTCCTCATTTTGTTGAGGAATCTTGCACATTGCAACCACATACATTATGTGTTCAATTGCAAGTATAATATCTGGATCATGAGTCCAATCCATGATATTTTACTGGTTATTACTGAGTATAACATTGAGTGGGTTTAATGAAGGATTATCTGAAATAAGAAATTTGCATAAAGGTATATAATATATATATATAGATATTTTTCTTTGATTTAGGAATTTTTATATCAAAGTTGTCTTGCCTTGTCAATAATGAAAGTTCATTCCCTTAATCACTTTCAATGTAAGAGATATTCTTACCATTATATCTCTAGCAAGATCTGGGATCTCCTTTCCTATCTTCGTCACATCCCAATAATATGAGAACCTGCGACTCCTATAAAAAGAAGCGGGAACACATTCTGCCTTGCAAGTCCAACTTGCATTTCCCAATTCGGTCTTTAACACCGGAGCCCACCACCCCTAAGGTGATGTTGACCCGTCATTAATTGAACCAACCGTCAACAAGCTTAATACTCGCTATACGCAATCCAATATCGCCCCAATAATATGAGGACCCGATATTGGGGTCAGTACGTATACGTCCTTACTCTATCAAGAAGCGAAGAGCCCGATCCAAATGGCTTGTATGCAGGAGCTGTCACTTCGGACAAGCGTCTCCGACATACAATCTCTGGCGACGGAACCGTCCGCCTTGACGGGAGACCATGGAGGTCACTAATGTGATCCTCCATATCATATTCAAATTCTAATTAATCATCATGAATCACATTCATTATGATCAGTTCTTCCAAGGGAAATACACATCTATTCATAATAGAGTGCTTTTAATTAGATATAATCAATTAATTACATTAAATTAATTATCAATCCAATTTTGAATCAACAAACATGATTATTACTTGAATAGTAGGTATAATCTCAATGTTTGTATTATTCGAATTTTAATAATTAGAAAAATACACTTTGACTTCTCCGGTATTATCGAGTCCCTACCCATTGTCATGGCCAGTAACGACGAGAGTGGGACGAACCACATACGTTGCAACCCGCTACCCCAATGCTCTCCGACTAGACACCATATCCACCTCAGAAAAGGATAATGCCAGATAGATCATTATGTACTTTGAGAACCTCATCGGTTTTTCAACTGAAATTATACCATATAATATTCATCAAAACAATTTTGATTATATTATAAGGAGATTTGTTAAAAAAAATCCCCAATCCTATTCAAGTAATAGGATTTTGCATGTAAAACTTAGCCTACAACTATTGCAGGATAAACTAGGGTTTTGCATGAAAATAATGTTTGTCGATGATTTCATATTAACCAATTATGATCAAGATCAACTATCTTATCATTTTGGTTAGTAAAATATCATTCAAGGAATTAATTATCATATTTAAATATTTCACAAATATTTACCAATAATCATTTCAAAAAATTAACAATTAATTTCCATTAATTTATTTGAATGACAATCACAAGGTTTTGGATAATCACGCAATTTCCATCAGTGACCCTCACTAACTAAAAATAGCATATCTCATTCATTTTAAATCCAAATTAAGCAAAATCAATTTCTAGAGATTGAGAACTTGATTTAAAAACAAAACCATGTGATAAACACACATTTCCAAGCGTTTTAAAAATGTAATTAATAGCTTAATTACGTCTCTAATTGCCATCCCCGAAATGATGGATATATGGTTAATAAAATAATCATATCTTGAGCAAACGGAATCCAAATTATGCAAAATCAAATCCTACTGTTTCCTTGATTAATGGGAAACATTACTCTATTTAAGTTTCATGTTTAAACATTTTAATTAGGGACTAAATTTTATCACAAGACAGGGCTGCAAAAATCGAAATGCTAAATTCTTCACGAACCCAAACGAGCCAAAATATTCATAGGTTCATGGATCTAATCCAAAATCTTCAACAATCTGGCTCTGATACCACTTGAAGGATACAGGAAAAATCCTCAAGTGCATCAGGAAGCGTGATGATCGCATCGAATGCGATTGGGAGCGACTAGTTGCACTAGTTGCTCGATACAACGTGAATTAAAAAATTTCTTATGTGATGAAATCACATGATCCAATAACACTTCTTGGATCGTTTCATCTAAACCACAAAAAAGTAATAGGATTACCTCTTGAAGCATGGTTGCGATCGAGTCTCTAAACCAAGAGACCTCCTATCTCAAGTCCGATCCGACGAAGGAGACACTTGCAAGCGCGGGGATGAATCGCGTGCTCCTTACAATCCATGCTGATTATCCAAGTGGTGGATCTCCTGATCTCGTCACACGAGATCCAACATCTTCACGAGCGAGACGCACCAAAGGATATGGAGATCCACGAGTAAGAACTCTAGCAGCATAACGACGATGCTGCAACGATGTCGATTCTCTCAAAGGCTCCATGGTGGACGACCATAAGAGAGACATGGAGAGAGGAACATGACGTGTAGAGAGAGAGAGAGAGAGAAGAGAGCATTCATTATAATCATCTAACATATGTTTTGAAGAGCAAGGGTGTCTCTTCTTATATGGAGACGGGCAACAAGTTGTGCTGCCAATCCTTTTGGATGGCAAATCCAATTCTTCGGAACACAACATCCATAGACCTGGGGACCATAACATTACTATGCATAATTTTCTGGACCCTCTTAAGGAGTTCTATAGTTTCAGACCCCAAGAACCCAAAGGTATCAAACCCGAAAGGGATGAAGACATGTTGATTGTCAATACAAGCCTTTTCATGTTTAGCAACTTTGGCTAAGGCAACTTTCTGTGCAGCGTATCCAGCAATAAAATCACTTTTTATCAGATCAACTAATGGAGACACTCCAATTAGATCAACACATGCATGTTTTCCACTAGCCCACCTAAAAATTAAAACATCCGCTGGTCTGAGTGTGGATCTCCCCTCATGTGGATCAGACAAATAATTCACAGGTGCTTCTTTCGTTGACGCAACCCCAGCCTTCTTGAGAACATCATAAAGGACATCTCTGACAAGATCATGTCTATATTTAACCTGGGAGTTCACGACAATGAACGGCATGCTCCCCAAAGGAGTCTAGGCAAGATTTGTGACATACTGGGCATGCCTCATCTGCTGGGAATAGAGGAATCATAAGGCGATATCTGAGAATAGTACGATACTCAATACGTGACATATGCATTCCAAGACCATCAATAGGAATAGCTAGAAGAAAATCTTGAGCATGGTCAGATTGCAAACACCGAAAAATTGCCTTTTATCTAGCCGTCATGTCAAATTCAATCTCAATTTCTTTGACAATTTTGCTAAAAAGGGAACTCGCCAAAGCATTCTGGGCTTTAGGGGGGATGGTATCCTTGTTAGAAAAACATGTAAGATCTAAGGATGGGAGTCTGATACGTAAACCCTCCAAGGCATCCAAAAAAATAGAATCAATATCAGATACCCCACTGTTTCGTAAAATGTGATCTTGAACCACCCACGATTGAGCTCTAAAGGCCACAAAAGCATATGAAGAAGCCTCAATAGAGGAGTGCAGTCCTAAGCCACCGAGCTTGATTGGTAGGGATGCCACCCGCCATTGAAGGTCGCCAAAGAAAGGACCTCCACAAACCACAATGTCCTCAATAGCTTCACGTAGTCCTCTGTCAAAAAAAGCAGCAGCTTGGTCCATGCATGTGGGTTGACATGTCCTTAAGCCAAACATGAGCTTGGCTGAACCCATACAAGATCATAGTAAAAGAAGTTCACTCTGTGGGTCATCCAACTGGGAGAATAATTTCATTAATTCAACAGCTTTGGTGGCTCTCCTCGTAGCCAAGTCTTCAACAAATCCTTTGTCCATGCTCATTGCACCTCCAAGCAGTTTTATCTAGCACGGACCTTCCAATATCAGTAGGAAATAGTCCTTTACAGACCTTCTGTCCATCACATGAAGGCCAAAAAAGCTCAGTTTTCTTGATATTCAGAATAAGTCCCAACTCAGGGCCTCTATGTTGTATAATGTCAAGCACCTTGGTGACCTCTAATGCGTCCCCAATGATAGTCCTATCATCAAGATACCAAGCATGGAGAAGGAGTTTAGAATTGTCTCTGATCTCATGAATAAGTGGGTGCAATGCAAGAGAAAATAGAAGTGGACCGAGGGGATCACCTTGCTGCACTCCGGTGGTCGACCAAATATGATTGTCTCCAATATATAGTCTAGCAGCATGAACATACAGAAACTCCACCTGTGAAGAAATAGATGGACATCGCCTTCGAACTTCACAGAGCATAGAAGATCTATCTATCATGTTGAAAGCATTGGAAAAATCTACAGTTAGCATAGAGATAGATCCATCACTATGAAGCTTTCTCAAAAGCCAATTGGTGATGTGTAAAATGTCTTATGCTCCTTCAGATACACCAACTCCAAATTGAAAATCATTGAGATACTTAGACATCTCTTTGCCAACCCCTTTCATAGCAACCTTGGATACTAGACGTCTCCAGATAGTGCCCACTGCAATAGGGTGTATGCCATTGTCAGGTTTGAGTAGTTGAGTAAGAGGTGCAGAGGCTACAAACTCAGCCAAACTCAAAGGACATCTCCTGTATAGCCATAAGTTAACCACCATGGAAATTGCCCGTAAGAGATTAGTGGCAATGGCAGACCCCTCCCCACAAAGGGCGTCTAAAAGGTGTTGAGCTCTCAAACCATCTCTACCATATGATGTCCCTTTAGGAAAGGATTTGATAGAATGTAAGATAACATATGTATCAGTTGTAAGAGGAGTCTCTGGAACCAAGATACTTGGCAAGGAAGGAAGCGGCTTATAGGGATGTTTAGCCTCTAAATCTTTCATGGTATCTTCATTATAAGGAGTCACTCCTGAAGAGCATAAAACCCTTAAGGCTGCTGAAAAGTGTCCATATGACACTTTACGAAGGCATTGCCTAATGTTGGAGTGTTGATTCTCTTCCAAGGAATTGTTCTGATTAAGGTCAGATGTCCCTGGTGTACCATCTTTCAAAATATCATCCACTAGTTTGGTGAAACCATCTGCACTGCCCCATGTAGTCAGTGAGCTCAGAATAAGTCTTTGTTGCAAAGACCTTCTGTTGCTAGATCTTCTATCCCTCCTATTCATAGGCCTGAAAACCTATAGTGTGCAACGAGGAAGAAGTAACAATCTCACCCAAGCAAATATGCATCCCGACCCTACGATAACTTGGTGTGAAGCTATCTTCAGAGCATGGGAGAAAGCAAGACAACTGGGAGGGATACTCTTGACTGTGGTGATAGGAACTTTGAGAATACGATAAAGCAATAGAGCATCGACAACTAACCCGTTAGTGACAGTAGGTACGACAGGTATATGAGGTTTCAAGATGCCAATGATGTGTCCTTGAGTCTCTCCAGTGTCATCTATAACCTGAATAACACCGTCATCATGGTGACAACCCCGAGTCACTGCTTGAATCTTCATGCTCCTCCTGTACATCCACTGATCCAGGGTCCTCAAGGTCTCTTCTAAAGCAAGATATAGATCAAGATCATTCTTGATGGCATCTCACAGAACAGAAGCACACTCATCACTGGAGAGATGTACCCTTTTGATATGGGAGATTATGCATGTAAAACCTTTACTTCCTTTACTACCATCCGGGCAACAATGAAAATTCCAAAAGGGGCACATCAAGCCATTGGTAGTCATCTCAAGTGGAGAAGGAGGCATCGTCAGTGAGACGTCGTTGTTCGTCAGGTTCGTCAGGCTATGCGGTGACGGTGAAAATGTTCGTGGAGGGAGGGCAGGGGTGGAGGTGGGGATGGGAGGGCTGGAGGGCTGCGGGATGGGGTGTAAGGGATCAGAGGGCAGAGAGAGAGCTGAGGGCTGTGGGATGCGGGAGGGCTGTGGGACGGGACGCTGTGGGATGGTGCGGGGATGATGTGGGCTATGGTGGGGTGTTGGGGTTGTGGGACGGGGTGTTGTGGGATGGTGCGGGGGCGAGGGTTGGGAGCGCAAGGGGTCGGGGGCGCTGGGGGCTACAGGTGGTCGGGGCGAAGGTGGTTCAGGGGAGCAGGGGGCAGGGGATCGGGGCCGAGGGGGCCGAGGGGGTGCAGGGGTTCGAGGCGTAGGGGGGTGGAATGGAGGGGGGTCGGGGCGGAGGGGGCACAGGGGGTCGGGCGCAAGGCCGACAGGGCGTAGGGGGGCGGGGCTGAGGGGGCAGGGGGTCGGGACGGACGGGGCAGAGGGGGTCGGGGGTCGGGGCGGAGGGGGCGTAGGGCGGCGCAGGGGATGGGGTGACGATCCTCAAATAAATTGCAACTCCTAGAACATATGATCTAACTTAGTACCTTGCCTAAACGTGACTGTTCCAGTGAATCAAAATGGGATTGAACAGGAAAAACAAACAATGCAACAATCAGGTAGGAGATTGCCGAAACAAAAAGCCTTGAAGCTCAAAAGCAGTAAATGTCGGGAAACAAAGACATCCCAAAATGCACACAAAGGAGACGAAGAAGCCCGCACTCAATGCATCACGAAAAGAAGAAAGCAAGTTCCAATCTTCCGAGTGGGCATCTTCCGAGTTGAGATTGATTTATGTTTCTTTCAATGGCCATGATCTTGTTGTGAAAAACACAACAAAAATTAATTTAATTTAATATATATCGATAAATCAGTATATTTAAATTCAAATCAAATCAATTAATTATCCTTGGAGATAATGAGGAGATAAACCATATCCCCTAAAAATAGGGGACCACGAGTCTTCTCATGAGATCTCATTTATCTCATGAGATCTCATTATTTCATGACATCTCATTATCTCATGATATATCTCCAAAATTTACAACAACAATTGTTGTAAATTATTTCACAAATTTAATTCACAATTATCTTCTGAAATATTGCAATCATGCCATTAAAAAAATGTGAATCACATTCACATCCCAAAACAAAATGTAAATTATATTTTCAATTAATCTAATGTGAATCCAATTCACATTAATAATTAATTAATAAATATAAATCACAATATGCTCTCTCTCTTATATATTATAAATCACATTTATAATATATATGATTAATATGGATAGTGCTATCCACATTATTCATATCCATGATAATTAAATCACAATTAATTATCTTATATCTCTTTTCTCATGTGCCCAAATAACATGAATCACATTCACAATATTCATATCTTTGATAATTAAATCACATTTAATTATCTTAGATATCTATGCTTATAATATAAATCAAATTCATATTATCCATGATAATTAAATCACATTTAATTATCAATTTTCTTGATGCTTGGATACTTATATCAACAATGAAATTATCCATGAACTCTTTCAAGGATAATGCGCTTTCTCCACGGATACTTGGAGATAAGGACAGGGCGATTGTATCGTTCCACGTATAGTGACTTGGATATTGAGATCGCATCTCAAATCCAGATCTCGGGCCTCCCATAGATGCTTGATTAAATCAAGATCGCAAATCTAATCTTCTCATTGCATCTGAATCACATTCAGATTAATGTCCAACATTTGGACCAAGATCAGATTACTTCTCTACTGAGAGGAGTCACTAAAATCCAGACCCGTTTCATCACTCCCTAGGAATGGAAGTGTCATGGTTATACAATTGTTTATGATCACATCACCGTCAGGTATTCCCAACACCTGTACATCCTGCATATTGGAAGACCCAGAATAAACCCGAAGTATTAGATCAACTTTATACTGTCTACTTCAGGATTTTATTAGTAAGCTCCTCATTTGATCATTGGGATTTTGTATCGATCATATACTTTCCAAAAGCATATATCATACCTAGGTCTTGATTATATACTTTCCAAAAGTATATATCAAACCTACAAATTCAGTCAAGCTTCCAAAGCGAGACAACCGTGCACAGAATTTGATTCTTCCCAATATCTCATGAGTGATCTCATGCCTTCCGGTTTAGTAGTGAACCTGTATGATCCCTTTGAGAGATCGTATTACTCATATGCCCATATATGCACACCAGCGCACCGATGTATAGACCTTGATTAGGTGATCAACCTATTGGTCTGCCAAATGTATGTACTCAGACATATAGTAATACACATGTCTCCGGTCAGAGGATGCGTGCCTCTACCATGATACCATACGATATAGGTCTTTGGTTATCTCGATCTCGTTAAGTCAACTCTTTGACCTAACTAATCTGACACCTCCAAATCTCTATTCCTATGTACCATCTGACGAGTCGCTAAATACGATAATTAATTTGGTCACGTCGTAGTACGTGTACTTAGCGATTCAATCACAACCGAGAGAAGATCTCCGTGAAGAGTGTCTCGGCTTAATTTATATCCCGGGCAAGTCCGGGGTCGACACAGGGAGGCAAAGGAACAACTTCGGGGGTAATTTGAAAATTAAGTTCTAGATTTCCAATGCGGTTTTTTATATTTTTTAATGCACAAACAAATGTAAATGCAAATGCGGATGAATTAAAACACTAAGAAAGTATACAACTTAGCCAAATTAATTTTGATGTCAAATCAATTCAATTTAGCTAAATTATATTTTTCCTACAATTCTAATCCAGTGATGAACACCAAACACATTTTTTTGTATTTTTATGGGTTAAAATGCAACAATGAAAAATACACACTTTTTATGGGTTTTTCCGTAATTTTTCGAACAAACAGTAAGTAAATATTATGAAACTTTTACTGGAATGAAAGCATGATGCAAGGAAGCTACAGTACTATTTTTGGAATTTTTGGACAAAGTATGAATTTTTTATGGATTTTTTAGTGAAATCAGAGTGAGAGTGAGTAAATAATTCCTAATTAATCCACAATATCAAGTTAATCAGAGAGCAAATTATCTCATATAGGTGTTTTCATATGGAATCCACGAGACTTGAAATTTTCCGAAAAAGATGTCTGTGGATTTAATTAAAAATCAAGTACTAAAATCACTCTATAATTTATTTCAGGCACAAGACAACTCCACTTTGGATGAAATTTGGATAGTATATCAAACACATTTCAAGACATCATTCCAAATTTTTGTACAATTTTTAAAGCAACCGTGTGTGAGATATCAATTTAAGAGCTCAATTTGGGTAAAATATCAAGATTTTCAATTGAGCAATTTTAATTAATTACCCAAATATCATCAAAATACAAATAAATATTTAGATAATAGAGAATAAGTTGCTCAACGTAAAGGTATTTTTAATTGAATAAAATGACGCAATTTGAATGTCCAAATTAAGATGCGAACATAGGGGCATCTCTGCAAAACCAGAAAAACTAGAATTACAATGCAAATATATACAATGACTGTTATGTAATATTAGAAACTATACAAAACATTTATACAATTTTTACAATTAAAAAAAATGACAAACCTCCTTCTTCTTCCTTTGTTCCCAGGTGGGGAGAACCCAAAATGGGTGGTCGGTGACGGCGGCTCGCCCGCGTCCACGACGAGAAGGGGCGGTGCTGGCTCGGTGGAGGTTGGAGGGTGAGGCGGTCGGAGGCGTGGGCCGACCTCAGATGGCCGCGCACGGAGAGAGGAGGTGGGGAGCCCGGCGGCTGGTTTAAGAGGGAGAGGTCGGCTGGCGGGGCCGCGGGTGGCTGCGTCGGCGAGGAGGCCGCCGGCGGTGGGAAGCAGGAGGAGGGGGCAGCGGTGGCCGCGCGGCGGGTGAAGAGGGAGGGGCGGCGGCCGGGGCCGATGCCTGTGGAGGAAGGGGGGGCGGCGGCCGCTGGCTGCTGCTCCTCCTTTCTTTTTTATTTATTTTCTAATTTTTTTCTGTTGCGTCAATTTTTTTAATTTTTCATTTTTATTTTTTTTAACTTTGATTTCTTAAACAGGGAACAAAAGTGGATATGGGGTACAAAGATGATGTGACGATGGTGAAGATGATGTGGAACAAAAATTGGGTATAAGGATGATGATGTGATGTACTAAAAAATACAAAGATAAAAAAATGACAAGATGAAAAATAAACTTACCTACGGTGGAGACGGTCGCCTACAGTGTACTCTTGAGAGCACGGTCTTCGCTCGAATCGCCGACGAGCGATGAGCTCAAGCAACGCGCGGATGCGGCTGCGATGTTGGCCAAAATGCCAACGGATCTCACCGGAGAGAGGGCTGTCGTCGCTCGACCGTTGTTGCGTCGCTGTCACTGATTCAACTCAGGGAACTAGGCTCTCCTCACATAAAGATGGATCAAAGGCAAATTGAGGAGGATGGTATGTATATATGGATGATGAAATGAGAGGTTATTAAAATAGTGGGAGGTTATTTTATTAATGGAGTTGAATGGGAAGTTTAAAAAATGGTGGTGTTGAATGGAGGTTGGTGGTAGGATGAGTTGAATGGTGCTTATTGTAGAGAATGTATGATAAATAAATAAATGAAATAAAGTAGGCTACTTTAATTACAATAGAATAAAAGAGAAGAAAATAAATAGTGGTGAATTTACAAGGGAATACATACAACATGTACAATTTTTTTATTTACTTTTCTAATTTGTATTTTTTGTCTTTTTAATAAGAGATATTTATAATAGAAAAATACTATAAAATAATATAATTAAAATACAACACAACAATAAAAAAATGAGGAAAGAATGAATATATACAGAATATACAATGTACATCTAGGTCCCAAACCCAACTTTTACAAATGAGCTCCGAATTTAATGAAACCACTTCCGTTGATAGATGATTTTCTAACTTGAATTTAAAAGTGAGTTTGGTGAACTTGGAGTTCATACGGAGCGGGAATTTGGCTTGGAAGTTGGTCTTTACGGCTTTTTCCCTTTGGGATTTAGGAACATTTATTTGAGGTAAAATTTATTTTATATTTTTATATTTTTATATACATTGTTATGAACAAGTTGGAGAAAGAATTAGCCAAAAAGGAATTGAAATGAATTTATTACAAATACATGAAGTTTTGGGCTATTTACAGGTGAAAAACTCCTTTATTTTTGAGGCTTTTTATTGTTAAATTATTTTGTACAATATAATATACATTAATTAGTGTATTTTATTTACAAGAGTCATTTTGTTAATTTATTGATTTTATGGACATTTTTATGGGATTTTACTTGGGGATTTTGCTAAGATCAAGATATTGCGATGATGAATCACGGATTCATCAAGGACCTACATCAAGAGGTCGATCAAATATCAGCCTATGTAAAAAAGGATTGCCATCTCCTACTTAGGCTGGAGTTCATCTCTTAATAATCATTTGACGGTGCTTGATGATTCCTCAATCTAACTCTTTAGATATTCATCCAAGCACTAGCCTATATGATTCAATAGTTGAACCAACAGCTATATGATTATTAAGATGGCCATGGTACATAACCCTAATTGTACTAAGGGACCTATTATGCAAATTAGTTATTCTTCATTTCAGATCAGGGAATGATATTTGCAATAACATTTATTGCATAATGGCTTGCCGTGGGCTCGCATGTCTGACACGACCGATGATTGATGATGCACTGGATCGAACGATCGCTATGCGTCACCAAGAACAAGACCATAATCGACAACAGAGAGAGGTGGAGGATGAACTAGTGAAGAACTCAGCCAAGGCGAAGTTCCACCAGTCAGATCTCGCTACTCCGGTGGTTGTTGACGTTCAAAAATGGCCTAGACAACTCCTGCAAGTTCCCTCTATCGATAAACGACCTCAAAATGGATTGGAGGATGCCGGTGGGCCGCCGCAAAGTGAAAGAATTGGGGGCTGCTCCATGTGTTTCTTCTGTAAAAATGGACTCTGGATGGAGTCCCTTGACTCTTGGGTCCTACAAGTAAAGTTCAAGCACGACAAGAGACGCTTCCCAGGGTAAGAGGGGTTGAAATGGATGGAGAAGGGTGTGGATGAAAGGTTTGCTGGAGCAGAGCTTCGACAAACTACGGGGGAGCGATTAATGGCTAATACACATGGTTGAGCGATAAAATAAATGGGGAAACTTAATATACGACCTAATCTAAGCGACAAAATGAAGTAAAAATGAGTGTACCTCACTGGGGAACTGGGAAGCTAGACCTCGAGATCTAAGGTTGGCCGGAGATGGAGGTAGAAGCTCCTCCGCCTTCGCCTGACCCGCTACCAGGTGCTGGAGACCCCCTGTCACTGGGGTCGATCCGGAGCATGCTTGAGAGGGAGACAAAACTAGGGTAAAGGGTTCAAAAGAGAGAGAAAAGCTTGAAGGGGCTTATGTACAAGGTGGTGGACGACGACAAAGAACGGGGAAGATGGCAGTGATTCAGAGCTCCAATCCTCGAGACAAGCATCGGGCGAGTATGCTCGATGAACGAGGAGAAAAAGTCAAGAAGGGCTTGAGGCAAAATGGTGACAGATGTGGCCTCCAAAAATCCATGAAACGAGGCTCCAACGCAGTCTGACAGGACATAGAAGGATGACAGTGCAGTTGACCGAGGTCAACCGGCACTGCACCTTAGTTGGACTAACCAGGAAAAACCTCCTGGAGTAAAATCAATAAAAAATAATAAATTGTTTACTAATTTTAAGTTATAAAATGAAAAATATTATTACTTTATAAATTATTTTATTATGATTTTTATTTATTTTTTTGAGCTTTATAATTAAAATTTAATTTTTCGGCGTTATATATAGGTATATTCATCTATGTTTTAGGTATTTTATTTTTATTTTGTATTTTTGATTTTATTAATTTAATTTATTATTTTATATAATTATAACTTATTTTATAAACTTAATTATATATATTTTATATTTTTCTGATATAATATATACATTTAGTTTATTAGACGTATTTATTATATATGTATAGTTATAGGTATTTCATCTATGTAGTTTTGTATTTTATTTTATTTTAATATTTTCTTTAGTGTTTTATTCCTATTTTAATAGTTACTTATATTATAAATAATATTTAAAAAGTAACAAAAATATAAAATTATAGAAATAATGAATAATAAATAAATCGAATATTTTAATCGATTAAACTATACAAAAGGAGTCCAAAACCTAACTTGTACACCGTAATTCCAAAAAATATAAAACCACCTTATTAAATAGATTATTAAAAGTTATATACAATTAAAGGTGATTTTGATATATTTTGAGTTTTTATTTGAGAGATATGGGTCTAGGAAGTTGGGATTTTGGAATCTTATTTAGACTGTAACTTGTACACTGTATATTATTTTTGTATGAAATAAATTTTGTATTTTTTTGTGTTTTATTATCTATAGATTTCATAGAAATGGTATATTTATTTGAGGTATAAAAGGTATAACTAAAAATACACCCCAAAAATGAAGGAATAATGAATTAATAAATAGGAATTTTATTGAATTTTGGCCCTTATCTCCCCTACTTTATTCCTTGTCGACCTAGTCATCGATATGCCTAGGTCTCGGGGTTTAGGGCCATAAAATATTTTCAATATTTTATTATTTTTCTTTTTTATTCATTATATAATTTTGTCATTAAAATAATATTTTTACAGACTTAATACAATAATGCATGGGTGCAAAAATGCATGAATTAAGGGTATTTACATGCATTTACTAGGGTTTTTAAGGCCAAAATGATAGAATAAAGATGATGAAATGGAGATTCATCAGTATGTGAAATTTGAGTTTTGGGTCCTCACTATATATTTTCAATATTTATTAATTTTGATGTGTTATTCTATGTTTATAATAACTTTTTAACCTATTCCTTTTTCATTTATTTTCTTTGATTTGTGTTATAATAAAGTCGACAAATATAAAAATTCAAAACATTGTAAAAACCAAAGAAAATAATGTTGTGTGAGTATATATATAATCTGTACGTAAATGCCTTTTATCTTATGTTTTTATTTTCTTAATTATTAAAAATCATAAAAATAGATAATCCGTTAATACATCCTTTCCATTTTAGTTTTTTCTTGTTTTTTGTTTCACTAAAAATAACAAAAATTGCAAAACTTAAAATCCTAGTATTTTATTTTCATAAAATACCACCAACAATTTAAGTTTGTATACATGATGATTTTACTTTCATGAAAGTTGTAGATTTTGTCGAGATGAACTTTCATGAAAGAAGTTTTTTCATTTTGAACCCTTTGCTATTTTATTTTGATTTTATTTTATTTTTGGATTCAAATTTTCTGATGTTGACACGTGGCTGCTCTTGGAGCTGCCACGTACCCCCCCCCCCCTCCTGTTCCCAGTCGTAGTCAACCTCTAGTGTTGGATGATTGGATCACATCTCATCCTTGCCCCCACTTTAGTGGCTTCTCTTATAGTCGTTGGGTTAGCTTTGATCCAACTGTTACGACTTAATATTTCTTTCAAGCACCCTTTGCTATGTGTTGTCCTTATAGCCATTCCATCTTCGCCATCGTACGATCGAGACTTTATCCTCTGCTTCCTCTGCCCTCTCTGTATGGAGGCCAATGACCATCAAGTCTGCCTCCTCCCATCTTCTTTAACAAGACAATGCTTCTACCCATCTCACAAGCGTCAATCCACTCCAATACCGAATCCTCCTCCAAAAGCTACAGAAACCCTAACAATTGATTCATAAAAACCCGATCAATGCCTTCATGTTTTGATTATCTGCCATTCCAAGAGAGTTGATAGATCCCGCCGCCACCTTCAAGTGACACCAATGGGTATTGCAGCTCAAGCAAATGACTCAACTACAAGGAAGATCCAAAGATGGATTCACCTTCATTGTAGGTCCAATTCAACAAGCTGCTTGTGCTTAACTCACTGCTAGGTTCTGGTGCAGAGACCATAGTTGAACATCTCCTCTGATTGACTCCCATGCATCACACCTTCTACCCTTTTTGAACACTTTCTTCTCTAATTCTTCTTCATTTTCTTTTTTTTTTTGCTCTACTTCTTCTTCATTTTTCTTTTTATCCCACATTAAACCACCAAATCAACCTACGATGATCATCACCCCTCTTTGATCTTCGTAAAAGATCAGAGCCTTAGGACCTCTACCTTCTACGCTATGATCAATATCCCTTCCCTCTCCATTTGTTTTGTTTTTTCCAGTAAGCCTGCTATTGAGATAATATTTTTTTACTATTATTTTCTTATTTTCTACTTCTTGTAATTTTTCCATTAGGTTCCTCTCCTATATAAGTGAACCATAGGGCCTATCATAATGCATGAACTCTTTCTATTTTTTCAACCATGGTATCAGAGCGACGATCCTAGACCTGATCTCATGTACTGAAACCCTAACCCTAACCCCCACCTCAAGCCCCTCTCACACGAGCCACCTCGAGCCTCCCCGTCGTTCCTCTCCACCATCGATGAGGTCTACCGTTGAGAGTCCCTCCTCCCGTTGTGGTCCCTTCCTCCCGTCGAGGTCCACAACCCCTCATGTCGAGGGCCTCCTTTCCATTGCGTCTCTCGACTGCCGCCTAGGCTCCCACCGCCTTGGCTCTCGCAACTTACCACATAGGCTCCTCTTCCCTTGTCTAAGCCCCACCGTCGCCTAGGCCCTGCTGAGTCTTATTCTTGATGGGTTAGGTTGCTTGAGTATACACATGCAACCGAACCCGTGTATATCAGTGTAGGCAAAAGTCTATCTAGTCTACAACTTATTCTTCTCTTGTCATCATGTCTGAAAGCAATGCTGATATTCCATCCACTGGCACCTTCAGAGGTCATTCACCTATTGTGAAGATGGATGGGTCAAAGTATGAACTGTGGGCAATGCAGTTCATGAGTATGATGAAGTCTAGCGGTAAGAAACACATTCTTACTAAGGAAGAGCCTGGTGAGAAGACTGGGGTAAGAAGACTAGGGTTAATGCCGCATGGGAGGCGGATGATGCATATTACAAGGTTTTGCTTTCAGATACATTGGCGATAGAGGACACCAATGATATACTCCATCAGACCACCACCAAGGTGATGTAGGACACTTTGGCGTCCACCTATGCCGTAGCCAGAGCCTCTTCGAGCTCCTCAGATATAGCTTATGCTTTCACTAGTAGTAATGGTGCAAACATGACATAATGGATTATAGGCTCTTGTGCTTCTCATCATCTTCGTGGAGACAGAGCATAATTGAGGTCCTACAGGACCATACCACTAGGTAGATGGGTTGTCATTTCCAATGGCGACCACTTACCAATTATAGGACAGGGGGAGGTGAATCTGACACCATATATGCGCCTTCAGAATGTTTTATATGCTCCTGACTTTCAGATGAATTTACTTTCCATCAGTCAGATTATTAAGGATCTTCATTGTCAGGCCATCTTTTATCCATCTTCTTTTGTGTTTCAGGACATACTTAAGGGAAGGGTGATTGGATGTGGCCATGAGCAGCGTGGACTCTACAGACTGGGCCCAACCTCCTCATGTTGGCGTTTCCCCTATACCTACTGGACCAGTTTCTCCATATCTATGGATCTGTGGCACCTTTGGTTTGGTCACCTTCCTCAGTAGAAGCTATGTTATGTTCTCCCTCAAATTTCCATGAGATCCTCCTTTCAGTGTGAGGCATTCTATCTTGGGAAGCATCATCGTTCCTCCTTTCCACCCCGTCAGAGTCGGAGAAGTTTGATGAATCTCATATTCATTACTCTAAAAATAATTAATTAAGATCAAATCCCTAAAATTCATCGACATTTCTTCATTTATTCTGCATAATTAGCATTCATGAATGTTTTGATAAGAATTGCATTTTATCACCCATTATTGCAGAAAATAAGCAGCCAAAAATCCAAGCCCAATTGACTTATAAAATAGCCTAACATCCCTGATTTTTAACTAATTCATGCTAAATCTTAATGATCTGAAATCATTCTACTGTGTATATACTACTAATAAGAATAAATAAAAAATACAAAAAAAATCACTAACATAAATAAGTGGATCAAAAACTCAAAACCTAGTTCCAAGATTTTCGGACTAAAACTCAATATCTTCCTCATCCAGTGTTCGATTTGATCCTACTCACTTTTGAACTAATGTACATTCAATTACCTTCAAATCAATACCAAATTCAAGTGAATCAGAGCTCATACGTGAATGTTGGGTTTTGGGCCTCTTTTGTACATTTTGTATTACCTATTTTGACCTATTATTTTATGTACATAATTAAAGCATTTTATTTTTATTATTTTTAATTTTTTTCTTTATAGAAGTTTTATTAAAATACACAAAAACCCAAATCCAAACTGAGCTTGAAATTAAAGAAATTAATTGAGTCTGAGTCTTTACTAACAATTTGTACAAAAACTATCTTTTTCGTGTTTTATTTTATTTCTTCTTCTTCTTCTTAATTTTCAAAAATCCAAAAATTTAGATTAATGTGTAAATATCTATCTGTGACTTTATCATATTTTTTCTAGAGTTTTATCTGATTTAAAAATACAAAATTATAAAATCCAAAAATAAAGGTATTCAACACGGGATACTCCAAAAATATCACTTTGTGTAAATGATCGATTTTGATTTTGGTCTATTCATTGAAGTTGTAGATCTTGTCGAGATGAACATCTTTTGAAAAAATTTTCGATCCGAGGTCATTTACTATTTCTTTTTTATTTTTCGTTTTCTTTTATTCTCGATTTTTCTGGTGGTGACACGTGGCGATTCTAGGAGCGACCACATGTCATTCAAATTTAGTCTTTATTTTTGTTTATTTTTCTTTAAAAAAATTTTAAAAAAAAAGTAAAAATTAAAATACCCAGCGCGTGTAGAGCACATGTCGTCTTCCCCTTTCCCTCTTGCCATTCTTGGCACCTCCGCCATCCACTCCTCACAACGCCGCCTTCCTGGTTTGGCTGGCCACCTCCCATCTCCACGCATGTATCCCCTCTCAGATCTCTAATCTCCACAGATCTCGGCGCCGCCACCCGCTAATCACGCCACCGTCTCTCCCTCCGTATCCCAATCAAACCCCCAAATATCCAGTTAATCGCCTTTACCTTCATTCTTAGGCCATGATTGCACCTTCCTTCCCCGTATCCCAGATCGATCTCTTCCTCTTTCAAGCTCACGCTGCCTTCCACTTCAAGCCATGCAAATCTGCAGCCATCGCCAATCATCAAAACCCTAATATCCTACAAATCTAAATCAAGCCTCGTCAATCTCCTGCCATCTTCAGACATGTCCCTCTCTCTTTTAAAACACTTCCATAGCCACCTTTGCATCTCATCCTCCAATAGCGCACAGACACGTGGATGTGACAGCTCCGACGCCACCCCTACAACGATGTGATTTTCCTCCGCTAATCTGCCTTTGCTCTGGTGTCGACCGTCGTTGAGTCAACATCCATACTTCCCTACTCCACCTTCAATGTCTCTGCCTTTACTCAAAATGATCTCCACCTCTATCATCATTGCACAACAATGGTTTCAACCCCAATGCCTCCATCTTCAAGCCGACACCACTTTTCCATAACTCCTCCACTGAGCCAAGAATGCCTATGACAATCCCCCAATGCACGCCCACCGTATACACCTTCTTAGATCCCTCCTCACACGCCAGTCTTTATTGACAACAATGCTTCCAACATCTCCGGGCATCATCTTCATCGACATCTCCGTCAACCGCACAAAGCTCCGCTCCTCCGCCCACCGTCGATTGCAGCCTGCTACCTGACCTTCGACCTCACACCACCGGAGCACCGTCCATGCCTTCAACCTCGGCCAAACCTTCTTGGACCTCCGCCGCTCCAGCCACCGGGTGTGAACCCGAGACCCCCGTGCACATGCATCCCACGTGCGTTAAGGGAACTTGCAAGAAGACCCTCCAATTTCTACTTAATAGCAGAAGATACCTTCCTCCAGAGGGCGCGTGCCCCACACGTGCCCCTACGGACATTTTTCAACAAACCCCTCAGCGGGCTCGGTAATTCCCTTTAAACCCCTATTATGCATTTCTATTGCAATATTCATTGTTATTGTGCGAATAGACCCTTCAGTTATCTATAATTTCGAACATCTACACCGCATCATTTTATTAGTTAAAAAATTGCATTGTGTTTGTCAATTAATTCTCTACATTGTGGCATATACTTGTGATATTTTTATCCGTCGTGGTTAATTTGTAGTAATTGTTATTGCAAAAAGTTGCATATTTTACCCATTTTGTGCTTTGAAATTCATAGTTAATTAAACACTGCCTAAAAATGATCAAAATTCATATATTATAGAATTAATTGCATTTAACATCATGCCAAAAAGAATTGCATTTGCATGCATGGTTTGCCATATAAAAATCATTTTACATATTTCAATGTTTAATTTTTAATAGGTGTCAAAACTCGTATTTTCAAGATTTAGGATTTTTCTAAGATCAAGTAGTGATATATCTTGGATAATTTTATTCATCGAAAAACAATAAGTTTTATATTTATTATAATTCAAATATTGAAATTCACATCATTTGAATTAAAAAATCATTTAAATATTCATCTTGCATCAGAAAATTCCAAAAAACTACAGTATGTTTATTTCATAATTATTTACATATTCGTCAAGTTTCAGAATTTTCGTACACTTTTTTGATTAGAAATTGCATTTTAGTCCCTAAAATTGGCCACATTTGCATTTTGCATTCCAAAATCACTTTAAAAATACCAAAAAATTCCACCTCAAAAGTCGTGCACGGACTTTGATAGACATTATTCTATGTTGTTTCTTTGCCTCCTTGAGTTCAACTTTGGGACTTGCCCAAGTCAAATAAACATAAAACCACACTGCTTAAAAATTTACTAATTAACTGTGGTTATTTCTTGATTTATTCCGAATTCCTTCCTACTATAAAACAACAAATTTAAACAATAATTCACATCATTTAAAGCATGGTAATTTTAGACTCATCAGATTGCATCATTGTCGGGGAGGCACATGGCTTAGATTTTGTCTAAAAAATTTAAGACTCCGTTTTAAACATATTATACTAATCTGACCCCCAAACGTACCACTGTATATTTTTCATTTATTTTTCAGCATTTATTTTCTATCTTTTTTAGTCACTCGTTTACACTCTCTGTCTTATTTTTCGTACGAGGACCCGACATACGTAGAGCACTTTTCAAAAATCAATGCATCTTCACTGACTTCTAAAAAGCTGCACTAAAATTAAGACCGCGTCGAGTTGTGAGAGAGCGTAGAGTCTAGGATTTGTTTCTAAAATTTTAATTTTTGTAGGTAATTACTCATTTCTAGCGATGTCTGTTTGGACTCTCACATGTGTAAAAAGACATTGAATATTTTCTGTGGTGTGCCGTGGCATGTTTCACTCTCCGGTGAGGGTGGGGCCCAACTTAAGTGGTGCGCAGGATAAACCTACACATACGATTGTTAGAGCTTCTAGATTTATTGTTTGTGCTCATAGAACCTAGAGCCACACTTCACTTAATTGAGACGTACAATAGATTGTTCAACTTAGTCAAATTTTACTCATTTCCTCACAGCTAATATAACTTTCTACTATATGCGGTTTTTATTGATTTGCATTTATATAAATTAAATTTTCAATTCTTGTATTGCATCCCACATGAAGATTGCTAGGAATCACTGTAAGTTTTCTATCTGAGCATTGACGAGTCGCTAAATACGATGATTAATTCGTGTTCGTTGTAATACGTGTACTTAGCGATTCAGTCAGAACTGAGAGAAAGAATCTCCGTGAAGAGTGTCTCGGCTTAATTTATATCCCGGGCAAGTCCGGGGTCGAACTCAGGGAGGCAAAGGAACAACTTTGGGGATAAATTCGAAACTTTAGATGTAGATTTCCAATGCGGTTTTTTATAATTTTTTATACAAAAAGAAATATCAATGCAAGATGCGGTTGAATTAAGAACACATAAGAGCCAAAAAGCATACAACAAGGCCAAATTAATTTTAATGTCAAAGTAATCCAATTCAGCCAAATTACATTTTTCCTAAAGTCCTAATCTAGTGGGGAACACAAAACACATTTTTTTTGTATTTTTTAGGTTTAAAATGCAAAAAGGAAAAATGCACACTTTTTATGGGTTTTTTCGCAATTTATCACACAAACAGTAAGCAAAAATTATGAAAAAAATTACTGGAACTAAAACATGATGCAAGGAGACTACAGTAATTTTTTTGGATTTTTCTGACAAATTATGAATTTTTTATGAATTTTTTAGTGAAAACAGAGCGGAAATGAGTAATTAATTCCTATTAAATCCAGGTTATCAAATTGAGCAGAATGCGAATTATCCCAAAAAGATACTTTCATGTAGAATAAAGGAGAATTGAAATTTCGCAAAAAGGATATACGTGGATTTAATTAAAAATCGAACACTAAATTCACTCTACAATTTATTCCAGGCACAAAACATCTCCATTTTAATTGAAATTTGGATAGTAATTACATCACATATCAAGGCCTCATATATAATTTTTGTGGAATTATAGCAACTATGTGTGAGATATTAATTTAATGGCACAGAATGGGTAAACTATGCAAAATTTCAGTGAAACAATTTTAATTAATTACCCATTACTCACAAAAATACAAATAAATATCCACAAGGTATAGAATTAGTTGCTCCACACAAACGTATTTTTCATTGAACAAATTGATGCAAAAAACGAAGTCCAAATTAATGCATGAACACAGGGGTCTTTGTGCAAAACGGAAATTGAAAAGAGAACTCAAGCTTATGTACAAGGACTAAACTGTAATTACAAAAACTAGGAAAGAAATATTTGCAATTTTTACATTAAAAAAAGAAAACAATCTCCTTCTACCTCTGGACGAACCCAACAAGGGAAAAGAGCGTGCGGGCGGCCGGCCGTCTACAGCCGCGCGGAGGGCGGCGGAGCGCGGGGCCGGCGAGCGGGCCGGCGGGAGCTACGGTGGTCGACGTTAGCTTGCGTGGCAGTCGAGGGCGGCCACCTGCGGGTGGCTGTGGCGGTGGCGGTAGGTGGCCGTGGAGGTGAGGGGGGAGGTCGGCGCGGCAAGGACGGGACCCGCGCGCGCGGGGCGGCGACCGCTGCTGCAGCGCGGCGGAGCCGCGGATGGCCGTGGATGGGGGTATGGCGGGCGGCGCCGCGCCCGTGGATGGGGGCGGCGGCCGCTGGCTGCTGTCCCGTGTGTTTTTTTATTTTTTTTTCTTTTTTTTTCTTTTTTCTGCTGTAATGCAAACTAAATTTTTTTTATTTATATTTTTTTGTTTTGTTTAAACAGAAAATGGACAAAGTCAAAATGAACAAATATTTTTAAATTTTTTTATTTAAATAAAAAGATGAACAAATGCAAGATGAACAAATGCTTTTAATTTTTTTAATAAAAGGATGAAGGAATGCAAAATGACAAATATGAACAAATGCAAATATGATGGTGGATTGATCGTGATGATATGAAAATAAAAAAATATGGGGTTATGATGGATAAAAAAATGATGGTGATCCAAACGACAAGGAAACAAGATATTAGATAAAATAAAATAACAAGAGAAACGAGGAGAAATACTTACCTGATGTTCGCCGGGTTTGCGGAGCAGCTACGCTGGACTCCTGTCATCGCCTCGATCCGATTGGCGAAATAAAAATCGGAGAAGCTACGCGAGCTCGACGGGGAACTCGTGACGCGAAGCGGAGCTCCGCGGATCTCACCTGAAGGAGGTCGTCGCTTGAGGACGATGCTTCGTCGCTGTCACCAACAAAACACTCCAAGCTCTCTCCTTATTCTATAAGAATGGTGGATCGGGAAAAATGAGGATGTACAAATGAATATAAAGAGAAGAGAAATGGAAGTTAGAATGGTGGTGGTGTTGAATGGGAGGTTAAATTAGTGATGGGGGTTGAATGGGAAGTTAGATGAAAACATGGTGTTGAATGGAGGTTGATGAAGACTTGGAGGTTAATGGAGGTTGGTGGTAGAATGGAAGTTATTGTAGAGAATGGGAAAATAATAAGTAAATAAATAAATTAGGTTACTTTAAATATAATAAAATAAAAAGAGAAGAGAAATAGTGGAGAATTTACAAAAGAAGACAAAACACCATGTACAATTTTTGTTTACTTTTCTAATTTGTATTTTTTTCCTTTTTAATAAGAGATATTTACAACGGAAAAAAAATAAAATAGTATAATCAAAATATAACACAAGTATGATTTTTTTTGTATTTTAAAAGATAAAATAAAAATGAAGAAGGAATGAATATATACATAATATACAATGTACATCTAGGTCCCAAAACCCAACTTTTACAAATGAGTTCCGATTTTAATGAAACCACTTCCGTTGGATAGATAATTTTCTAACTTGAACTTTTAAAAGTGAGTTTGGTGAATTTGGAGTTCATACGGAGCGGGAATTTGGCTTGGAAGTTGGTCTTTACGGCTTTTTCCCTTTGGGATCTAGGAGCATTTGTTTAAGGTAAATTTTGTTTTATATTTTTGTATTTTTATATACATTTATATGAACATGTTGGAAAAAGAATTAGCCAAAAAGGAGTTGAAATGAAATTATTAAAAATACATTAAGTTTTGGGCTATTTACATGTGAAAAACTCCCTTGATTTTGCGGCTTTTTTTATTGTTAGTTTATTTTATACAATTTAATATACAATAATTAATGTATTTTATTTAAAAGAGTCATTTTGTTAATTTATGAATTTTATATACATTTATTAGGGAATTTACTCGTGGATTTTGCTAAGATCAAGATATTGAGATGATGAATTGTGGATTCATCAAGCATACATCATTATTTCACGTGCATAGACATTTTTTTGAATTTCTCCCTCATGTTTTATCACATAATTTTAAAGGAAATTGGGAATGGACGGTAGATGTATATTTGTGCTTACCTAATTTTTCAGTGATCACCTAATTAAAATTGGGACTGCTAAATATAACTGACTTTAATTAACCCATAAAATCAAGAACATTTACGAGAGAGAAACCTTGACCTTGGATTCATTTATTTTTCTGAGTAAGCTATAGACGACACTTAAGGTTAGAGCCCAACTCCAGAATTTCGATCAGATACTACTGATTCCTATAAAACGATTAGCTACTTCTCAGTAAGGATCTATGGGTAGCTGGTAAACAGTCTGGATTTCCTTAACAGAGTGGATGGTTTAAAGGACACTACGTAAGGCTCCTCCCTTAAGTAACACAGATAGCCCTTTTACGGTCTGTACTTACACCCATACTGGCTGAAAGTGGATGCACTAGTCGTACGAATTCAGGTCAGTCTCTAAGAAAAATGTTCACCCCTAACAACTCGCTAATTTTTTTTCCAAAATTGAATTTATTACCAACTAAAAATTGAAAATATAATTGCCTAACTCTTGCAGCTTCATTGTGTGTGTTGGTGAAACTGGAGTTTGTATCGCGTTTGCATTTGTGCGTGTGAATCGATTTCAAAGATAAAAACTGCACACTTGTGCCATCACTCTCCGTAATAAAATTTTATTCTTGTGAATATTCTATGCACTAGCACTGAGATCAACCCATGTCGATTCATCATAATCCACCATTGAAAATTATTCAACTTTTATTCGAGTTCTGACGAGTCCGAAATCACCACATCAAAGATGTGTTTATCGTCGTGCGTAAAAATGATTTGTCCTGCGTTGTAGGCGGCAATCGGAATCGGTCAATAATGAGGTTTTATGTTTATTTTACTTGGGCAAGTCCCAAGGTCGAACACCAAGGAGGCAAAGGAACAACCTACAATTATGTCAATCAAAGTTCGTGCGCGGTTTTCAAGGCAGTATTTTTTTGATGCAATAAAAGATGCAAAATACAATTTTCGGCCTTTTTTAGGACTAAAATGTGAATTGCGATCAAACAATGTTCGGAAAATATGAAACTTGGCCACGATACAAAATATGATGAAATGAATGCACTGTAATTTTTTTTGGAATTTTAGGTGCAATATGATTTTTTTATGAATTTTCAGATGCAAACAGAATGAATTTCAATATTTAATTATAATAAATAATATACCTACTTATTTTCAAGGAACAGAATTGTCTAAGATCTATCACTAGGTGATCGATCTCAAAAAATCCAAAACCTCGAAATGTGAGATCTAATACCTATTAAAAATTAAACACTTTGGGCACAATGTCAAGCACAATTAATTCTACAATATGGAGTTTTTCGATAATTTTTAGAGCAATTATTAATCAAATACAAATTTCAGAGCACAATTGGGAAAAATATACAATTTTACATAAAATAATTAATTATTAATTAACCATCAATCACAAAAATGTCCACAATATGAAACTGTAGAGAATTAAAAGATGAACATCATGCTATATTTTGAATAATAAAATAATGTAAAGAAGAGTCAGAAAATATAGGGAACACAGGGGTATAACTGCAAAATAATATTAATAAAATGTACAAGGGGGCTCAGATGCAATTATCGAAGAGTTGTGGGTTGGAGTGCAAAATTCCCAAGGTGGTACATGCGACGTACGTGCTCCTTGAGGTTTGGACAAAACTGGCGGTTCAGCGGAAGATCGGGGGGAGGGGTTCTTTGTAATTTCCCCGCAGTCACGTGCGGCGCATGTGACCCGGGGGCTGATGACTTCGTTCCCCCACGCTCATGCAGATCACGTGCGCGGGGTCTCAGGCCCTATTCCCGGCCTGAGGTGGCAGAGGAGCGGGCTCTTGGAAGGCGGAGGAGGGCCAGTCGAAGGGGTGCTTCTAGCGGGTGCTCCGATGGCGATACATCGGAGGGTGACAGTGCGTCCGCCGGCGTTGGACAGCGAAGGCAGCTTGTCCGATGGTGGCTGGATCTGGAGGTTGAATTCGCGACATTTGAAGGCGAAGTTGGTGAAGTTGTAGGTGTTGATCGCGGCTGACGATGGACAATACGGAGGCGTAGGCTCGACGAAGAACGGAGCTAAGCAGGTGGCGTGGAAGCTCTGCAGCAAGGCGTTGACACCTTGGATCTCGTCGACGGTTAAGCTCCGGGCCTTTGTCAAACTATTATCCCGACTGCTAAGAATAAGCTAATAACTGATCTTTTGCGTCTTTCGAGATGCGAAGAGAAGTCAGAGGATCGGCCTATAAACCCAAGGAGTATTATCAAAATGCGGACTGAAAGTGAAGTCTATCAGAAGCGGCTGCCCACAATGACCCCTGGAGTTAGTGAATAAGTTCCTTCACTGGAACCTTATTAAGTATATTGTACCTGATATTAATGATGAAGCTGAGAGCTTCCTGAATTATGATTGGAGTAAATGCAGAGGGTTACTAGCATTCAAATAGGGTCATCCCGTGAATCAACCCTAATACACTTAGGGAGATCCTGAAGAAATTAGCACCTTACATATAGTCAATCAAATAGGGCAGGGATATAGATATAATGGGATGGCCGCTGCTGAGTAGAAGATGAAGAGAATGGGGGGGCAGACCTAGTTTCATATATGATTTCAGAAAGCCCCCTCAGACCCCCCCTTTCAGTATCTCCTAATGGAGGAGTAGTCATATAACTGACCTTTCCTTTCCGGTAAGAAGTGACAGATCAAATTAGGACGCGGGGGATCAACATATATATATGCCCAAACATGTCTCCCCCAATTCCTTTTAGTCGGGCTTCTCGATCTGTCATTATACCCTGAGAAGTGGAAAGAATTGCAATTCCCATTCCACCTAAAATCTGAGGAATTCGTTGATAGTTAGAAGAAATTCGGTCGGCTGATACGTTTTCAAATAGTTGGATGTATACCTTTCCTAGTCCGTTTATGTCGCAGGGTTTGAAACGATTTGTTATTTTCCCGATGTTTTTCTAACTCAATAAAACCGAAGTATTTGAACAATGTTTTCAGTTAATTGGTAGATGTTATTCGAACCGTTTTCCACCATCATTGAAGATCGAGGTTATTATATCGGCAATAGTGTCTCTACCCGACTAGAATTCTTGAGGATATAATGCCTTGAATGACGCCTATATATCCACTTCAACAGCTTTCTGCGGGACTGAAACTTCCGCTTTCCGATCTCGATCCGTCCTATAGTCTTCTCGCACCCCGGGAATCACTCTCTCTTCCCCGATATGGGACCTGATGGTCAGACTCCTGTTCCAATCGTAGGTCTGCACCCTTTGGTCAATGATCCCATGACTCGATTGTGTAAGACTCGCCTCGGAAGCCTTCGAAGTCTAATCCGGGTGTCCTTTTCACGACTCAAACCCCTCGAGCTTCATAAGAGAAGCCCACCTCGCCCGACGACCAAGCCAGCCGGCCTTATAATGAGGCTGGCGGGGAGTCTCGCTGACAGAATTCCATTGGCTTTGACCTAATATACTAAGCCGTTTTCTGCAGTGGGTAAAGCCATACACAGAAAAGGCCTCTTAGAAAAAAAGAGATTCTTGGATTGTGCCTGGTATACTTCTATGCAGCCTCATCAAGTCAATCCTGGATTCTCTGATGGGAAAGGGATTCAGCGAGAACTATTGCTGATGGCTCCTGAATAGCAGCGGGAGAGGCAGGAAAAAGTGCAAAAGGTAGTAGTTAGTAGGACTCCTCAGCCTGAGAACTGATAGAGCGAGTCAGAGGCAGTCTCTTTCCAGGTCAAATCAATCACTATATAAAGCAAAAAAGCTATATCAAACTCGAGGGCCAATCTCTTTCTAGTCTTCAGTCTTTTGTCCTATATCTCATCAAGACCTTTCACCTATCGGCTCAGATGAAAAGGAAGAACTCACCTCAGCTCCCCTAGATATAGATATGAATTTATGTCGAACTCTTTTCTGAGACAGCTTTTCCACTTCCTGATCGAGAGGTGAAAGAGGACCCCTAGATGTAGTACTTTTTCTTCTTCAATGCAGTGCAGCATCTCTCTTGAGACTCGCGTCGAGGTTTCCCGATTGTTATATATATTTCTTTCTACATAATAAGCTCGCTCACTTCTTCTTTTGACTCAATCCCGACACCCCCCTCTCTTGTCTGATCTCTGCTGGCGCTTCACTACTTCTCTCTCTTCTGACTTTTTTCCGTTAGACTCAGTCTCAGAAAAGGAAAGAGTGGCAGGGGAGGCCGCGGAAAGATTGTCTTTGAGTTTCGGAGTTCGTCGACCCGGAGACTCTTCTTCTGCTTTAGTAGCTGATTTGTAGCATTTATTGACCTATATATTAAGACTGACCTCATGCCGGTTTTTGGCGGGTCTTTTTCCTAGTCGAATACGACATGGAGGACGATAGTCCGGCTAAAGTCAGGAGGTTGAAGAACTACGGCAACGAAGTGAGAAGAAAAGAAGAACTAGCTCTACTCTTCCTGCAAGGTAGTTATTTGGGGTCTCAGATCCGGTCTACCTCTTTCCCACTCCTAGGTTCAGGTGAGGACCTTCTTCCTGCTTTCTCTAGTCCAATGTCAGCTTCTTTCTCTCCAAGTCCGCCCCCTTCCCCCTGTTCCCACCTACATATATGGGATCCTTTCTGAAATGAACGTCTTTTTTCGATTTTGGACCAATTCCCTATCTTTTCTTTCATCTCAGGAGAAAGACGATCGGGGGGAGCTAATTCGAATCCTTCGGGTCAAATCAGAACAGCCCCCACATTCAAACCCCCTTTTTGACCATTAGCAAGAACTTGTTTCAGTTGCATATCATAAGGGATTCTAACAACAGCTTCTAATACTGTATCAGGAAGTACAGCTTGTGGAACTTCCATATCCACGGGTTTCTTAGCTAAATGGCAATTGGCGCATACAATTCGGGATTTTCATAACGAAAAAATGGGATACGCGTTTGAAATAGATGCCTGATATATTATCTATATCATGATCGATACGGAAATAAATCGAGTCATCTGTTCCTTTATCCCAAAAAGACTATTTAGATTTTGCATGGTCCAATCATTGATCCCGGAATTGATACAAGGGTAGGTAGCTAGTACAGTTCCCTATCCACGAGTTTGCCATTGTAATGGAAGAATTTGAAATATGGTAGAAGACTTTGAAGAGGTAGAAGTCGAAAGAGTAAGTCAGATTAAAATACTTGATATATTTATGTCATGTATGCACAAAGAAAGATTTGAAGCAGATTGATATCAGGAGATCAAATGAGTTATTCATTCATTGAATGATAAATAACTACAAGTGAAGGAGATACACGATTTAAATAATGGAAAATCCTATATATAACAAATTGTATCTAGAATAACAGGAAAAGTAGAAACAAGACCTGAAAAGGCTACTCCTAGTATTCCCGTCATTCTCAGCCGCAGAAAGACAAAGGTAGTGAATGACTTTCGTATTCATACTAGATCTATGTCAAAGCAGTCTATAAAAGCCTCTTAGGACAAGGTTGGATGGGATGGGTCAGAGCTTATCGGGAGAGAGGACCATCGGTCGGGCAGCTAAGCGTCAGGTTGATATCAGTCATCTCTTCCACCTCGTCTAGGGGTCACCAGTTTACCGACTCTCCTAAACTGGCCCCAGATTCTCTGAAATGCTTCGATAGTCTTCAGTGGCAAGACTGATTATCAAGAGACCTATGATCTTCCTCCTCTCTTCATCTGCGTAATGAAAAAATAATGCATTTAGTCCTTTCTAAGACTGTCACCACCGGGCTTCGCCTGGTCTATCGGCGGATGAGAACGGCGAGGTGTTGTGAGGTGTTTAAATAGGGGCGTCGACGGGGGTTCTCTGAGATGGAAGATCCTGCAATGGGGGATTCGATTGGGATTATTGATTGGATTCGCCGAGGGGGTGATCAGAGATATGCGACATCGGATGAGGATTTGATGAGGATGGATCTCGAAGATGGAGGAGGGCGAGATACGCGCGAGGCGGCGAGAAGTTTGGGGTGGAGAAATCGTGCGGCGGTGATTGATTGGGAAGGGGGCGGAGGTAGACGATGTACAACGACCATCCAATTGCTGAGATCAGACGACCGTGATGAAGACACGTGGTAGCAATAGGGAGGAGGTCCACGGGGCACCCGTGCGGAGCACGTGCTAGGAGGCATGTGCGCACGCACGTGCGTTCCTTTTATTTTTTAATTTTATTTATTAATTTTTATAAAAAAACGATATATGAAAAGGCCAAAATGACTGACACGTGCTGCCATGTGGCAGCACCAGAAAATTTGAAATATAAATATTTTGAAAAATAAAAAACAAATAGTAAATGACCTCGGATCGAAAAAGTTTTTCACTAAAATTGCTCGTCTCGATGAGATCTACAACTTTCATGAAGACATCAAAATCAAAATCGATCGATTGCACAAAGTGATATTTTTGGGGTATCCCATGTACATAGAATGTTCACAGAGAATTTTTCTTATTTCATGGAAGAGTAAGAAGTCACTGTGGTTGTTAGATCAAGTGATGAGTAGGAATACAGTGCCATGGCGTAAGCTAGCACAGAGATGATGTGGGTTAGATCAGTACTTATTGACCTGATTATAAAGGTGCCTTTCCCATGCAACTTCAATGTGATAATCAGACTTCTTTCATTTCCAAAAACCCGACCTTTCATGAGAGGATAAAGCACATAGAGGTGTACTATCACTACACTCATGACATGATACAAGATGGTCTTATCACCACTAAATAAAAAGGATTGCCTTCTACTTTTCCATTCATTTGTCAGACAAAATGATGCAAATCGGATATTTTGAAGGTAGAAAGTATTTGGTAGAAGAAGTTGGAAGGGTTGAGAGAAGAAAGCTCGTCGAGAACATGAGGGGATGAAGAGGAGAAACGTGAAGATCACGTGAGGGGAGAGAGACGGAGGAAGGGAGAGGAGAGATAAAATCTCAAATTTCATAAATACTGAACTGTCTAAAACAATGGACCACCATCCCTTTATATAGGAGGGATGAGATTACAAAATAGAAATCAAATTCAAATTGAAACTAATTATCCTAATTTGACTCTAACCAATTAACCGACTAATTTTGAAATTCAAATATCTAACTAATTGATTGAGATCACAGGGCGATCTCGTTTATTTAATTAAAATTAGACAACTCAAATAAACATAAATAAAATTAATGGCTAAAATTAAATAGATATGCGGCCCTATATTTCAGTTCCACGCTGCATCAACTCTCCTCCGCTTTTAAGAATTCGTCTCCCGACGAATTGCTTGATCTTCGATGTGCCATTGGAGAATTTTATCCTTGAAATTGTAGCTTGCAATTCCCCTCAATTAGATCCCTTTCAACGTTACGTTTGTAGTTTTTTCCAATTGGAGGGTGTCTCTGCAAATTTTGTACCCCTTCATCCCTTCTTAGGTTACCATCAACCTTGTTCTTTAAAAAAACTCTGAGTGGAGGTGTCCTTTTGCATTTTTCCGACAAATCCCAAATTCCTACTTTAGGGAGATCCGATTCTTTTTTGAGGAGAACCCCAAGCTAGAGTTTCTCTCTTCTTCATGTGATGGCGGCGGGAGCAACATGGGGGCCAGCGATGGTGGCGGCGAGGAAGCTGGTGCGGGCGACAGCGGTGCGTGAAACGCACGCAGTGGTGGCACGGGGCAACAGGGAACGCGGCAGGTGGTTATGTGGTGCGGTTGTAGTTGTTCTAGGATGGGTCGGGATGCACAGCAGGGGCGAATCCGTGGTAGCGCGGTGGGGAGCTGGAGGCGACTTGGTGTAGGTTGGAGGGGAGTCCGTGAAGCGAGAGGCGGTTGGCGGGTTGACTCCAGGGGCGGGTAGGCCGATTCCAGCAGTGGGAGTGGTGAGGGTACAAGGCGGCGTGGGTGAACAATGAATGGGGGTAGCGAGCGGCGGGGTCGCACTGTCTTGAAGGAGGGGGAAAGGAGTGAGGGATGCGGAATGGGGAGAGCGAAAGAGGTCTACCAGCAGGCGTGCGGGCGAGGGTTTGGTCGCTGAGGACGATGGGGAAGGCGGCGGGATAGAGGGTTAGGGATTGTGAAGAGGGAAAGAAACTTCGGGGGAGGGGGAAAGGAGCGTTGCGGAATGGGGTGAGGGAGAGGGTGGTAGGCAGGCGCGCAGGAGAGGCCGAGCTGCTTGGGGAAAGTGGAGAGCACGGGGTGGGACGGGAGGAAGATGTCGGAGTGGTGGATATGGGTTGCGGGAGAGGCGGTTGGGCAGTGGCTGGGGAAGGCGTCGGTGGGATTGGGAGCATGGCTGGGGCCGTAAGTGCTGCGACGATGGTGGGTGGGGTCCGCGCAAGGGTTGAGGATGGCGGTGTGGGTGTAGCAGGAGGAGGTACGAGTGCGGTGGGTGGGGCGTAGCTCGATTCCGGGTGGTTCTGCAGGTCTGAAAAATACCTGGACAATAGGCATTTCGGCTTTTTTTCTTCCGGAACGGGCTGGACTGCGAATAACTCCTTGGCAACGGCATCTTTTCCCTCTGAGATGGGCTGGACAGCGAGCACTTCATCATTTTCTCCTCTGAAACGGCTTGGACAGCGATCGAATCTTCCTCCATAACGAGGTTTTCTTCGTCAAAACTCTGGAGAATGGCTTCGGTGATTGGTGTTGTTGGAGCCGTTGATTTGGCGGCGCGTAGGGCCTCAAAGTCAGCCATAAGATTTCGAAACTGGGAGTGGAACGTGGTTGTAAATCACGTAGCATTCTCGTTGTCTCCTTGTTGTAGGCGTCGTCGGCTCGCCGTTTTCGTTCGGACGAACGATAGTCCCTTGATGCATGTCGATGAGAACGTCTGGACGGATCGTCAGATCGTGAAGACGATCTGTAGGCCATGCTCTGATACCAAATGATGCAAATCGGATATTTTGAAGGTGGAAATTATTTGGTAGAAGAAGTTGGAAGGGTTGAGAGAAGAAAGCTCGTTGGGAACCCGAGGGGATGAAGAGGAGAAACGCGAAGATCACGTGAGGGGAGAGAGACGAGGAAGGGATAGGAGAGATAAAATCTCAAATTTCATAATACTGAACTGTCTAAAATAATGGACCACCATCCCTTTATATAGGAGGGATGAGATTACAAAAATAGAAATCAAATTCAAATTGAAACTAATTATCCTAATTTGACTCTAACCAATTAACCGACTAATTTTTAAATTCAAATCTCTAACTAATTGATTGAGATCACAGACGATCTCGTTTATTTAATTAAAATTATGACAACTCAAATAAACGTAAATAAAATTAACGGCTAAAATTAAAATAGATATACGGCCCTATATTTCGGTTCCACGCTGCATCACAAAATGAAACTCCTTATCATCTTCTATTTACATAGATATTAAATAGCACCAATCTTAACGATAGCTATTAAATTATTTTCCCAGTTATTGGTTTTCTAAGTCCCATTACATGCAGGATGTATCAAAACATTAAAAAGCATCACAATAACTTGATATGTATTTTTACACAAAAACTGATTCATCAACAGTGTCAAATAGAAATAGTACAACTGCAATCCACCTACCATTTTATACATTATAAAAAGTCATTACTAAATGGCAGGTTTTAAACCTTAATAACCACACCACATACCAGCCATCATATTTCTATCACTCCAAAACAGTTTTATCTTCTCAAGTTAGACCCAATCAGCTCAAGCTACGGCTTCTAGTTCTACACATGCACTCATCCAGAAGGTGCGTAAAGGTGAAAACAAAGACATTTCCCTTTGAATCGCATGCAATAGAGAAGTTATACAAACGACAACATTTACTAATAGAAATCATTTACCCCTCTTTTTTACCAAAAAGCTGAATGACCAACTATCATACACCAGATCAAAATCAATAAAGTCAGTTTTTTAACGAAATACAACAAACGACATCCACCAAACAAAACATCGAGCAACTCGGACTCGAACTCGATAAAAACCTAAGGCTCGAACTCGGGCTCGATAAGGGTCCGAGCCCTGGTTCATCAACTCGAACTCGAATTTGTCGAGTTCGAGTTGACTGACGAGCCTCTTATCGAGCCACGAGTTTCTGATCTAGCTCACGAGCCTCACGAGTCTCAAAATGAGCAAGCTCATGAACCTCTTAATGAGTCATTGCTCCATTTTATACATTAAATCATGCAAATGACATTTGTAATTTTGATTTTTTATACTATTTTCTTTAGTTTTTTGGGCAAGAAAAATGTTAACCTCTATTTTTTTATCAAACTCAATGGGGAAGTTTTGGTTACATGTTTTTAATTTTTTTTATTAAGAGGGGAAACGAGTTATCGAGTCGAGTTTCCGAATTGAACAATGTCCAATCTCGGACTCGACTCGATAAGCTAACGAGCCATAAAACCCAACTCGGGCTCAAATTCGTTAAGGTTTCGAATCCAGCTCGCGAACCCTTAACGAGCCGAACTCAAGTTAAGCTCATCGAGCTCGAGCTTTCCTGACATATGTATTTGGAGGATGGTGTGGAACCGCAGAGACCATCCCCTGCGGATGTTCTTGTTTTTTTTTTATTTTTTGTTTTCTGCTTCCACTCGTGACATATAAATACGCGCCGGCACTAAAAAAATAATAAATAAATAACGTGGAGATTAGAGAGGTAAATAACGATGTTAGATAAATAAAAATATTGCTCGCAGAATTTCTGGGCAAGATGTTCGTTCACTTGAAGTGTTTTTCACCATTTTTTAATGCTCTAAACATAATTATATGAAATCGACATAGTTATCTTCAAAATTTTAAGAGTAATCATATCGACAGGCACTATGTTATATTTTTCTCTGGGAAAAAGGATCCCAATCCAAGGGTATTTTTGTAACAATGGAGTTGCAAGGGTATTTGTGTAATAATGCAAATTTACATATAATCTTTTCTTAGAGGGAAGAAAATGTAATTTCACTGTCAGGTGATGCATTCTAAATTATACGTGTGGTTGAAGTAAGCATTCGACTATTCAAATCAATGTTTTTGAAATCGAATCAAACATCGAACTGGAAGTCTTGTCGAAATGGTCGGATCGAGTTGAACCATGTAATTAAATCTGTTCAACAAGATGATGCTGTCATAATTATTTAAAACCGGACTAAACCGGATCGGTGATAAAAAGTGGTTGAATTGGCTAATCAAACCGAAATGAAATAAAATGTATATAAAATATATGCTTAAATATATTTGAAATAGAAATAAAATACATAACCAATCTATACATTTTACACTATATATAAAATATTTTTTCGTATATACCATCAAATATCATACATATATATAGGGTAAAATGGGGTTGTCCCATAGAAGGAGTTCCCCCATCCCATTTCCCCATGTTTTTGACTTCTTTTTGAAAATTTCTTTCGTGAATATTCATCATTATATCCATATATTTTGCCATTCAAATGTAATGTAGAGACTCCTACGACCTTCATCCAGACATGATCTATTTCAACAATTCCACGTCTGTTAAAAAATGACTGTCGAGATGGAGGCCAGAGGAGTCTCTGTTTCGCACGAAATTTGAATGGCAAAATATAGAGATATAGTGATCAATATTCACGGAAGAAATTTTCAAAAAGAAATTTAAAATATGGAGAAAATGGGGCTGAGCTAAGTTAGCTTCCTCTATGGTGTAGCCCCATTTTCCACACACACACACACACACATAATTTGAACTAGATGCTCTATAACATAATAGTAGTTCAATCATATTTAAATACATTACATGTAAAAAGTTGTGTTAAAGTAGTTGGTTAAGAGTTTGAAATATATAACCAAAAGCCATGGGTGCGACTCCCATTATTAGCATTATTTTTAAATAAATTAAAAAATAAATGAGTTTTAACTTCGGTTGAACCTGATTAAACGGGCTAAAAATAATAAGTTAAAGCAATAGATTAATTAAAATTTGAACATTCAAACTGAACCGATAAGAACCGATTAATCGGACCGATCCAGAGCCGATTCATTCAGACCAGTTTTCAAAACATTGTTTCAAATTGATTCAAAGCTCTTCCGAATTTCTATCCACCAATATGACCAATTCCAACTTTAAAAAAGCGAATAATATCTATGCTAATGAATAACCATTGCAATCTGTTCGAATTGATGGTACTGATTCCACATCATAAATATATTGATATTGGAGGAATTAATGCAAATGGTAGTCACAATTTCGTTGATATGGAAGGTCTTTAGATAGAGATGGTTATGGTGTGATGAAGATCTTATTTTCCCTTTATTTTTTCTAACAAAAATAAGAGTTGAAATCCTGATTTATTTATTTACTTATGGTTTTTAGCTTACCATTGTAACTTGATTAAAAATTCAAACTTCTAAATTATTTATAAAGCTGAATAATATATGGTATATAAGGTTGAAATGACGACTATGGTATATAAGGTTGAACTCAAAGAGGTTATGTATTACGGTACTTAGTTAATATTTATTTTTGTTGTTTTTATATTAATTTTTGCATCGTGGCAGCTAGTTTTATACTTTGATTTTCATCGATTTTAAGTGTTTACTTTTTTTTAAAGCTTTTATGTGTTGTTAACCAATCCACATTTAGAAAATACTTTTCGATTTTGTATTTATATTTTTATATTTAGTTTATGTGTTGTTACACGATCTCGGGATTGCCAACCATTCCCGACTCCTCATGAGGATCGTCCGATCCTTATCCAACGAATCCTCCACATTATAGTAGGGGTTGTTACAACAAGGAATCCGTCATCGTGGAAGATGACCCTCAATGATATATATGAAGATAATATCTCGACTATTGGGATACAATCAGACATTGACGATCAAAAGCACGTAAGATATATCGTCGAGCTCATGTATCATATGCAGAATTATGCTCATTCTTAGTTTAGTTGTGACAAGAGAGATACATAGAGTGTATAATGGAATATTCTCATTATAGTGTTATTTCCCCTCCTTTTTAAGGTTGAAGATCCCTCGAGGTACGTCGACGAGTTTTTCTCTAGAGAGAACAAGAGCTTGAGGTATGGATTGGAAGGAGGTTCTCGTAGAGCGAGGTTCCTTCGTTTTATCGATGCATTCCCCTCCTTATGGGAGGCTTTTGTAGGGCGTAAGCCCTCACAACGTTCACCCCATTCCTTCATGCCATTGCGGTTAGGGTCTCCGTGAGACCCAACCTTACCGCAACTGCCTGCTTGACCACGCGGTCACGGAGGCCATTCTACACGTTCCATGCCTTTCATAATTGTAATAATGATTTTCTTAACTATAAGGTTACTTTAATAATAATTTAACTATAAATCGAGAGTAAAATATTTGTTGTTGTCATGGATGTCTACTTAATCTTAAAATTTGTAAGTTATTCCATATATTTTTCTTAATTAAGAATGACTTTAATTTCATTATTGTTACTCTTGAAATCGTAGTCCAAACACTTTAGTAAGGAAACATGTTACATAAAATATGATTGCAATATTATAAAAAATGATAATGTTGAGAAGCTATTGAATTTCCATGGGCCACCTCGCGAGTCAAGCATAAACTCAAGATTATTAGTTGTTGATGTTATGATCCCAATACACTTTATTTATTACCAAAAGCATAATGCACAAATTTTCCTTTTTTTTCTATAAAGATTTTTTTCACATGGAGTTATGGCTCGGACTTTTTGTTGGACCATATTTTTTTCTTCCAAAGGTAAACGATTAAATTTACGACAATGTTGTGCACCTTCTTAACTATGGTACAATTAAGTTGTATTTACATTTTTCATCATTAAAATACTTGTCTAAAAGAAGTTACATGTATAACAAAAAATATGTATTTTTATAGAAGACAACAAAATTAAAATCTAGATTCAATATAGTACAAAATTCTAAAAAAAGCTCCATATTGATTTATGCACTTAAAATGTTTGATGATAGTATGATCCATGAGTTATATTTTTGATGATAGTATAATCCAAGATTATATTTTGGATGTGATGGATATAGTTAAACATTAACTATAAAAGCAGGACTTTTCACAGCTTTGTACACCTAGAAGCACTAGACATGGTGCATTTTTAGCGATTTTTTTAGTTTCACATAGTTTTTGATGTATTTCCTTTTGAGAGACACATGTCGCGAGATACCTTTTTAGAATATTTTTTCAATACATGGTTATATGCATATCCATATTTTATCTATTTTATGAAGATATGGTCATTAAGATAGAAAACGATGAATGAGTAAGAATACAATTTACTTTTCATCTCAATTTATTTGTTCTATTAACAAATTACGTTCTTGAGACATTATACCAATAGTATCTCGTGTTGTAAGTCCTAATGGTTGTTAGGAGGGACATCATGGTTTGCGAATTCCATCTTTTCTTGCCTTTGTGATCATGTCATTTGATTTTTCTATTTTCTTGTTTGGACAATTGATCTTGAAGTGACCAAGCTTCCACAACCACTAGAGAACCCCCCCCCCCCCCCCCCCAAGGTCCTCAACTTCAAAGATGGACACTTTAGTCTCTACCACTCAAAATTTAACTAGGCAAGTAGATCCATTAATGTATAAATACTCTTCACCCATGGACTGAGCTTAGGCAAGAAGGGTAGGAATTAGAGGCGGGCATACTATTGCGTGTAGTCCGCTTTCACGAGTTGAGGATCTAATTCAGATATGCAGGTGGATCAGTCGACTTGGTCTGCTTTCTTTCATTGGTTGAGATTTCTAATTCAAATAGTTCTGACTAATCGTCTACCGCTCCAATGCCACTCCCACAACTTTGCTAAAAGGAACCTACAGGCATAGCTTAATTTCTAAGATGTGAAAACCACGATGAAGCAAGATGATATGCTTCTTAAAATGGTTGTCACGAGCATCCTTTTTGGGATCGCATCCAGTACATCTTTGGTTATCATGATCACCATATTTATGCACTCTAGGATGCTTTCAAAATTATCTTGCATATGCCACGATACATAAGATAAATACATTTGCCTTTGATTTGAAGTGATTTTTGTCATTTTCGATGTGTTAGAGCTCATATGTTGTATTATGTCTCAAGACCCATATCAAGTTCAACTCTACATAAGCTAACTTAAAATTTAACACTTATTTCTTATATAGTTAGATTTTATGGTAATATATGACAGTTTACTTTACAACAGATTAAATAATATAAGGAAAATTATTAAATAATTTTTTCGATTATACAATTTGTAATTGGAAGAATAAGGTATTCAAGTTGTCCACCTCAGTAGGAGTAAATTTTCCTTCCATTTCTGATCTGCAATTCTTATAGGATTTTGAAAGGGAGAAATCAACTGTTGTAGTTTAAAAGGTTTCCCCCATGACATGTGAGATTAACCCCTAAGATAAATGATAATGACACCATCTTGGTTATTGAGATGTAATTAGATGGTGATGAACAAAAATAAGATTTTCAACTTTGATACACGTGTTCTTAAGAATGGGGGAGAGTGTGTGTGTGTGTAAGAGAGGGTAGGATAGATGGATCCCACAATGTAAATATTTGCCTAATTTTATTTTTTCTAATATATTTAGTTCATATGTCCTCACTATGGATAGATGGCTCAAAATTTTGTTTACCTAAACATAAAAATTTCCTCCTAAATGAACAATTTAATTATAAAAAATGGATTAAATCTTCTTAACTTATATGGTCTAATTCAGTTATATTGTAATTTTGCATTTAAGGCACTTATTTAAAAGGATTTTACATGTATAATAAAAATGAATTCTTACGAAAGATAACATAATTGACATTTAATCACAAGGTAGAGCCAAATTCTTTAGAGGTTCCAATAATATTTATACACCTAAAAATATTGATAATGAGATCAACAAAGTAATGGGAAACAATCATTACAATAACAACCATGACTCTTTAGAGATTTCACATATTTACTAGCACCACACATAGTGCGTTACATTTTGGATAGTTTCTCTACTTCTGTGAAGTTTCTGATGCACTTCTTTTTTTAGTATGTATAAAGTGATAATTTGGAGAATATTTTTGTTATACATAGTTTAGACATATACATGTTGTAACTCCTTTGTTGGACATGACAATGATATAAGTACACACACACACCCACACACGCACGCACGCACGCACGCACGCGCGCACGCGCGCACGCACGCACGCACGCACACACACACACAGACAGATATATATATATATATATATATATATATATATATATATATATATATTCGAAATTCAATATATCTTTGATATGAAGTGAATATGGCATCATATCCTAATAATCTCCTTAGCTAGGGGAGCCAAGTAGGCCATGATCCACATTTCAACATTCAAAAAGAAGTATCACATGCTATAGGAAATTCCTTTTAGGACAATCCATCCTACATTCCTTCGACAATCTACCATGAATTATTCATTTTAACTCGTATATGGTTCAACCAACCATACTCCAATCCACGACCTTTAGGCCCTGCTCGTTTGGAGAATAAACATTGGAATAAGGGGCCAATTCTCTGTCTGACGTGGTTCCCAAGAATACACTTATTCCCATCCACAATCCATTATTCCACATTATCTACCTTTATTCCACCTTATTCTCTTTATTTCTATCTTTTCAACTGAACAGAGAAGATCCTTATTCTCCTTATTCATGCTTATTCCCAAACCGAACACCCCCTATAATATCTCATGTTCTTCTAAATAAATACAAAGTAATAGCAGCAATTCTTTCAAATTAATGGTTTGTTTGAATAAGAGAACATCAATATTAATTCATAAAATTGTTAATTGTATATGACCTTTAAATAATATAACACTTCCAGTTCATTTCAATTTTATATTTAAATAAGCATAATCTAACAGGACACACCTTATTGCAAAAAATACTTATAAAATAGTTCACATAATATTACTCACAGTGATTTGATCACACTGCTTCAAAAATGCTTACTAAGTAGAATAATTCACATAATATCATTCATAGTGATTTGATCATACTGCTTCAAAAACACTTACATGAGAGATCAATTCACATAATATTATTCACAGTTATTTGATTATATTGCTTCAAAAATACTTACAAGACATAATAGCTCACATCTTTTTAAAAATTGCATTTACTTGAAATACATACAGACTTCAATCTTCATTTAAATAAAGTAGCACAACAATTGACATTCAATCTCATTTCAGTTAAAATTTGTCTTCAATCTTCATTTAGATAAATGGCAGTATTGACGACTTATTTCAATTTTCATTAAAACAGTTACAATACATAATATACATACAGGTCAGTTCAATTTCATTTAAGTACGCAACAACTCACAGTGTCATAGTCATATTTTTCATAAAAATACCTAGAATTTAAAGCTTATTTAAAACTACCATTTACTCAAAGAGAACAGATCAAAATCTATTTAGATGTTTATTATCTGAGCTTACAAATCTTATTTAAGTTTTTAGATTACAGAACTTGCTATTAGTAAACTTATTTGAATTTTCATCTCATAGAACTTATATTTACATCATATCTTATTTAAGCAAATAAAATAGTTTACAAAACTTATTACAACAAAACTTATTTAAGTAAATAATCTCAGAATACATCAGTTCACAGAACTTATATTTACATCATAACTAATTTAAGTAAATTAATTCAAAACGCAATAGTTCACAGATTTTATTTTATTTACATCAAAACTTCTTTAACGAAACTCATCAGTTAACGAAAACTTGTATTTACATCACGAGGAAAGTGAGCCTACTTCATGAAGTAGGTAACATTACCTACTTCATACCCATTTTTGATCATTTTTTTATTTTTTTTGAAAATACCACCATAAATTTTCATCATTGTATCCCCTGATATGTCATCCAATTTCGTCGGAAACAGAGACTCCCATGCCCTCCATCTAGAACATGTAATTTTAATGGTCTTAGAATTGATGAAATCAACATGCTCTAGATGGAGGACCTAGGAGTCTATTTCTGACGAAATTGGAATGACATTAGAAGGATATAGTTACGAAAATTCATGGTAATATTTTCAAAAAAAAGATCAAAATGGACATGAAGCAAATAAGGTTACCTCCTTCATGTACGTTGTTCCTATCTACCCGATCTTGCTGACGCAGAGATCAGCAACCACACTGAAAGCAAGCACAAACCTAAAAGGAGGTTGAGAGAAGTCGTCGCCTCAAGAAGATTGGTAGAGCCCATGCACAACTGAGAATTCCTTTCGAGAAAAAAACCACGTGCTTAATAATATACAGATTTCCAACCATTGCTTCTAACTAAGAGAGCTGCATATAAATCATCTATATTAGAAACAACCAAAAAGACCGATTCAGTCGTATATTTGAACATGAGATGGAGCATCGGACCTTCGAAAGGATCTGTAGGAGTATAAAACGAATTTTAAACTGATGGACAGATTGAATCCACCAAACACAATAGAAAGATTCAACTACTTTTCAACATTTCAAACAAAGAATTGAATATCACAAGCCTATCAACTAGTCCACAGACAAATTGACCAGAACAACGATCCCATTATCGTCGATTCTATACCTGCAAAATCACGAGTCAGCACATCCTACTACAAGTCGCATCTTCATCGTTCACCCTTGGACCCCAAGTACAGGTTTGTGACAGATGAGACTGCTAGTAGTCATCCTCCAGCTACATCATCAAGGAGCAGAATGCCAAGAACTTCTGATGAGTATTGTCACCGCCAGGAGGTCAGCGTCGCCACTAGAAGCAGCTAAGAACAAGAAACATGCGACTTATATTGTGTTTCTCAACCAAAAGTTAGAACAGAAATCCTATTAATCTTGTCATTTGTTCAAACACTGCTGAAATCATTAATAGATGATGCGCATTAGATAAGAGATCCATGCTGTACCTAAATAATCATGGAGAACATCAGTAATGCAAGAATGCAAAGACATTTAAATACAAGTTTTGCAAGGTATGTGCAATCACAAGGGGTGCGTATGAAATCCGCAATTTTCGTTCTCTCTGGTGCAGTACTCAGGCAACTCAGGAGAAAAACATTTCAATAATTTCGCTTTCATTGTGAACAACAGTTTCCAAAATCTTTACAAATTGCTCCAACTACCGATCTTTCGAAAGAATGTTACAAGTACAGGAGGCTGTGTCTGACTGATACCTCCAGAAAATTACACAAGACACGAATACCGTGCAGCAATTTTAACGCGAACTTACAGAAGTGAAGGAACACAAGTGGAGTCCCTCATCAAAAGAAAACTGGTTTCCCATGAGAATTAGATGCAAAGATGTAGATGTGGCCGTGGACTGGAAGTATGGGCACGGATGTCTTATTTGCTCAAACCATCAGTAACTTTTGAACAAATACAGAAGTATGAAATGTGGCTTCCCAACTTGTAAAATAAGATTGAAATGTAAATCTGAAAGAACTTTCAGATTTAGCTTCCAAAATTGAGACCACCTACAAGAGCCTTTTCCTGCACGGCAGTGGAGCAACTCAGGAAGAACAACAAACTTGAGAAATATGCAAACTAGATGAGCCTGCATGATCATAATGCACAGTGTTAATCATCAATCTGTACCGAATGAAGAAGATTAAATGAAAACATGAACGTTGGTCAGTCAGAAAACACAAGGATTTAACAAATGCATATTTATAGTTGCGCCCTTCCAAGTTTTTTCCAAAAAATATTTATGACCATACTTTTTTTTTGCAATTACACATGTGCCACTATATTCTTACAAAATTTACTGTACGCAAGATTTGAAAAAACGAAAGGCGGAACGAGGCATTTTCCCTGGAGGCGAGGCGAGGCGTAGCCTCGAGGCATAAACCTTAGTTTGTATATAATAGATATATTTATTGATGAAAGAATCTAATCTGACAGACATATAATATATAACAATGTAATATGATGATATTATGAAGATAAGAACATGAAAAAAGGATATGTCAATGCCATAAACCTTTCTACTAAATTTCTACCCAATCAAAAGGAAATCATTGACTATAACTATCACTATTTTTTATCAAAAAGGGATTGACTATAGTTTTCAATAAAGATATCCAAGTTGTTGATATGAATCTTATGATTTGAATCCAATTGTATGCTCTGTTGAACCCATATGAAGAACGGTAAGATGTCCCCCCTGTGCCACCATACCCTACCAGTAGGGGGTCTCACTGCCGCCACGTTTCGCCTTGAGCGCCTTTGCGTCTCGAGGCGTGTTTTTTCAAACCATGGTAATACCCTTCCGTTATTATATTTCTTGTCCTATTTTTTTTATTGTCCTATTTTTTTACTAATACTGTGAATTTTGCAAAAATCTAGGTGCACAAGCGGAATAGCAAAAAAGATAGGGGCACAAGTACTATAGGGAAAAATTGGAAGGGCATAGGTCACCTATGATAGGTGTCAAATTCCATTTAATCAAAAAACGGGCCATAAGTTGGCGAGGAACAAATAAGAAAAGTTTAAAGACAAAAATATTAAATTATTGACTTGATATGTTTAAAGAATAAAATCATAAATAATTGATTTGATAGCAACTGAACTAAAAAAGCTGGGTGCTACTAATTCTAATTAATACAAAGGTCTAACCTAATTACAAAATCTACCTGCAGATAAAAATTTTCATATGAGAATTTTGACTGATAATCTGTCTTATTTTGTAAATCATAGGGAGGATCCACAGATGGATTAGCAAAGGGCATCCAGTTGTAAAGGTTGTCGATATGTGATCAAGAGGCACGAGATTTACATTGTGGAAACAAACTTTTTTCAAAATGCATGGTGAGGCTATAAATAGTAATCCCAAAAAAGTGGCTAAACAAAAGGGTTATTAAATGTAGGATACGCCCACAAGCAAAATATTCCATGGAAAGATGCAGAAGGTACAAGGTGTATTGCTTTATTTTGCAACGTAGACAAATAATGACAGAATTACGGGGACCTAAGACAGTAGAAATGGAAGCGTTGCCTTAGGCATGCAATTAATTACCGACAAAATTGTTATAAATAAAGTGTATAACTAGAAAAAAAGGACAAAGTACTCACGAATAGTTAGGAGTTAAGACCAGATTGAAATATCATTCGTAAAAGCTTTATAATTAGGAAAAAATACAAAACCAAGTAGCTTATTTGACCCATGCAAGCTACATATGTAAGCAAAGAGGAAGGAGGTTAACAAAACTTCAGAAAAGATGGAAAATGGAAAGTACTGGACTGAACAATACCCCATGCGCATTTGGTAAAATGTTGGCTGCAAAATGTAATACCATGAGCATCCAATTATTTAACATTTAGAGGTCCAAAAATGAATGAGGAAAGGAAAACAAGTTTAGTAATGCAATTGTATAAGAGAAAAAAGATATAGAAAGGCATATTATAATTCCTGCAATTTTATAAGAGCATTTTAGTTCATGCCACACAGACGAGAAAATAGGAAGCATGATGTTCATGATTTCTCGCAGCAAACCATTATGATGAGTGGTGCTAAGACATGTCCTGTGAAATTGTTTATTAACAGCAAAACTAAATCACTGTCTACATCTAGCCCTAATGATGCAAAAAGCCAGGTCTGACTCTCAACCCTTTATGAAGCCCACAATGTGCCCTCATCATATTATCAAAACTTGGATAAACTCCAAAAAATATGCACTCGGAAAATTAGAGACACCTCTCGTGAAGAAGTAGAGGAAGGATCGGAAAAGGATCTATCCAACCTACACTACTACTAGTTATATTGTTAGAATAGGAATGCGGAAATGGAATCATAAACATAGCATGAAGAACATAAAAATAAACATGAACACCAAGATTTTTACGTGGAACCCTGCTCCCTAAGGAGCGGGATGAAACCACTGGAGAACGCCTCAGACGGTTGATAGTCTATTGATTTTCTCACTTGGATACAATGGGTGTGGGGATCTATATATAGCCCCCACTGAGTATCCACATCCCACAGGTGGTAGATGTAGGACTAAACTCTAGATGAGGAAAATGGATCCTGGAAAGATCCATTTACCCATCTCTCACATAAGTGACACATACAACTTATACTCTAACACTCCCCCTCAAGCTGGAGCATGCAATGCTCAGCTTGGACAAACAGAAAGAAATCTCAACTCACAATACAAGACACTACAGACAATACCAACTCAACGCGCACAACTGTTGGCTGTTGTCGAGAAGGTTGCTTCTCCTGTCGTACAAGTGAGGAGAACGAATGGGCAGGAGTATGAGTCAACTAAATCTCCTCGTCGAAGAGCATGTGCTCTATACTGCGCCTGTCATAGACACTGTAACTGGAATGAGTCTCCACTTGGAGAACTCTAACTCGCCATAACATGCGGATAACTGCTCCATTCTCTGAAAAGGGCTGAACTGAAAGGCCATGGAGTGAAATCCTCATCGGAGTTCACGGTCGCTGGAGAATGGAGTCTGAAAAGTCTAATCGTCGGAGAACTGGGTCTCTCCCATCTGGCTTAGAGAATGGTACTCTACTTTGGAGTCCCTATGAAACCACATGAAAACCCTACCTAACATGACATAGGGAATGTGATCTCTACTCTGGAGTCCCTATGGAACACATGAAAACTCTGGCCAACAAAACAAGAATGATGGGGACCACGACAAATGATGGCAAACATATGCACATCTAAAAAGACCGCATACATGTGTGTGTCTGAAATTGAAGACTCGGAACCAATCTGGCGTCGAGTCTGTAACTGATAAACTGTAGAGTCTGGAAATCTGTCTAGTCTGGAGAATCTGAATATGAAGAATTTGGAATATGGATCCGACCCGTGACTCTACACAATACTCTCCCTTTCTCTCATACTGGTCGGAATGAAGACATCGACCAAGTTGGGAGAAGACAATAAAATGGGGAGAAACACAAACCAATATGTCGATCTTAATTTTTTATATCAAATATTTTTTAATCATCATTTTCTCAGCTATTCCATTTTTTATAGCCGTCACACAAATTTTTTTAAATAAGCCGTTGATTGATTTTTTTCTCGGCTCTTCCATTTTTTCTCGTCGCGTACGGTTTTTTTTTGTACGCACCTTTTTTTAACAGATTTTTAAACGACCCATATAGGATCCATGAATGTAGCAACCCACTTGGGCTTTCTTTTTCCCTCTCCCCCACCTTTTTTTAATACAGTAGCAACCCAATGCGGCTGCCCTTTCCTCTCACTCTATGTAATTTTTTTTACTAAACATTCTCCCAAATGGTGCGAAACCCTATTTAGAGTTCCCCCCTTGGAAACCCCTCACCCGAAGCCGCTCTTGATGGGTCCCTTCTCGTGCGCACAAAGAGGGCGGCGCTACTGGGAGGTCTTGCCGCCGGGAGTTGCCTCGTACCGCCTGCACGAGATGAGGGAGGAGGTGTGCCGCGGTGGAGGCCTCGCGATCTGGAGGATCAGAGGGGCGACACGAGTCTTGCATGCCTGAAAGAGGAGTTGAGCCGCTGAAGCTCGCCTGATATTGCGATGGAGCAGGAGGCTCCGTCTAGAATGAAGAATCTAGCAGCCTGGATGAGAGAGGGATCTACGTGACACTGGAAGGTGCCGCCATCGAGGGATCTGGAGATGCTAAGGAGAATGGCGCGCCGCCATATGCGGCTTGGAGGTGCGTCGCGACCTGGGGGTGCATCGCTAGGAGGTGCGCAGTGAGGCGGATAGACTTGGATCGTGGCTCCTCCCGTTGAAGAAGGAACATGTCTGTTGCGGACTGGAGATGTCTCGTGCATAACATGGATCTTGTCGCCGCTGGGTAGGCTTCGCCGAGCAAGATGGCGGCGATGGAGTTTGCGCAGAGGCGATCTAGAGTCGCGCATGCATGGAGATGCGAGGAGAAGACTCCGCCAACTTGGGGTTCCCTCGAACCTTAGATGTGGCTGGAACCGAGAAGAGCTAGGGCTTCTCATGGCTGTTGCTTGGATACGGTTGGAAGATACAACACTTTGCAGGATGATGAAATTAGGGTTCAAGAAGTTGAACCCTAGAACTTGAATCTGAAACTAGAAATAGAACACGACAAATTTGACTTGCAGATTATAGGGTTTCAGAAAACCATAGATCTTCAACAAATAATCTTCAAAGAACAAACCATTACAATCGAATCTTGAATAATACCAATGAAAATAATTCCTCAAGAATCGAACCCGCTCTGATAACATGATAGGAAATAAAAATGCAGAAGCAGAATGATAAGCAGAGCATGAAGAACAAAAAAATAAACATGAACACCAAGATTTTTACGTGGAACCTTACTCCCTAAGGAGTGAGATGAAACCACGAGAGAACGCCTCAGAGGGTTGATAGTCTATTGGTTTTCTCACCTAGATACAATGGGTGTGGGTGTCTATATAGAGCCCCCATTGAGTCTCCACATCCCACAGACGGTAGATGTGGGACTAAACTCTGGATGAGGTAAATGGATCCTGGAGAGATCCATTTACCCATCTCTCATATAAGTGACGCATACAACTTATACTCCAACATATATTATTCAAGCTAATCAAATATAGGACTTTGAAAGGCTTACTCTTTGTCTTTCTTTATACTTTGTGAGTCTCTGAGTTAGCCTATACTATCTGATCCAATGGCCGCAGACAGGCGAGAGATATATATTATGCAAAATCTCAAATTGATTATAATACTAACTTCAAAATCTTCAAAGTCTCTTGCATCCGCTGTCTGGAAATTTACTTTGGAACCCATAGGCAGGCATAGAGGATGGCTTTGGACCTAGAAGACCAGTCTCCCTGACCAATTTCCAACACATGTTTCGGCATAACCAGTCCTTATGAGAGATGAGAGAGAAGTCTTCACTTCAATATCAAGGTAGCCCTAGTCTTTAGTCACATGTAGAAAGATTTTAGTCAACTAGATCTCATAAGCTTCTCGGGGATGTAGTAGCATTTGCCACAATGAAAGTTAGAAAGTGCGTTGCCACATGGTGAGGATGATATTTGACAGTTGTGGGAAAGATGTGGAAGGCAGGAATGTAGTTGTAGAAAGGAGGGAAATACCTTTGAATGCAATTCCCTAGTCATTCACAGATCAACCTGAAAATCCAGTGATTTGATAGCTATATATTCGGGGGGTGCAAGCCCCTTAATACATAATACGAGTCTGAGTGTGTCACGTCAAGGATGAAATGCCAGGGCTGGGAGAATAGAGCCAGGGAAAGATGTGATTCTAGGCCTGATAAACGGACAAGAGAAAGGAAGACCATATGAGCGGCTATGGAATAGAGCTATTACTAAAGACTTCCAGTAAGGGAGGTCTCTAGCGAGTTCAACATTCAAAAGGTAGTCAGGAAAAAGCCAATGACTTGTACATGGTCGACTTCCTAGCAAAAGAGGCTAGCCTCTTGGGAGGAAAGAGAGAAATATCCACACAACTTTGATCATGATCATCAGATTCTGCTCAATTTAAATGCTTCCTGCTCTCATTCCATTATGGAGAGAATAGGTCTGCTTATTGAAGGCAAAGTAACAAGGGAGAGAGTAAGACATTTTCCAAAAAAATTAGCCTTCAATTCCCTCACCATAATTGTAACATCCGGGTTTCAACAAACCCGAACTTGATCCGATTAAGGTCCTATTGACCCAATAAAGTTATCTGACGACATTAGATAACCTAAAATGATCAATTGGTCGTAAATCAAAAGTCGTTCGGACAAAATCGACTAAAAATCGGTCGCACCGTAATTCGTGCCGTGAAAAAGCCGCGACGCAAATTCGGAAACCACAAAACGAATCGAGACCGTCATAATTTCCGATTCGACGAAAGAAGACCAACGGAATCGATCGTTCGTCAATCGGAGGTCGTTTGATATTTTTAAGTTACAAAATTTAATCTTAAACAAAAAACCGTATCCGAAAATTTCGGGTATTCAAAACCCGACCAAAAGTATATCAACATTACAGTCATATTGATCGTCGTTCCGAGACGGTTAAAATGAGATACTGCGCGTCGAAATCGGAGGCTCGATGTGCGAATACGATCCATTTTTAACGTCTTTAATAAGTGAAAGAAAAATTAAAAAAAAAACCCAACTATTGTACAGTGCAACAGCTGGCAGCCACCTGGACCCTTCTTTTTCCTTCCACGAAGGGCTCTTCTTCTCTACACTTGGCTGAAAATTTGACTCTCTTCTCTCTATATATATCAGCTCTCCCTTCCTGTAATTCCTTGCCATTTTCTCTCAAATTCAAGCCGATGGTGAGGTCACAACTCTTCGTCTTGCTGTTGTAATCCCCAAGGATCCATGTCTATCCAAAAGAAGCTGTAAGCCCTGCTACATCTGCTGGAAGTTTTTTTTCTTTCTTTTCCTTGTTTCTTTCCCAATTAGCTATGCATGCAGTCGTAGCCTCTACTTCTCCAGGAGAAAGGCTGCATCCAAATCCTGCAGTCGAAAGATCATGTGCTACAACTCTCATCTTCCTCTTGAAGTTGATGCATGCGGAAGAAATTACCTATTTTTTTGATCAAAAAGGTACAATCCCATACCCATACTCCCTTGCTGCCAGGCATGCATTCTGTCACTTCTCTTTTCTACAATTTGTGTTAATTTCACGAAATTATTCCAGATTTCAACTTCCAGAATTTTCCCCTGATTTATGGATTTAAAAGATGGGATTAGGGAGAGTTAGGTGCATTATCCTTCTATTTTAGCTTAATTCATTATGAGTTTGGATCTAAAGGTTGTGTTCTCTAAAATTGGTGATCTTATATCTATTAGGATCTTCTTTCGATAATGCAAAAGACTGATTAAAGTTTATGGTCTGAAATCCAATGGATATAGCTTCATTTGTGGGATAATTGTGACTAATGCTTGTTGCCTTATACACAAGGATCACTGGGACTGGATGTCTGTTAGTTCAGATAATTTCAGGAGTCATTAAATATAGATTTTTGAGTAACTTATATTTGGGAAATGCACTAAGCAGTGCATGCGTTCAAGCTGGATTTCCTAGAATAAGCAATATACATGCTCTTGGAAGTACTAGAATAATCAAACAAATTCTAGAAAATTTATTTTTCTTCTTTGGAATCACTAGAAAAAGCAAACAAGTGTTAGAAATTTAACTCTACTTCCCTGATCAATCAAATCAAACTTTTATTGGTTATGTTCTTATTCAGAATTTATTATCACAATGCATGGATTATCTTAGACTACAGATATCTTTTACCATTAGCTTAAATAATATACTCAGACTGGATGTCATATAACAAGATGGTGAAATCCACATATGAGATATAGATGTATCCCATCTTCACATCAACTTCATACTAAGAACTGTAAATCTTCAACAGACCCCATGCAATATCTTCTTGTTGACAGTTAAATTTTCCTTGAATCAAAAGAAAGTTTAGAGGATTCAATATACAATTTAAGTTTTTGAGGAGTATTTAGTATTAGTATGGGAAGAAGAGAAACCGAATCAAGTTGTATCAAGTAGATAAGGAGCTGTGAAAATTAAATATCTACAGTTTTCCATTACATATTATACATGTAATTTGAATCTCGAGTGTTGTAAATATATATAAATATATGCAATAAGTACTAGAGTAACATGGTTTCAGAAGTTGAAATATGGTATCATATGTTGTTCTTTAGATAATAGTGTGAAGTGTTGATTAATAAAAGGTTTATACATGGGAAGATCTACCTTGAGTATTCATTCATTACACTAGTTATGCGTAAGGAACTACTTGGACCAATGAGGAAGTGGTGTAAGCGATCAATTTTAAGAAAATGCATATTGCTTTGGAAACGTTTTGAAGGAATGAGTTGAACGGGCTAATTCAAGCAGCTAAAAATATTGTGCCATCAAAATTTTATTATTACAATCCTAGTATAGCACATCTAGTGCCAAAATCTATATATGATCTATATTTTCTTGTGATCTTTGAAATAGTTGGTTCGACATGATCCTAATTTGTAAAGTAAATCTTAAAGTGTCATCAATCAGAGCATTGACCAAAAGACCTAGATTTGATCAATAAACTACAGAAAGAATTGAGAAAGAAATGAATATTCAAGCATGTTTAGATGTTGAGAATAAGTGGTGGTTACAAATAAAAGTGTCGGTCATAGTGAACTTTACACTTGACCGTGCGAGAGCGCGGTGACTCTCAACTGGGCGGAAGAAAGGAAGCTCAGTTAGGACAGTGGCCGCCAAGTGCGCGGGTCTAGGATCCCAGTCCCCCTTCGGTTTTTAACGTGAGCTCACAGTGTTTTTACACCTCGTTGGGATCCCGACTTTAGACCATTCCGCTGACCCTGTTTTAGGATACCCAGGCGGGGGATCCTTGGTTTTCAGTTTTACGTACGAGCTCGGTTGCCCGTTACCGGTCGGGCTGTTTTCTACAGCGACTTTTCCGGGAAGTCCCTCTCACCCGTCTCAGTGGTGTAGTTTGGGAGTGTAGACCTATCCCTCTATTGGACCGTCCTTCCAATTAGAGGGCGAGACGGAAGAGCCTTTTGTTGGCTTCTTCACCGCTTGAGATTTTCTTTCGCCAACAGACTTGGCGATTCTACATCCAGATCATCCATATCTATATCTATATCATTAGAGTTACATTTGAGACTGTTGCACTAAGGTTTGAAGGGATTGATTCTACATCCAGATCATCCATCTCTATATCCATACCATCTAGAGTTACATGTGAGACTGTTGCACTTAAGGTTTTAAGGGATCATAATTAAAATTGAGTAACTGGAAAAGATACTAATCTGATTCAAAATCCCTTTGAGTTAGTGGACGTGTTGGGAACTTAGTTAGGATGCATTACACAACACCGCATGCCTACGGAGGCCCCCCAACCCTAAGACATTCCCCAAGTCTTAGAGTCATAGTGTGAGGTTTCACAAGAACCAAGCCCACAGACTATCCACTAACTTAAAGGAGTAACTAGACTTCAGAATTAAATAAACCATTATATCTTCTCATCTTATCTTTCCCATCATCAAAATCCAAAAATATGATCTCTGAGTAATATGAGAAAAAAATATCATACTTATGATCAATTAGTCACCATAGAAATATACTCATGTGGGAGATGTTGGGATAATGGCTGATCATAAGAGGTGCTTGCTAGAAATTTGGAAACCTTTTACATTTGCAAGTAGAAATAAATTTTAAAGTTGAGTTGCTCATGCCTCTCTACTTGCTTTCTTTTGTAAATAATAAATGCTTGTTATTTTTATATAAGTTTTTGGGAGGTACCAGCAACCGCTGACGCCTTTGCTTCCTTGCACGCTTGGCAGGCAAACAGCCTGTAGTTCAGTAGCTATACATGGGTCCAGAAGATAAATTTTATACCCAACGGTATGGTTTATTTTGTGCCAGTTTTTGTAGAATTTATAATGTATTATGTTTCTTTCTCTTCAGTCAGATTTTGGGATATACTGTATGTACTGTCAGACTTTGTACATGTAAAATATATGGAAGTTAATGAAATGAAATAAGATTTTGGTGACCATTGTTCTATGTGTTTGTGGTTATAAATGTTGATTGTGAATGTCATGTGGAAAATTATTCGCGCGGAAAATTTCTCCGTACTTTCAGTTACTTAATGCGATAGAAATGAATGTTGTAATGCAAAATGTGTGATTAACGGGTACCCGGATCCTAGGGGGTTCACAATAATTATGTATGCTTCGAGAAAGCGTAGACAGATGGTGGGGTACCGAGCCCTTATGCAGAAAGAAACCGAGGGCTATACAAAGCACTATCAAAATATACTCCAGTTCACGGTAGCTCCTCTAAGTGTTTCAATTGGTGGAAGTAAAGGAGGTGATGTCATTTATATATTAGTTGGAAATGCAGTCAGTTCTCGATGATCCGATGCATATTATGAGAAGAAATTCCGTTAAGGTTTCAAAACTACAGAAAGAATTAGTGTGAGTTATTAATACAACAATAACAACAACAATAACAAAACCTTTTCCCACAATTAAGTAGGGTCGGCTACATGGATTCTTCGCCTCCATTCAGATCTATCTTGGATCAATCTCGGGCTTATATCCACAAAACTAAGATCCCTGCGTATGGTCTCTTTCCAACTCTTCTTGGGCCGTCCTCGCCCTCACTTAGCCGACGTAACATCCCAACACTCACATCTCCTAACTGATGCATCAACTGATCTTCTTTGCAAATGTCCAAACCATCTTAAGCGGTTTTCTCGCATTTTATCCTCGATCAGAGCTACAACAACCTTCTTTCTGATTGCATCATTCTGAATCCGATCTTTACGTGTGTGTCCACACATCCACCTTAGCATTTTCATTTCTGCTACATTCATTCTTTGCACATGTCTATGGTTCACAAGCCAACATTCGGATCCATAAAGCATAGCAGGTCTCACGGCTACTTTGTAAAACTTTCCTTTAATTTTTAAAGGAATTTTCTTATCACAGAGAACAACAGAGGCTCCTCTCCACTTTAGCCAGCCTGCATTTATTCTATTAGTAACATCTCCATCAATTTCCCCATCACGTTGCAAAATAGATACTAGATATCTAAAGGAATCTCTCTTCTGAATGTTATCATCACCAATCTTCACCTCGATTCCTTCACCATTGCTCCCATCAAAGGTGCACTCCATATATTCCGTCTTAGCCCTACTTATACGAAATCCTTTAGTCTCCAACTCATGTTTCCAGACCTCAAGCTTCTCATTTACTTCATCTCTGGTCTCGTCAATTCACACAATATCATCAACAAATAACATACACCAAGGCAACTTATCCAGGATGTGACTTGTCAACTCGTCCATAAACAAAGTAAAAATAAATGAACTCAAAGTAGAACCTTGATGTAAACCAATGTTGATGTCAAAGTATCCATTCTTCCCAAACGGGGTCCTTACACAAGAAAAAGCCCTATCATACATGTCCTTTATGAGGTTAATGTATAGGACATGTACTTGTCGCTTCTCCAAAAGTCTCAACAATATCTCCCGTGGGACAGAATCATAAACCTTCTCCAAATCAATAAAGATCATATGGAGGTTCTTCCTTTTAGCTCTATAAATCCCCATTGTTGTCCTCAGCAAATGGATGGCTTCAATTGTTGAGAGACCTGGCATGAATCCGAATTGGTTTTCTTTTACGTTGGAAACTTGCCTCAACCTTCTTTCGATCACACGTTCCCAAATTTTCATAGTGTGACTCATCAACTTGATACCTCTATAATTTGAACAATTTTGAATGTCTCCTTTATTCTTATAAAGAGGTACCGCGATACTCCTCCAATCTTCAGGCATTTTCTTGCTTCGCCAAATAACATTGAATAGATTCGTAAGCTAAGTCAAACCACGCTCACCTAAAACTCTCCATACTTCTACAAGGATGTCATCCAGTCCTACACCTTTCCCGGGTCTCATAACCTTCAAATCCTCCTCTACTTCCTTTCTTTGTATCTGTCTATAGCTTGCACGATTCAAGTAACTTTCACTACTAGCTAGATCCCAAAGTGATCTCTCTATTTCCTTCCCCAATGAAAAGTTTATGGAAGTACTGCTCCCATCTAGTCTTTATATCCTTCCGAGTAACAAGCACATGACCTTCCTCGTCCTTAATGCATCTCACTTGAGAAAGGTTTTTGGTCTTTCTTTCTCTTGCTTTAGCCAACCTGAATATATCCTTCTGCCCCTCCTTAAAGTCGAGATTTTTATACAAAACTTCATAAGCTTTTGACTTAGCTTCGTTTACAGCCTTCTTTTCTTCCTTCTTTGCTATTTTGTAGTTTGTGACGATTTCCTCTGTTTTATCCTTATACATAGCTTTAAAACAAGCTCTTTTTATTTTTAGCTTCTCTTGCACCCCTTCACTTCACCACCAAGCCTCCTTTTGACCTGGAGCTCCTCCCTTTGACTCGCCTAACATCTCTTTGGCTACCTTTCGGATACAAGATGCCACTGCCTCCCACATCTCGTTTACACTACCGCTACAATCCCAAGATAAGTCTTAAAACCTTCTCCCTGAAGCTCGCTTGCTTCAGTAGAAGATTCCACCATCTAGTTCTAGTTATCTTAGAAACCCTCCTTTTCTTTACCAGCCCTTTCATTGTACATCCAAGACTAACAAGCGATTTGGGTTATCAAACTCTCTCATCGGATTACTTTGCAGTCTTTACAACACAACCGATCTCTTCTCCTCAACGCAAAGTAATCTATTTGTGTTTAAGTTGGCCCACTCTTATAAGTAATTAAATGTTCCCCCCCTCTTCTTGAAGAGAGTGTTTGCTATGAAAAGATCATATGTTGTTACAAAATCCAGGATGGCTTTTCCCACTTCATTTCTATCCCCAAAACCATGTCCTCCATGAACACTAGCATACCCTGAAGCATCTTTTCCCACATGTCCATTAAGATCTCCACCGATGCAAATCATCTCTCTTTGTGGGATTCCTTGTAGACTCTTATCCGGATCCTCCCAAAAAGTTTGTTTAGTCCTTTCATCTAAACCAATTTGTGGTGCATAAACTGATATGATATTCAGAATTTCTTATTCAAGCACTAATTTTAGCAAAATAATTCGATTTTCGAATCTTTTCACCTTAACCACACAATCCTTCAAATCCTTATGAATAACCACTCCAACACCTTTCCAGTTAAAATGCCAATATTCCAACTACAAATCCGCAACTTCCATTGCAATCTCTTTTCGACTAACTTCTTTGCTCACATGCATCCATTATGCGAGAACCTTTGTAAATTTTGGACTGCATCCGGGCGGTGATGCAACATAACTAGCTTAATTACCTGCATGTGTTCCTCATGCGAGAACCCTTGCAAATTTTGAACTACATCCATGCTGCGATGTAGCGGTCCTTGCTAATTTTTCATTGCATTCGGGCGATGCAACATGTCGCAAGTAGGGAACGCCCCAACGAAATCTGTATGTTTGCTTAAATCCATGTTGAAAAAGATCCGACCATCATGAGGCAACTTCCTAAATAGTATTTTTTTTAGAAAAAAAAATACTATCTAGGAAGTTGTCTCCGACTGTTTTACGCTGGCTATCGGCTACCTAACGCAACCCTCCTCATTTACCAGGGCTTGGGACCGACCATGGCTGAGTTATTGTGATTTATTAATAGAATATATAAAATGAAGCAAGCTATTACAGCGAGCGGCTGGCAAATCCTGGATTGGAGAAGAAAGACAATCATAGTTGTTGTTCAAACTACTCTTTGACTGCTCCGTCAACTATATATGACGTTGCTTTGATGACTTTCTCCCATCCTCCCCAACTTGACCGCCCATCCACCACCTTCCACAGTTGGGCAACTGCTGCTATGTATAGAAGGTATATAAGCTTTGCTTCCCGTCCTTGAGAAAGGAGGGACTCTGCCTAACTGAGGCAAGAGTAGCTAGTCCCACATCATTTCCTTCCCCGGACAAGCCTAACTTTAATCCTCCGATCAGGACTATCTCTGACTGACGTATACAATACGCTCGACCACTTTCTCAACTAGGCCCTTAAGAACTACTGGTCGATTGAATGCAAATTTTTGAGAAAAATGTGAACGGCAGTGGGCAAACAAATTTAATTTCCTCAAAATGATAGCAGAAGTTTCAAAATTCTCTTTATTAAAAGCCATAATATACCCGGTTATGATCATCTAATAAAATAAAGAAATATCTAAAACCCCAACCCAGTCCTTACCTAACAAAGACCGCTTTGAATGAACAATTCTTACCAAGTTGGGCGAGCATTGCACTAAATGGACTTGAATTAAGCTTTGAACATCAGTGAAGCAGACATGAAAAGAAATATTCTGCATTCCTCGTCCATATCACGTTGCTTCCTAGGATGTGGCAAAACACCTGGAATATATGTTTACATTGGCCAAGGAATTACTGGAGAGGAATGGACATTGGGCAATACCTCATTGGTATTGATATCATTACCTTACAATAATAAATAACACTATAAATTTTATAACAATAGCATAATATGTACAAACTGTGACCGTATATCGCCTCTCATTAGATTCACTTTTTTCCGCTTATCTCAAACTTCAACATTGGTGCAGCTTCTCATTGTAGCCCCAGTTCTCGTTGCACCTTACCTATGTTTGCCAAAGTTTCACCTCAACTTCTTTCTTGTTACATATCTTTTGATTTTCCCATCTTAACTTCATAGAGGCCATGGACGAGCACACACATGCCTTAACTCCTTGAAAGTTTTGTTGCTGCAACCTTGAGATACCATTTTAGACTTCATCAGCTTGTTAAACATGTTATCATCATATGCATCTTAAAGATCTTAGACAATAATACAAATAATCACCTTCTTGGTAAGGAATCCTTATTTAGTTTATTTTTGGCAAAGCCATAGGATGAACATGAGAGATTAATTCATCCATATAGTAGTATTCAAGAGATAATGAGCATAAATACAACGTTACAAAATCCCTCCCTTGTGCTCTGATAGTAAGGCACTCCATGGAGAACATTCTCCACATAAGGTCTGGAATACATAAAATTACATCATTCCTCGGCACCCACAGTGCCTAAATTATCGCAAGGGCCTATACCAAATCCTTCTTCTCATGTACACTGGACTATGTTTGCCTCTCATTCCTTCTCCAAAGCTGCAACATAAAGACTCCAAAAGGACCATATTTAGCCAGGCCAGGTCAAGTCTATCCTGGTTCTCCTTGAAGAAATAGCACTAGAAGAACACGTGCTAATGCACACATAGATAACAAATTAGATAGCAGTCCCCATTGCTAGTTCTAAACTTTGGTGCCCATCTGGTTCCTCCTTACCAGCCACATCAGAGTTTTTACGTTCATCAGGATCTTAGATTTCCAAATACAAAGGAAGAAAGTCGTATCATTCTAGAAACATCTCACAAATCAACCATCTCAAAGAGTCATGGAAAAAACTCTTATCTTTAAATCAAACTCCCCATCTCCAAAACATTTCAATGCTCTCTAATTGAATAAGAGTGTAAGAGTTACCACAAGTTCTAAAATAAAATTTAAACCATTTCATGAGAGCAATGCACAAGAAAGTGTTAGCAATGCACAAGAAGGGTTGGAGATTTGTGGGAAGGGTGTTAATCATAGACACAATGCAACAAAATCTCAACTTAACTGATTATTTTGTCCAACACTATCTACAAACCCTAATATATGATATTTAGCATTTCAATATGGCTGTAATTTTGTCTATGTTATCGGGATTATCTCTTCTATGTCTGTTTGTCCATGCATCCATACATCCGTACAACCATACTTACATATGAGCAACTCAACCCAGTCTCTAAGGCAATATCTATTCGGCAATAAGACAAGGATTTTGATCAAAATTAACTTCATAGCAAAAGCCATCATGCTGCCCAAAGCCTACAAATTCACATATCGTCTATAGGTCTTCGAGAACAAGAAATCTTTCAAAAGAAATCTCAAAGTTCCCCACATTTCTTCTGATATTGCATACATGTTTTACATCTTTAGAAATTAAGTGGGAAATCAAAAACATAGTTGCTTAAAAGTTATGCCTGTTTGTCAACTATCTACCATCCCCAATGGTATTGAGTTAATAAAAATTTTATACAAGAGCTCCTAGACTAATGCTTATATTTCCCACTTTCCATTCTTCATTTGTCGCAACTACCTCTCTCCCAACCCCCACCAATAATGTTGCTCCAGATTCTATCATTATCCCTCACCCTTCTGACTCGTTGACATCAATTTCTCCAGTTTTGGACACAAAGGAGCTCGATGAGGTAGCCAACGTCATACAGAGGGTAAGCATGTGTAGGAACATGATCATTTACAAAAGAAGCTGTGGAAGATTTTGGAGATAGAGTCAAAGTGGAGGTCGAAACAGATGCAGCTTATACTACAGAGGTAGAGTCAAGGTGGGTTGCTGTGACAAGCGATAAGAAGAATCTTGTTCAATTATAGGAAGACGGCTAAGAGAGAGAGCGAAGGAACCGATCAAAGAGGAGGTGGGAAAACAGAGCAACAATAATGACAAGTGTGACCATAGTCGCAATGTGACCACCATAGGGAAAGGGGCGGCACCACCATCGGTTCGGACGATGAGCAATATGTTTAGGGGGTGTTGGCAATAACAACAGGAGAAAGGAGAAGCTGGAAAGAAGGATGATGGCGGGGGAGGAAAAATATGACAGTCTAAGGGTGTCTATATAAAACTTCCTATTTGTGGAAGTTTAAAAATGCTAAACTGGGCATCGTTAAGGATAAAGTAAAAGGAAGGGCATTAATGTAAATGTTGGATAATAATGGTGGCATTCATTTAATTTTTGAGGTTTGTGGGCCATATCATAAGAATTGTCCCCGCAAAAATAACTTGCCAATCATGGTGTTTTTTTAAATTTGACCAGTAACGAGATAAAATGGTGTTGAAGGTCAGATGAAACGTCACCAGATCTGAATTCTAATATCCAATAAATAGACAGCATCCACATAATACATCAATCGAATCCAAATCTAAATATCAAATTTGGAAACATCTGAATCAGACATGAACACAATCACAACTTAAAAAATTTGAATACTTATCGCATATTGTGGGGGTTGTGCAGTGGACCTACCCCTCAAAAGACCAATGTTCAAATCTAAAGTAAAAATAAAAATCATGTCTGTTGCGATATTTATGTTGTGTATGTTATTTATTTCTATTGTCCTGTTTATGTAATTTACCCATAGAGCTTTTCTCCTATATAAGAGAGTTCTAAGGTTAGATGGAATACAATTTTTTTATTCTTGTACATTTCCACATAATACATCAATCGAATCCAAATCTAAATATCAAATTTGGAAACATCTGAATCAGACATGAACACAATCACAACTTAAAAATTTGAATACTTATCGCATATTGTGGGGGTTGTGCAGTGGACCTACCCCTCAAAAGACCAATGTTCAAATCTAAAGTAAAAATAAAAATCATATCTGTTGCGATATTTATGTTGTGTATGTTATTTATTTCTATTGTCATGTTTATGTAATTTACCCATAGAGCTTTTCTCCTATATAAGAGAGTTCTAAGGTTAGATGGAATACAATTTTTTTATTCTTGTACATTTCCACATGGTATCAGAGCGACGGTCCTAGACTGGAACATGTGCCCTAATTTCTCGTCTCCACCCAAAAACCTCACGTGCCACCGCCACCGCATGTTCCACCCTCGTGCTTCCTGCGCCCTCGCACGTCTCAGCCTCGTGTGTGCCTGTGCGCCTGCGCAGCACATCCCCACACGCGTTTGTGCCTCCACGCGCCTCCGAGCACCTGTGCTCTGTGCACCCTTGAGCATCACAGCCTAGCCCTTCAAAGGAGCATTCATGGAATAGAAGGGGTTGTGGTATGAGTCTACACCCACAACCACCTTCATATATGCCCATGTAGCCATTCTTGTCTAATTTTGTAACCCCAGTCGATAGAGATTGTTGTCATCATGTCAAACAACAAGGCAGATATTCCATCCCTGGGTACCTTCAAAGGTCCAGCACCCATTATGAAGATGGATGGGATGACCTATGAACTGTGGGCCATGCAGTTCATGAGTTGATGCAGTGCAATGGCAAGAAGCATATCCTCACACAAGAGGAACTTGTTGATAAGACTGGGGTTAACGCCTCATGGGAGGCAGACGATGCATAAGCACGTGTATGGGTTATCTGGCACGGTATCCATGGAGATAGCCAATGACATTCTGAGTCATCCCACGACGAAGGCTATGTGGGATATCCTCGCCGCTACATATTCTCCTGCAAAGAACGAGTCGAAGATTCTGCAGCTTCAACACGACATTTTCACTTCGAAGCAGAATGGTCGTCCTCTTCATACCCTGTATACCTCTCTAAGGGGTATGTTTGAGAAGTTCCATGGTTACATTCCTTTGACAGCCACACCAAAACAACTCAAGGCATATAGGGACTCAGTGATGACAGAAGTATTTCTAGCAGCACTTGATCATGAGTACGATGTAGCCAGGGCACAGAGTCTCACAGATGCTACCATACCTCCTATGGAGGAGGCATATCGGAGGTCAAGAAGATTCTCCATATCTCCTGGTGGAGCCCAACTATCTCAGACGTCCTCAGCCATGACAGCATCCCGTGGTAGGGGAGGACCTCCACAATTTCAAGGACAAGGTGGTCGTGGCAGGGGAGGAGGTAGTCGACCCCCTCGACAGATGTGTACTTGCTGTCACAGAAAATGTCGCACTGAGGAAACATGTTATTCCAAGCATGGGTATCTGATTACTACAGCTCGTGTTGTGGAGCAGACTCAGCAGGCAAGGGGTCATTCACATGTCTCTGATCAGAGGTTTGATGATCTATTGGAGCGACTTAGAGAGATCATGCCTAGCCAGGGGTCAGCAAGTTCTTCGGGATCTTTGGAGGTAGCTGCATCAGCATCAGCATCCACGTCAGGTACAACATACGCTCTTACTAGTTGTTACGTGGCACATTTATCAGAGTGGGTCATGGATTCATAAGCATCTCACCATATATGTGGTGACAGAAGCCAGTTGAATGATTTTCGTCTGTCTCAGACAGGACGATCGGTTGTGATAGCTGACGGGACACTCTTCCATTGCTGGTCAGGGGGAGGTGTAGTTGACCCCTGCGATGCGGCTTAAGAATGTCCTTTATGCTTCTGAATTTTCAATGAATTTACTTTCAATTCGTCAAATCACTAAAGATTAACATTATCGTGCCATATTTGATCCATCTGCTCTTTTGTTTCAGGACATTCTCACGGGCAGGGTGATTGGATCTGGCCGTGAGCAAGAGGCTCTCTACAGACTGGTGCAATCTCCTTGTGCAGGTGTCTCTTCTCTTCATGTTGGATCTGTTTCTCCTTACACATGGCATCTCCGGTTTGGTCATCTTCCTCTGCAAAAGATGGTTCATGTTCTTCCACAAATTTCTCCTCGTTCCACTTTTCAATGCGAGGCCTGCCGGCTTGGGAAACATGATCGGTCTTCTTTCCAGAGTTGTCAGGGTCCAAGTAGTCATGGTCTGTTTGAGTTACTCCATTTTGATATTTAGGGTCTAGTAGTGTCCCAGATCTCCAAGGACACAGATTTTATCTTGTCGTTGTTGATGAGTTTTCTAGATTGTTTTGGGTTTTCCTTCTTAAGAATAAGTCTGATACTGGTTTTGTTATTCAGTCTTTTATTAATGAAATAAAGAATATTTTTCTGCCAAAGTCAAGTACATACGTTCTGATAATGTACTAGAATTTTGCAGTACTCAACTCTCTAAATTCCTTAAGTCCCATGGTATTGTGCATCAGACATCTTGTGCATATACCTCCCAACATAATGGAGTGGCTGAAAGGAAACACCGCCATCTTTTGGATGTTACCCGAACCCACTTGATTCATAGTCGTGCTCCTCATTCCTATTGGAGAAATGCGGTTCTAACTGCTTGTTATCTAGTAAATCGTATGCCTTCTTCGGTGTTAGGAGAGAAGATCATGTTCTTAACTGCGTTTCCCGAGATATATCTTTTCTCGCTTACTCCTCGTGTCTTCGGTTCGATTGTGTTTGTTCATCGATTCTCTCCATGTCTTGACAAGCTCTCTCCTAGAGTTGTCGAATGTGTTTGTTGGGTATTCCAAAACCCAAAAGGATATCATTGTTTTGACCATATTCGAGAAAGTACTATGTCAGTGCTAATGTCACCTTCTTTGAGTTCATTATATATTTTTCTCCCACATGTGACAGACTTACTCCTTCAAAGGATGGAGAACATATATATATGCCTCCTCCTCTGTCATTACCATATTCTACTCTATCGCCACCTCCACAACCGCCACCACCACCACTACCACCACCACCACCACCATAGTCTCCTACTTTCTTTCCTCAGGTCTACCAGCGACCATGGAAATAAAATTCGCGCCCCAGGGTGCTCGAGGCGTACGCCTCGAGGCGAGGCGGCCCATTTCCGCCCTGGGGCGTGCGCCTTGGCTGTTTCCAGTGAGGTGGTCGCCTCACTCATGCAAAACGTTGCGAGGCGTGACCGCCTCAAGGCGCTTCGAGGCGTTGGCTGAGGCGAGCCCATTTTAAGTGGGTCACGTGCAGTGCACGTGACCCACTTTACTAACCCTCCTCTCCCCCGATTCTAACCCTCCTCTCCCCCGATTCCCAAATTCGATATCGACCTCCCCCTGGCGACTTCGAGCGAAAAGCCCTAACGATCTCCTCCTCCCGACACCGGCGACGTCGACCACATCTGGAGCTGCCGCAAGGCGTCAGAGATCTCTTCTCCAAGCTCGCGAGCTCCTCCTTTCGCCACCGCCTCTTCCTTTTACCCCATCAGGTTCACCGCCCATCGCCATTTTCCTTTTTTTTCTTTTTTTTTGTTACTTATTTTCTTGTTCTCAGTTATCTCTAATTCATGGGTGGGGCAACGAGATGTATATCTGCATCAGTTTGTGTGTGTGTGTGGTTGAACAGAGACTGAATGCTCCTCTGGGTGAATGCAAAATAAATAACAAAACATTATCAATCAACTAACATTTTTACCCGATGATATTAAACCCCACAGAATACTGCTGAATGTGGAACGTGTTGCAAGCAAAGGAACAAACGACAGGTAGAACAAGACCGTGATTTAGGTGGAAAACCCAACGGAGATGGAAAAATGACGGGACAGCCGCAAACCTTAATCTATACAGGGATGAATTTCTTGTTTTGTTAAGCCACAAAATTAAAATTTACCAAAATATAGTTTTGAATACAAAACACTTGAGATATATGATTAAATAGTTTGTTTGCTGTAAGATCAACTCATTTGTTTACGATGTCTTCACAGATCTGATGCGACTTGATATATACTGAGATTCAATACCCTATGAGTGTACTGTATCGCAGGAATTAGACTTTAAATGAAACAAGTGTAAATGACAGCCGTGACCTCTGTTATATCCACCTGAGCATGATTTTTAATTCCATGATTATAATGCTAGAAGAAGTATTCCACCCAAGTGTACTTTAATTCCATGATTTTTTGAGCAAGCATGATGAAGTTAATATGTGATTAACATGTTTTATTTATGATGCAATGTGCTATAAATTTCAGAAATGCCGAGAGCCAATAAGAGAGGCACGAAAGATTCTGAAGGAGGTCGAAGTGACCCCGGCTGGAAATATTGTGTTCCAGTCGAAATGGAGGAGTCTCAGAAGGGAAAAGGTTATCTTTACGTACAATGCAATTTCTGTGCTAAGCGGATTACAGGTGGCATTGCGAGACTCAAGCACCACCTTGCAAAAACTGGGAAGAATGTTAAAGCATGTCCAAAAGTCCCAGTTGAAGTCTCAAATGAAATGAAGTGTTTACTGGCAAGGCTTGAAGAGAGAAATAGAAGAGCAGTGGAAGAGATGGAAGAACTTTGCAAAGTGGGCGCTTATGAAATGGAAACACCTCATGGGAGCAATGAACATCAAACAATGACATGAGGATCCAGCAGTGTGAAGCAAGTGAGAGGTCCTATGGACTTATTTGTTGGTGCATCCGGTTTGGGAGGTCCCATGATTGGAACTAGCAACATAAATGAGAAGCAACTTCAGACAACAATGAATTCATCATGGAAGAAAGAAGAGAGAACTCGTGTTTGTCGTGATATTGGAAGATTTTTCTTTGAAAATGGATTGGCATTCAATTGTGCAAATAACCCATCATTTCAAACAATGCTCCATTCTGTGGGAGCATTTGGGAGGGGATTGAAGCATTCAACCGCACACGAGTTGAGATCTTGGATACTGAGGGAGGAAGTGAATAACATTGGCAATTTGATGAAAGCGGCAAAAGCTTCTTGGGCGGAAACGGGTTGTAGCATCATGTCTGATGGTTGGACAGACACGAAAGGTCGTTCACTTATCAATTTTTTGGTGAACAATCCAAGTGGGACTTGGTTCTTGAAGTCCATAGATGCATCTGACAAAACAAAGAGTGCACATTTACTTTTTTCCCTGCTCGATGATGTAGTTGAGGAGGTCGGTGAGAGCAATGTCGTGCAAGTTAAACTGACAATGCCTCAAACTACAAGGCAGCTGGAAAATTGTTGATGGAGAAAAGAAAACATTTATATTGGACCCCTTGTGCTGCTCACTGCATTGATTTGATGTTAGAAGATATTTTGAAAATGCCTTTGCATGCCCCTGTTTTCAAAAGAGCAAAAATAGTTATCAACTACATTTATGCTCATGGTTGGGTTTTGGCCATGATCAGATCAAAGATTGGGGGAGATTTGGTCCGTCCTGCTATTACACGTTTTGCTACGGCTTTCCTTACATTGCAGAGATTAATTGCTGTAAGGGACGCTCTCGAGTCTTTTTTTACTTCCTATGCATGGAAGAGGAGTCCATATTCCACCAAGCCCCAAGGGCAAAGTGCATGCAACACAATTTTGAGACGGAAATCCTTTTGGTCGGGGGTTGCCTTTGTGATTAACACAACTAAGCCATTGGTCATGGTCTTACGAATGGTTGATTCAGAAAAATATCCCCCAATGGGATTCATTTATGAAGCCATGGATAGGGCCAAGGAACAAATTGCACTTGCATTGAGCAATGAAGAAGAAAAATACAAGCCATTTTGGGACATTGTGGATGCCAGATGGGATCGCCAACTTCATACTCATTTGCATGCTGCAGCCTACTTTCTCAATCCCCAATATCAATACAATTCCTCATTTTCCACACACACTGAGATAAAGATTGGATTGTATGCATGCATGGAGAGGTTGATAAGCGATCCCTTGGAGAGGGAAAAGGTGGATCTACAGATAGATTCTTTCAGGAGTGCACAAGGTTTGTTTGGATATTCTAATGCTATAAATACACGCAAGAAGAGGAGTCCTGGTAATGTATTCCTCTAGAATCTCAATATATTATTCTTTGCTTTTCATTATTAAATCTAACCATATCTTATGAATTTACGACCATCATCAGCTGATTGGTGGAGGGCATTTGGAGATGATACTCCTGAGCTGACCAAGTTTGCCAAAAAAGTTTTGAGTTTGACATGTAGTGCATCTGGTTGTGAACGCAATTGGAGTTCATTTAATCAGGTAGTATTTTGACTTGAGTAAATCATAAACCTATTCTCTAATTATATATATTTGAAGCTTGTCCATGTATATTGGGTAGGTACATACGAAGAGGAGAAATCTTCTCACACAAGCAAAACTCAATGATTTGGTTTATGTGATGTTCAACTTGAAGTTGAAGCAGAGGGAGGTCAAGAAAAAGACTGTGGAGGATCCCCTGTGCTTGGAAGATGTGGATTCTGGTGATGAGTGGATTTCAGAGCTTCAAACATGTGAACAAGATGCATATCATGAGCTTGATGCAAATACTCCTCTGGAGGTGGATGCTGCGGAAGCTGAGGAAGAACAAGATGATTCTCGTAGGAAGAAGAGAAAGAAAGGTAAATGTGATGTTAAACTTATTTCATTAGAATAAAAATACAATATACTAACAAAGTAACAATGGTATTGTATAATACAGGTAAAGCTGTGGTTGATATTGATGAGGACGAGGTTCATACTGGAGATGATGCTAGTGATGGAGATGATGATGAAGAAAATCTAAACTACATGGATGATTCATTGGATGATCCAATGAGCAGTAGTGAATCAGATGATGATAGTCTTGCTGCCGCTGTTAGAGTTCACGACAACGATTAGAAGATCTCTAGGAGTCTAGAAGACGAGCATGAATCGACATTCTACTTTTTGAATTAGAAATAGGATTTGAAATCTAGAAGTTGGAACTTATTATGTTTTGTACTCTCTATTTGGTCTTGCATTTAATTCTAACATTTGGTACACTACAAGTTTACGAGTCTAAGACAACGATGGATTGCATTTGAATTCCACTTGCTTTATATACTTCAAGATATGTGTTATTGTATTGCTTTCTTAATATTTATACAATAAAAGATGTTAGATTAGTAATTTTTTTTGGGGAAAACTGAGGCTTACGCCTCGACCGCCTCGAGGCTACGCCTCGCCTCGATTCTGGTGGAACCGCCTCGTTCCGCCTTTCGTTCTTTCAAACCTTGCCAGCGACGACCCCATGCTCATGCGCCTCTTCAATCATCTAGCACGCCCGAGGTATGTACTGAGCATTTGAGTTCTTCTAATGGTACGGGTGATTTGCATGTACAGACTGAGGTACAGGATGGAGATAATATCTCTACTACTCTTGTTGACGATCTGGATGTCCCAATTGCGCGTAGGCGGCAGAAACGTGCACGCAAAATGCACCCCAAATATGGGATGGACTTTGGTACTCAGGTTTCCTTGGAGCGTCTGTCCAAGGATTTTGAGCACTTTGTTGTAGGGTTGTCAGCAGTAGAAATACCACAGTCATATCAGGAGGCGCTGCAGAGCAGTCAGTGGCGTTTAGCTATGGAGGAGGAGATGGCGGCATTATGGTCGTGAGGTACATAGAGTGTCGCCAAGCCTCCATCAAGTGCATCTGTTGTTGGGAGCAAATGGGTTTTTACTGTGAAGCATCGGGCTGATGGTACAGTTGACCGATACAAGGTCAGGTTGGATGCTCGTGGGTTCACCCAGACATATAGGGTGGACTATCAGGACACGTTTTCTCCTGTGACGCGTCACTCTACCTTGTGGATTCTTATTATTGCTGTTGTGGTACGTGATTAGCCACTTTTCAAGTTGGATGTCAAGAATGCTTTCTTGCATGGTGATTTGCAGGAAGAGGTCTACATGCAGCAACCACCTGGGTTTGCTGCTAAGGGGGAATTCAGTATGGTGTGCGTCTTCATAAGGCTATATATGGCCTTAGGCAGAGTCTGAGGGCTTGGTTTCAGAAGCTCTCAGAATTGATTAAAGAGAAGGGGTTCGTCAGATCTACTGCAAATCATACTCTCTTTGCAAAGAGAGACCAGCGAGGTATTGTGGTCATCTTGGTTTATGTTGATGAAATTGTTATTGTAGAGACTTATATATGTTACGTTTTATTGTTCCGTAATTTCTATTTATATTTTGTAAGACTCTGTTATTTACCCAAGGGTTTTCTCCATATATAAGAGACCCGAGGGCTCTATGGAATAACACATCAGAGCATTGTTTACTCTAACATGGTATCAGATCCAAAACCCTAACCCTAGGGTTTTTGTCTCTCCACCCGCCCCCCCCCCCTCTCTCCAGTCGCCGTCGTCGCCAGCCAGGGCTCCCAGCCCTCCGCCAGCCCTCCGCCAGGGCTCCCAGCCCTCCGCCAGGGCTCCAGCCCTCCGCTGGGCACCTCCCTGCGGCCCACGGTGCTGCCAGCCCTCTGCCGAGCAGCCCCCAACCATTCTCCGTGCCGCCAGCCCTCCGCTGGATCTCTCTCGGCCGCCCCAGGTGCTGCCAACCAACCGCCGGGCATCTCCTAGCCGCTAGCGGTGCCCAGCCTCGCCGTCGGGTATCTCTAGTAGCCGCCTCTCCCTTCCGCCAAGGCGTCCACAGTTTCTCTTCGTCCCCGGGGAGGCTCAACTTCGGTCGGTTCCGGAGATATGATGGATTCAAGTGCATAAGCGTCTACATGTGCACTTGAATCCTCACATGTCAAGGTAGACACCAGTTTCTTGGTCTATTATTCCTAGTTGTTCTTCTCCGGCAGTATGTCAGATCAAAAGGTCGATATGCCCGCCATCGGTGCCTTCAAAGGTTCGGCACCTATCGTCAAAATGGACGGGACGAATTACGAACTGTGGGCTATGCAGTTCCTCAGTCTCATGAAGTCGTGCGGTAAGAAGCATATTCTTACCGAAGATGAACCGCCGGAGAAGACAGGAATATATGCCTCATGGGAGGCCGATGACGCGTACGCAAAAGTCTGGTTGTCAGGTACGCTCACAACGGAGATAGCAAATGATGTCCTTCATCAACCCACCGCCAAGGCGATGTGGGATATTCTGGCCACAACGTACTCCCAGGTACGGAACGAGACCAAGATGCTGCAGTTGCAGCATGATATCTTTACCACGAAGCAAAATGGGAGGCCTCTTCACTCTCTGTACACTTCTCTTCGTGGAATGTTCGAGAAACTTCATAGCACAATTCCACTCACAGCCACGCCGGAACAGCAGAAGACGTTCCGCAACGCTACTATGGTTGGCGTCTTACTTGCTGTCCTTGATCCTGAATATGAGGCAACACGCTCTCAGATCCTTGCTGATGCCACCATTCCACCAATGGAAGAAGTCTACAGACGGCTCAGTCGTGTCCCTGTTCCATCGAACACCACGACTACACCTCCCTCGGCAATGGCTGTCTCCAGAGGACGAGGTAGTTTCTCCTCATTTCGTGGCAGAGGAAGTGGTGGACGTGGCCGTGGAGGTCGCATACGTTCTACGTGCTCATTCTGTTGTCGTACTGGTCATTCGGAGGATACATGCTATTCCAAGCATGGCTTCCCTCCTTCTGCACGTGTCGCTGATCAAGTTCAGGGTCCACCAGCATCTACTCCAGATCACAGGTTCGAGGAGCTAGTGGCACGGCTTCGTGATATCATGCCACAGTCATCATCAGAGGGTGTTGATGCGTCTGATGTTGCGGCTTCAGCATCAGCGAGTACATCTACCTCAGCCAGTGCCTCAGGTAGCCCCTCCGGCTCATATCATAACCATGATCTCACAGGATGGATTGTTGATTCTGGAGCCACCCATCATCTCTGTCGTGAGAAAGAGATTCTGCAGCCCTATAGACATGTCCAGCCTGGTCGTTCAGTACTCATTGTTGATGGCACTCATTCCCCTATCATCGGTCAGGGGGAGACGGCGTTGCTGCCATCTATGCACTTACAGAATGTTTTACATGCACCAGAATTCTCGATGAATCTTTTATCCATTAGTCAGATTACACGAGATTTGCACTGTCGTGCTATTTTTGGCCCATCGTCTGTTATTTTTCAGGACATACTAACGGACAAGGTGATTGGCTGTGGTTCTGAGCACAATGGCCTCTATCGTCTTGTACGGAACTTTTATGCTGGCGTCTCACTACATTCCCAGGGCTCCGTGTCTCCGTATACCTGGCATCTTCGATTTGGTCACCTGCCACTACAGAAAATGCGCCACCTCCTGCCTCAGATTTCTCCGAGTTCATCATTTCGTTGTGAAGCTTATCAGTTAGGGAAGCATCATCGGTCCAGCTTCCCCAGTCGTCAGAGTCGGAGCAGTCGCTCCCCATTTGAGTTATTTCACATAGATATATGGGGTCCCAGTCGTGTCCCAGATCATCAAGGGTACAGGTTCTATTTAGTTGTGGTCGATGATTTTTCTAGAGTATCCTGGACCTTTCTTCTCAAAAATAAATCCAAAGCAGGGAGTGTTATTCAAAATCTTATCAATGAAGTTCAAAATGTTTTTTCGTCCACTGTCAAGTATGTGCATACTGACAATGCCTTAGAGTTCTGCACTCGTTCCCTTGCTAGTTTTCTTTCTTCTAAAGGCATTATCCACCAAACAACATGTTCATACACATCTCAATAAAATGGGGTTGCAGAACGGAAACATCGTCATTTCCTTGATATTGCTCGCACATTACTTATTCAGAGTTGTGCCCCATTATCTTTTTGGGGGGATGCTATTCTTACAGCGTGCTATCTGGTCAACCGCATGCCTACAACTGTTCTTGGGGAGAAGTCTCCTATCTCTGTTCTCTTTCCTAACAGAGATTTGTTTACTCTTACACCTCGGGTCTTTGGCACTGTTGCTTTTGTACACCGCTTGTCTCCAGGACTTGATAAGCTTTCTCCTAGGGCTATCAAGTGTGTTTTTGTGGGCTACTCCAGGACACAGAAAGGATATCGATGCTATGACCCCGTTCATGACAAATACTATGTGAGCGCTGATGTTACATTTTTCGAACCCGTCATGTACTTTTCTCCTACAGGTGACAGATTGGTCTCCTCCACATCCACCGATTCTAGTGTCTATGTACCTCCACCTCCAAGCCTGGGTCAATCCTCTAGTCCACCACCACCACCACCACCTCCTCCAATTGAACCTTTTCCTAAGTTCTATACAAGGCGTATAGGACCAGCTCAAGCTACAGGTCAACCATCCAATACGCCTCAGGTATGTTCTGACGTTATCACTAATGATGGGTTAGAAAATGCACCAGTGCAGGAGCCTCTACAACAGGACGAGGATCATCCGGTCGACACAATGATAGATGATCTGGATCAGCCCATTGCTCACAGGAAGCAGCGAAGACAATGTGCTTCATATCCTCTTGCCTCACAAGTCTCATTTCATCGTCTCAATGGGGACTTCCAGAAGTTTGTAGCTGTTGTCTCGTCTGTTGAGATTCCACGGACCTATCAAGATGCCATGAAGATTGATTGCTGGCGTCTAGCTATGGAAGAGGAGATGCGTGCTCTGCAGTCTCGAAGGACTTGGTCTCTTGTTCCCATTCCTCCAGGTGCCCCCGTGGTAAGTTGCGAGTGGATCTTTACAGTGAAATATCATGCGGATGGACGTCTTGATAGGTACAAGGCAAGACTTGTAGCACGGGGATTTACCCAGACATATGGGGTAGATTATTTGGATACTTTTTCACCAGTGGCTAGACACTCCACTCTTCGCATGCTCTTATCTGTTGTTGTGGTACGTAACTGGACCATTTTTCAGCTTGACGTCAAGAATGCTTTCTTGTATGGAGACCTGCAGGAGGAAGTCTACATGCAGCAGCCACCAGGATTTGCTGCTGAGGGGGAGACTCAGATGGTGTGCAGACTTCATAAGGCTATCTATGGCCTCAAACAAAGTCCCCGAGCATGGTTCCAGAAGCTTTCTCAGCTAATTGAACAACAGGGATTCAGGAGATCAAATGCGGACCATTCATTGTTCATCCAGAAGACCCCTAGAGGTACAGTTGTTGTTATGATATATGTTGATGACATCTTGGTCATAGGAGATGATGCTCAGGGGATTGAGATAACCAAGTCCATGTTGGGAAACCAGTTCATTACGAAGGATCTGGGCACGATACGATATTTTCTGGGGATAGAGTTTGCACGAAATGCACAAGGAATGGTGATGACTCAAAGAAAATATGTCACGGACTTGCTAGCTGAAGCAGGATTGACTGGATGCAGACCTTCAAGTACACCTATGGACCCAAGCATGAAGTTGTACGATGATGATACCGAGGAGGTGGACAAAAGAAGGTACAGAGAGATGGTGGGTAAGCTCTTATATATTACTATAACTCGACCGGATATTGCCTTTGCAGTAAACCGGGTGAGTCAATTTGTGGAGCAGCCAAGGCAAGTTCATATGGATGCCTTGTATATGATATTGAGATATCTGAAGTCTTCCCCAGGCATAGGGTTGCTATTTAGGAAAGATACGGATCTGTCTATTTCAGCTTGTGCAGATGCAGATTATGCAGGATGTCCAAGGGATCGTAAATCCACTTCTAGAATTGCTATCTTCATAGGAAGCTCTTTAGTTTCTTAGAAAAGCAAGAAACAGACTGTTGTGGCGAGCAAGGCCTTAAATGTCGGTTTCGGTCATTATTTCGGTACTGATCAAAACAGAATTTCGATGGAATTTCGGTGGAATTTCGACCGAAATTTCGGTCATTTCGGTCATTTTTTATACTAGGACCCCCATATTTCGGTCATTTCGGTCATTTCGGTAGAATTTCGATTTCGACTGGATATCGATATTCGACAGAAATTCGACCGAATTTCGCTGAAATTTGAGGCCATGGTGGCGAGGTCCAGTCCGGAATCCGAGTACAGAGCCATGGCACAAGCAACTGCAGAAATGATGTGGGTTAGAGCAGTCTTAGAAGATTTGACTGTAGATGTCCCCTTGCCTATGAATCTCCAATGTGACAATCAGGCAGCATTGTTTATTGCCAATAATCCGGCTTTTCACGAGAGAACAAAGCACATCGAGGTGGATTGTCATTTTACTAGAGACATGATTCAAAAGGGCTTCATTTCCACCTCTCATGTCAGTTCAGAGGATCAGACTGCTGACATATTCACCAAGCCACTGCTCAGAGGACCTTTCCAGAGATGTTCTTCCAAGCTGAGCATGATAGATATCTATGCTCCATCTTGAGGGGGAGTGTAGAGACATATATGTTACGTTTTATTGTTCCGTAAATCTATTTATATTTTGTAAGACTCTGTAATTTACCCAAGGGTTTTCTCCCTATATAAGAGACCCGAGGGCTCTATGGAATAACACATCAGAGTATTGTTTACTCTAACAGTTATCACCGGCAGTGATGAACAGGGCATTCAAGCAGCTAAAGATTTCCTTGGACAGCAGCTTGTTACCAAGGACCTGGGTACGCTTCATTACTTCCTTGGACTGGAATATGCAGGAAATCAGCAAGGTATGGTTATGACACAAAGGAAGTATGTTACTGATCTGTTATCTGAGACAGGTATGACAGGATGTAGACCAGATACTACGCCGATGGATCCTAATGTGAAGCTTTATGATGACAGATCTGAGGAGGTGGACAAGAGACGATACAGAGAGCTAGTGGGGAAACTATCGTATTTTACTATTACCAGGCCTGATTTATTGTTTGTTGTGAGTAGGGTAAGTCAGTTCATGGAGCAACCCAAGCAAGCACACATGGATGCACTTTTTATGATCTTGAGATATCTGAAGTCATCTCCAGATGTAGATAGGTCTTCTGTTTAGAAGAGATACGTCTCTTTCAGTTAAAGGGCGTGCAGATGCGGATTATGTTGGGTGTCCTAATGACAGGAAGTCTACTTCAGGCTTCATTGTGTTTGTTGGCAGCTCACTAGTATCATGGAAGAGTAAGAAACAAACTGTCGTTGCTCGATCCAGTCCAGAATCAGAATATAGGGCAATGGCCCAAGGTAGTACTGAGATGATGTGGGTCAAATCTGTCTTGACCGATTTAGCGATTCAAGTACCTCTTCAGATGCATCTTAAATGCGATAATCAGACGGCTTTGTTTATAGCTATTAATCCAGCCTTTCATGAAAGGAGAAGAAAGCACATTGAGGTGGATTGTCACTATACTCGTGATTTGATCCAAAAAGAGCTCATTTCAACATCTTATGTGTCATCAAGAGACCGGATTGCAGACATGTTTACTAAGGCTCTGGCTAGAGGTCATTTTCATAATTGTTCCAAGCTGAGCATGATAGATATATATACTCCAGATTGAGGGGGGTGTTACGATATTTATGTTGTCTCTGTTATTTATTTATGTTGTCTTGTTTATCTAATTTACCCATAGAGCTTTTCTCCTATATAAGAGAGCTCTAGGGTTAGATGGAATACAACTTGTTTATTCACATACATTTCCACGATGCCACTGGCTACAATTACCAAATGCGACATCAATATATTATATTGCACGTGTATTCTTATGGTATGTTTGCTTATATGGTATGAGTTCAACCAAATCAGTAAAGCAGATTGAGGTTCAACATGGAGGACAAACAAACAATACGTTAAACAAGAACAACATACATTGTGAACAACACAAGTGCGGGAAAGATAAAACCTGCCATTTCCCACGAGAAAAAGAACATGCTCTTTATATACAAACCACGAAATGAACAAAGAAAAAGGAATGGAGAAGGGCATCCGAAAAGTATGACATACCTCACATCAGTATGAGGACACCTCGATTTGAGAGGCCTAGTCAAGGGAGACATAGCAAGGCCAAAAGCATGGAAAGGTGTCAAGCAAGTAGAGCAAACACGGAAACAAATCATCCAAATATCCGCCAATCATGCATAGGAAACAAAGTGAGGCACAAGGTCCTACGTGAAGATCCCTGTGGAGTTGACCATGTTGAGATTCTTACATCTCTTGGCCTTTATTTATATTTGTTTATTTTTCATTCTATATTATGTAATTTTCCCATAGAGCATTTCTCCTATATAAGAGAGCTCTAGGGATGTGAGGAATATAACTTTTCATTTTCCCTTATACATGGTATCAGAGTGACAGTCCTCGACCGAAGCATGTGCCCTAGAGCCCTACCCCCCACCAAAAACCCTAACGCGTGACGCCCCATGGGCCGGCGCCGCCCGTGCGTCACCGCGTGTCGCCAGCACCATCTGTGCGTTGCCAGCACCAGTTGCGCCCCTTCGCGTCGCCCGCGTATAGCTTTCACCGAAGTCGTGGCTTGCTCCTCGCAGCGCCACCCTTCCTTGTGTGACGCACCAAGTGCGGCCTGTCCGTGCGCCGCCTCCCGTAAAGGTCGTGGTCCCTGCCCTTGCACCGCCCCACCCGTATGGTTCCTACACCGTGTTCTCGGGTGCTTTGGGTATGACGTGATTATCTAAAACACCTTAGTTACCCAAAGGAACTTCTAAAAGAATGGAAGAGGTTGTGATATGAGTCTGCACTAGGGTTGGGCATTGGGCTGGGCCGGCCCGACCCGGCCCAAAACCCGACCCGTATAACCCGACCCAAACCCGAACTCGAAATTTAATGGGCGGGCCGTGGGCCCTAAAATGAGCCCATATTGATTATCGGGCCGGGTTTGGGCCTGAGAAGGCCCAAACCCGTTAGCCCGATAGCCCGACCCATTCTAAAGCAAGTATATTCATATCTAGTACGGTATAATTATATCAATTATATTCATTTTCATTCCAAATACCATGTTCTAACTTTAATATCCTTATTCGAGTGTAGAATAAATGCTTAGACACATTAATAATCATATCCATTAGTGGATTGAGGATATTATTACATTAATATACAAGATTATTACATTAATATGCAAGAATGGAATCTGTGACCTCAAGTGTTACAGCATGTACAACTGTAAGTAACCAATCTGTATTGAGCCATAGTGCCCGCATCTACAATAGAATATATAATGGTGAATTGAATGGTGGTTTAAGTCGCCATATTTTTACCACATTTGTATTTCCAACATACAACTAATGTTAAAATCACAAATTAGTTAGCATGCTTTATAGTTTTAAACATTCACACATGCATAAGAAACAACCACACGAATGCAAGAAGAATGGAAGACATGATATCGGTATACATAGGTGTTAAATTGGGCCGGCCCAACCCCAACCCGACCCATTTTGTTTGGGCCGAGTTTGGGCTTGGGCCTAATTTTTGAAAATAAAATGGGCCTAGGCCCGACCCGTTAACCCATATTCTAAAATGGGCTTGGGTCGGGCCAAGGCGAACCCGGCCCGAGCCCGGCCCATGCCCAACCCTAGTCTACACCCACAACCATCTTCCTGTATGTCAATGTAGGCGCATGTCTTTCTTGTTGATGACCCGGTCTTGGAGATAGTCGTCATCATGTCTGACAACAAAGCGGAAGTTCCATCCCTAGGTGCTTTCAAAGATCCAGCACCCGTCGTCAAAATGGATGGAACAACCAATGAACGGTGGGCCACGCAGTTCATGAGTTTAATGCAATGCAATGGCAAGAAACGCATCCTCACAACAGAAGAGCCACGTGACAAGACTGGGACAAATGCCTCATGGGAGGAAGATGATGCATATGCACGTGTATGGCTATCCGAGATTGTGTCCACAGAGATAACTAATGATATTTTGAGTCAGCCTACTGCAAAGGCTATGTGGGATATTCTCGTCGCTACATACTCTGACAAAGAATAAGTCGAAGACACTGCAGCTCCAGCACGATATCTTCACATCGAAGCAGAATGGTCTCCCCCTTCATACCCTCCATACTTATTTGAGGGGTATGTTTGAGAAGCAACATGGGTACCTTCCCTTGATTGCTACGCCAGAGCGGCTCAAGGCATACAGACACTCTGTGATGATAGGGGTCTTTCTAGCAGCCCTTGATCCTGAGTATGACGCTACTCGAGCCCAGATTCTTACTGATGCTACCATACCTCCGATGGAGGAGGTATATCGCAGATTGAGTAGACTATCTATAATCTTTAATAGTTCTTTTACAGTCTCAGACATCTTCACCTATGGCTGCATCTCGTGGTAGGGGAAGCCCTACACCATATCGTGGTAGGGGAGACCCTAGTCGTGGTAGTGGAGGGGGTGGTTGACCCCATCAATCGTACACCTACTGCCACAGGTCAGGCCATTCTGAGAAAACCCATTATTCTAAGCATGGGTTTCCTGCTTCAGCTCGGGTTGTAGAGCAGATACAACAGGTTGGGAGTCCACCACCGATTTTTGATAAGAGATTTGACGAGCTTGTGGCGTGACTCAGGGAGATTATGCCTACTCCTAGGTCAACCAGCTCTCCTTCAGGATCCTCAGAGGTAGTTGCCTCGGCATCAGCATCTACATCAGGTATATAATATGCCTTTACTAATTGTTACAGGGCAAACTTGTCAAAATAGATCATGGATTCAGGAGCACCACATTATCTTTGTGGTGATAGAGGCCAATTTAGTAATTTTCGTCTGACTCAGCCTGTACGATCTGTTATGATAACGGATGGGACACACTCTCCCATTACCGGACAGGGGGGAGGTGCAGTTGACTCCCGTAATGAGGCTTAAGAATGTCCTTTATGCTCCTCATTTTTCTATGATTTTACTATCAATTAGTCAAATTCCCAAAGATTTACATTGTCGTGGCATATTTGATCCATCTGCTCTTGTGTTTCAGGATATACTTACGGGCAGGGTGATTGGATATGGCCGTGAGCGAGGGGGTCTCTACAAACTGGTGCAATCTTTGTATGTCGGTGCCTCTTCTCTTCGCACTGGATTTGTTTCTCTGTATATATGGCATCTTTGATTTGGTCATCTTCCCTGCAAAAGTTGTGTTTCGTTCTTCCACACATTTATCCCCACTTTACCTTTCAGTGCGAGGCATGCCGGCTTGGGAAGCATCATCAGTCCACTTTCTAGAGTCATCCGAGTCGGAGTAGTCATAGTCTATTTGAGTCAATCTATTTTGATATTTGGAGTCCCAGTCGTATCCCAGTTCATCAGGGACATAAGTTTTATCTTATTGCAGTTGATGAGTTTTCAGGATTGTCTTGGGTCTTTCTTCTTAAGAATGAGTCTGATGTTGGTCTTGTTATTTAGTCCTTTATTGATGAAATAAGGAACATGTATCAGCAAAAGTTAAGTTTATACGTTCAGATAATGCACTAGAATTTTGCACTACTCAGCTTTCTCAATTCCTTAGGTCTTATGGTATCGTGCATCAGACATCTTGTGCATATACTTCCCAACAAAATGGGATGGCTGAAGAAAACATCGTCATCTTTTGGATGTTACCAGAACTCTTTTGATTCAGAGTCGTGCTCCTCATTCGTACTGGGGGATGCAGTTCTAACTGCTTGCTACCAGGTAAATCGTATGATCTCTTTGGTTCTGGGGGAGAAGATACTGTTCTTGATTGCATTTCCCAAGACGGATCTTTCTCACTTACACCTCAAGTTTTCGGTTAAGTGGCTTTCGGTCATCAGATGTCTCCTGGTCTTGACAAGCTCTTTCCCAGAGCTGTCAAATGTGTGTTTGTCGGGTATTCCAATCGTTGCTTCGACCATGTTCGACGAAGGTACTACGTCAATGCAGATGTCACCTTCTTTGAGTTCATTATGTAGTTTTCTCCCACATGTGACAAGCTTATTCCTTCAGAGGATGGAGAAGAGATCTATATGCCTCTACCTCCGATCTCCATTACACCGTCATTATCACATTCTACTCCCCCGCAACCACCGCCACCCCCTTCTCCACCATCACCGCCACCTCCACAATCACCTACTTTCTTAATGTATGTTATGACCATTTGAGTTCTTCTAATGGCACTGGTTATTTGCATGTACAGATTGAGGTGCATGATGTCTTGGATGATATATCTTCAGCAACAGATGAGGATCTAGACATACCTATTGCTCTACGAAGGCAAAAGCGAGTTTACACTATGCATATTCTTGCTTCACATGTTTCCTTGGATCGTCTTTCCAAGGATTTTCAGAGACTTGTTGTGGGATTGTCTGCCATGGAAATAAATACCATGGACCTATCAGGAGGCATTGCAGAGTAGCCATCGACATCTAGCTATGGAGGAGGAGATGGCAACTTTACAATCTCGTGGTGCATGGAGTGTTGTACAGGCTCCACCAGGCGTGTCTGTTGTTGACAGCAAATTGGTGCTTACTGTGAAACACCGAGCTGATTGTACTGTGGATAGATATAAGGCCAAGTTGGTTGCTCGTGGGTTCACCCAAACCTATATGGTTGATTACTAGGACACTTTTTATCATGTTGTGTGTCACTCTATGTTGCAGATTCTTATTATTGTAATTGTGGTACGTGACTGGCCGCATTTCCAATTACATGTGAAGAATGCATTCTTGTATGGCGACCTGCAGAAGGAGGCTTACATAGTTACATGCAACAACCACTAGGGTTTGTTGTTGAGGGGGAGTCCACTATGGTGTGCCGACTTCATAAGGCCATATATAGCCTTAAGTAGAGTCTGAGGGCTTGGTTTCAGAAGCTCTCAGAGTTGATTGAACAGAAGGGTTCGTCAGATCCATTGCAGATCATTCTCTTTTTGTTAAGAGAACTCAGAGATGTACAATTGTTGTTCTCGTTTATGTTGATGACATTATTGTTACTGGCAACGATGAACAGGGTATTCGGGAAGCTAAGGACTTCCTTAGACAACAATTGGTGACCAAGGACCTTGGTACACTACGTTACTTCCTTGGCTTAGAGTTTGCACGAAATCAACAGAGTATGGTTATCACGCAAAGGAAGTATTTACTGACCTTCAATCTGAGACATGCATGACAGGATGTAGACCGACCACTACAACAATGGATCCTGATGCTAGGATATATGATGATGACTCTGAAGAGGTGGATAAGAGACGATACAAAGAGCTGGTAGGGAAGTTGTTATATGTTACTATTACCAGGCCTGATATATCATTTGTTGTGAGCAGAGTCAGTCAGTTTATGGAGCAGCCCAGACAAGCTCACATGGATGCAATTTGCATGATTTTGAGATATCTGAAATCTTCTTCAGGTGCAGATCTTCTTTTCAGAAGAGATACGTCTCTCACATTTATTGAATGTGCATATGCGAATTATGTTGGGTGTCCCAAGGACAGAAAGTCCACCTCAGGCTTCACTGTGTTTGTTGATAGCTCATTGGTTTCATGAGGAGTAAGAAACAAATAGTTGTTGCTCGATCCAACGTTGAATCACAATATAGGGCTATGGCACAAGGGAGTACGGAAATGATGTGGGTCAAGTCTGTCCTGAATGACCTAACTATTAAGATGCATCTTCCTATGCACCTCCAATGTGATAATCAAGCAGCACTATTCATAGCTAACAACCCAGCCTTTCATGAGAGAACAAAACAATTGAAGTAGATTGTCACTAGACTCGTGACTTGATCCAGAAGGGGCTAATCTCCACTACTCATGTGGCTTCAGGCGATCGGATTGTAGACATGTTTACCAAAGCTCTAGCAAGGGGGCCTTTTCGATGTTTTTGTTCCGAGATGAGCATGATAAACATATATGCTCCAGCACGAGGGGGAGTGTTGAGATTCTTATATCTCTAGGACTTTGAGGAATACAACTTTTCATTTTTCCTTTCACACTTCACAGAGACCACATTGAACAATTGTTCTTTTGGGTATACAAACCATTTCCCATACATATATAGGATGCCAAGTCGATACATTGCATTTTAAATTCTGACCATAAAGGTTGGGACCCTTTTGTAATCACTCTCATTTCTTTGATGCTTTATCTGTCATGGTCGTGCTTTTCCAAGGCATTGCATTTAGAAAAATTAAATAACCTGAACAAAATAGACTATCATATGTAAATGATCATTAAGAGATTTAGCGAGGCACTCCAGCCAGTTCTCCGACGAGGAGACTTCAGGTGCAGTTTCAGACTCGATGGTCAGATTCCGAGTCTTCAATTGACTCACACTCCAGCCCGTTCGTCCTCCTCACCTGCACGGCATGAGAAGCAACGTCCTCGACTGCAGCAATGTGCGCGTTGGGTTGATATTGTTCGTAGTGTCCTGTAGCGTTGAGTTGAGTTTATTTCTGTTTGTCCAAGCTGAGCATTGCATGCTCCAACTTGAGGGGGAGTGTTGGAGTATAAGTTGTATGCACCTATTGAGTAGTAGCAGGGTAAATGGATCCTAGAGAAGATCCATTTACCCCATCCTATGTTTAGTCCCATAGCGCCCAATGGTGGGACTTGGAGGCTCTGGGAAGGCTATATAAGGAGCCTCAGACCTCCTGTACTCATTGAGAAAGTCAATAGACAAACACGCCCTATTGGAGGGCTTCTCCCGTGGTTTCATCCCGCTCCTCACGGAGTAGGGTTCCACGTTAAATCCCGCTGTTCTTTCTTGTTATTTATCTTTTCCATGTTTACGCTTCCGCATTATGTTTTTCTACAAAAAGGATACAATAACATGTTGCTGATCCGGTCGTGTCGGATCCCCTTCTTATGGCAACCGATTATCAACTCCGGTCACCCGATGGTTCACGGCCATTCCCTTCGCGGGTTCACCTGGAGGAAATCGATTCATCTTCAGCAACGTCTCCGGATCTATCTCCTGGGACTTCATCGGCCTCGTCTGCGCATACAACTGGTGGTCTTCATGGTGCGTGTAGTGCTCTTGCTGGAGCCTCGGGGAGGGCTGACGCTTCCCTTGCGTTGGGGAGCTCATCTGCATCACGTTTTGGGAGGAGCTACAGAAGGCGTGTTCACTCAAGCCTTGGAGATCCATTGCTGTCTACTTGTCTGTCGCTGCGTGACATGGTGGCGGAGGTCGCAGGCCTCTCTTTTATCGGGGGACGTGCACTGGATTTCTCATGAAGATTTTATCTTGGAATGTTCGAGGGCTTGGGGACTCTGACAGGCAGCGGGTGTTGGGGATGCGTCTTTCCGAGTGGGATTATGACATCGCCTTTATCCAGGAATCGAAGCTGTCAGGTGTGGATGACTCGCTTTGGAGGTCCTTCGGTGCTGGGCCTTTGGATGACTTTCGCTCGTTGGACGCGGTCGGAGCGTCGGGGGGCATTATTTTGGCTTGGCGCTCGGCGAGGTTTTCTTTTTCCTCGATGCATGTTGGTCGACACTCTCTCTCTCTCGGTGGTTTTCTCTCGTGTGGACTCCAATTCCTCCTTTGCTTGCACTTGTATATACGCGCCTTCATGCCATGTGTTGCGGCGGGAGATGTGGGATGACTTACGGGCGGAGGCCTTGGCCTCGCGGCCATGGGGGCCAAGACTTGGGCTCCACCGACTTTAGTGACTTCATTCGGGATTTGGCTTTGGAGGGGCTGGTGCCCAACGACATCTCATATACCTGGAGGAACAATGTCTCTAGATCGAGGATTGATAGGTTCTTAGCGAACGTAAAACTAATGGAGGCTTTCCCCTTATGCGCGGTGTCTTCTTGGTCGCGATCGTTTTCTGATCATAATCCAATCGTGTGGGATTCGGGGGACGATCTTCGTCCACGTGGTCTCTTCCGGTATGAACGATGCTGGCTTTTGGAGCAAAATTTCAAGGAGGTGGTGAAGAATCTTTGGGAGCAGACCTTGTCTGTGGGGTCGGCTGCACGTCGCTTCGATCATAAGCTTGCGGCTCTGAGGAGGGCTTTGGCGACATTCAAAAGGGACACTCGTCTGGCCCGTGTGGCGGCACGGAAGGAGGCGGACGATATCATTTTGCGGTTGGATCGTTTGGAGGGTGCTAGAGAATTGCTTTCGGACGAGCTTTTCGAGCGCAGTGCTGCCACTGCTATCGTCAGAGCGGAGGACAAGAAGCGGGCCATGGAATGGCGTCAGCGTTCACGGATGCGGTGGATTAAGGATGGTGATGTGAATACCACGTTTTCCCATCGGGTGGCCAACAGTAGAAGGCGCTTTAACTCTATCCATTCTCTTATGGTTAATGGCTCCCTCATCCAGGGGGATAGGGACCTGGGTAAGGCTCTTGGGGATTACTTCAAAAATAAGTTTGGCTTCCGTTCCCAGCGTGTTTGGCGTTGGTCCGGCCGAGGGGCGCCATCTATTCTTCCTTCGGATGTTGTGGCCCTGATTCGGTCGTTCTCTTTAGTTGAGCTCAAGGAGGCCGTTTGGGACCTCAACGCGGACGCCTCCCCGGGCCCTGATGGCTTCCCGGTGGCCTTCTACCGTGATTTCTGGGACGTGGTGGCTGATGATGTTCTGGACGTTGCATGTGATTTCTGTGATGGTAACCGTGGCTTCGACAAACTTAACAAGGCCCTTATTGTGCTGATTCCTAAATCAAATACGGTCAATCGCATTGATGATTTTCGGCCAATCTCCATATCCAATGGAATCTATTTAATCATCGCCAAGGCCTTGGCCAGGCGGCTGGCCCCACTCCTTGACTCGCTGATTTCGCCCTCTCAAGCAGCCTTTATTCATAGGCGTCAAATTAGTGATTGCTTCGCAGTGGTCTCCGAGCTGGTGGAGACGTGGAGGAAGTCGTCTACTAAGGGGATTCTATGGAAGATTGACTTCGCTAAGGCATAGGATTGCCTTGATTGGCGGTTCCTGTGGTCGGTCTTGAGGCGGAGGGGCTTCCCGGACGCTTGGATCTCATGGGTTCGGCGTTGTGTGTCTACGGCATCCATGTTCGTTCTTCCTAATGGCTGCCCTGTCGGGGGTTTCTTCCAGTCGAGGAGGGGGGTCCGCCAGGGGTGTCCTCTCGCACCCCTCCTATTTGTGTTGGCGGTTGATGTGTTGCCGCGTATGATCGATGGCGTCGCCACGGCGGGTCTCACCCGTGGTTGCTCTTTGGGGGACTTCAACGTCCCTCTGATTCAGTTCGTTAACGACACTATTTGCTTTATTGAAGGTGGCCCCTCCGAGGTATCTGGTATGGCTACTACTCTTCAGCTTTTCAGCGAGGTTTCGGGTCTCCAGATCAACGGGACTAAGTCTAAGGTGGTCCCTTTCGCTATGCCGCAGACGGAGGTTTTGGAGTGCGGCCGGCTGCTGGGCTCCTCCCCTGGGGGACTTCCCCTTGATTATCTTGGCTTGCCTCTGGCTGTGGGCCGCACCCGGCTTCGCGATTGGAAGGTGGTGGTGGAAAAGATGGAGGTGCGCCTCTCCGGGTGGTGCGCGGCTCTTTTAAGCAGGGACGGGCGGCTGGTACTCCTCAAAGCGATGCTCTCTTCTATTCCAATTTACTTCTTGTCAGTGCGTGGTGTGCCTAAGGGGATTCGGGTGCGGATGGAGAAATGTATGAGGGGTTTCTTGTGGGGAAGGAAGGGCGAGGGGAGCAGGGGGTGCCATTGGTGGGTTGGGGTGAGGTCACGAGGCCCAAGCGGTTGGGGGGCTTGGGTGTGAGGCGCGTGGATGCGGTTAATGAAGCTCTTCTGCTTAAGTGGGTTTCACGGGTTTGGGGGAATGAAGAGAACTTCATGCTGAATATTCTAAGGGCGACGCTGGGCGAGGACTACATGCCCGTTACTTGGGGGAGCTCTCCGCATCACCTTTCTAATTTTTGACGTGGGGTGTTGAATGTCTTTAATCGGAACCGCTCACTTTTTAAACCCATTCTGGGTAGGGGTAACTCTTTTCGCTTCTAGATTGACGATTGGTCGGGCAGGGGTCCTATTAAGGATGCCTTCCCTCGTCTTTTCGCCTTGGTTGATGACAAAGAGGCTTCGGTGGAATCGTGCTGGAGCGAGGGCTGCTGGTGCCCTACGATTATTGCGAATCTTTCAGACCAACGGTTGAACGATTTCCTTTCGTTGATGGGTTTACTTGCGGATGTTAGCAAGCCCACCGATGGCCGGGATCACTGGCAATGGTTGGATGGTTCTTTCTCCACGAGGAAGGCTTACTTCGCTCTTGTTAATAACGCTGATGGGATCGACGCTATTCTTCTGCGTGACTGCAAGTTCTTCTGGGGGCTCAAGTTACCGGAGCGCATTGGTATATTCCTTTGGCTTCTTCGCAGGGGGAGACTCCTTACGCGTGACCGGTGCGCCTCTTTGTTTCCTAATGTCGGGCCAAATTGCGGCCTGTGTGGCACGGAGTGGGAAACCATCGATCATCTTTTCCTTCATTGTGGGCGCGTTCGTGATCTTTGGGCGGACCTTGGCTGGCTCAACACTGCTTCCTGCGCTTCATTCTGCGAGAGCCTAGTGACCTCCACGGGCAGGACTAGGAGGGAACTTGTGGACCCGATTGCACGCTTGTGGTGCATTTGGTTGGGAAGGAATGAGGCTCTCTTCGCGGGCCTGCATTTCTACAGGGAAAATATAGCGATCCTTGCTTTGCGGTTTGTGCATGATTGGTCTCCTGGGTAGGACATCTTTATGTTCCTCGGGTGTTGATGTAGGTTTTTTTCTTTTATATTCTCTTTTGTAGAGACTATTCTCCTTTTCTTCTCTTTTGTAAAAACTCTTCACTCTTTTATTTTAATATATTGGGACGAACACCATCGAGTGTATCCCCCTTTTATTGAGCGTAAAAAAAACATAGGTTATATGGTAACATTTTAAATGAATATTACCATGTGAGAAAAATTCAACTGTCTTTGAAGTCATTTTCATGGTGTCTTTGAAGATGTTAAAAAAATCTGTAAACAAGCTACGGAATGTAATAAACAATATGCAAGAAAATTGTGGACCAATCGAAGTCTACATTGTATCACTGAATATTGTAAAAGTAAAATAGAAACTAAATGATCATCACCTGTGTATCAATGTACAATGTGTTGATTTCTTCGTGAGGCTAGTTCAAACAAATTCATCAATAAAGCTACTATCTATCCATCTATTGATGATCTTCTTTTCTACTAAAATTCTTAACCAAGAATTCATCAAGAAGCCCAACATTAGGCACACTGGCTGAATTATCAGAAGGCAATTTGCGGATACAGTCAAGAATATGTTGAACATCTCGATGAAGCCTATAGAAAAAATTGGGCAGGCATTAGAACAAAATGCAAATACATAAACCATCTAATCCATCGAGAAACACACCAACCACCTGTTCTTGCATTGGGGAGTCTTTATTTCAATATTAGAGAAGGCTTCTGATAGGTGAGAATGGAAAATTTCAACAACTTGTCTGTATAAGAAACAAAGAATTCGTTACACATTCAGCAAAAGGAACTGAAAAACTAGAACAAACGTGTTTAAGAAACAGGCATTGATGATGAATCCTATAAAAAATTCCATAATAAACGAAGACCACCAAATTGGACAATTGAATCGTTCAAGAATCAAGATCATAACAGAGTTTAAGAAATAATAAGATATACAAAGCAATAGGCATTTACACTAACGCAACATGACAAAAAAACTATCATTAGTTGCAGAAAATAGACGGAGCACAGAACATGCATTCGAATGACAACGATAGGATGGTACTTTTTAACAGAAATTTCCAAGTCATCAATTCCAGAAAATTCACATGCACTGGCAGTTAGCAGTTGAAAAGTATACATCTACAATCAAGTGAGAATAAGTGCCCGACGATTCGAGAAATTCCACAAAGAATGTTTACTCGAATATAACATACCTAAAGATTCTATGGACATCTGTATCAAGCAGAATTTGGGATAAAATCCTGTGAAGATAGGATACTTCCTGTAAACAAGAAAAACCTTTAGGATAAAACAAAGAAAGCAAGTCGAGGGAATAACAACAGAGCCAACTCTGGTTTTCTAGATCATATTCATAATATTTAGGGATGGTCTAACATAGTATTTTTTAAAAAATAAGAATGTACATCCAGCAACTTACTTTTGTAACCGCTCGGGCAAACATGCTAGGCTGTGGATCATTATCCTCGGGGTCATTCCAAGTATCAACAATTTGAGGCAACTTGCGAAGGTTTACCAGTAACCTTTCTCTCATTATCTGGACCAACTTAGAGTGTATCTCATCACGATGAACCCTATAGTCCTGGAAAGAAGGTGGTACAAAGAAGATAAAATATGCTTACTGCATGCAATCTAACACAGATCACAGACACAAACACCAAAAACAGATCGAGTGAATGCTTCACTAGCTTAAGGGACAGTATCATATGTAAGAAATAAGATTAACATAATAAAAACTTTACAAAAGTATACAAGCATATGCTTCTATATACTTTTGATATTGCATGTATGCACACCAATTTAAAAAAAAATACACATACACCTATAAACTTGTGCCAGCAAACATGTATGCTGATGGGAGAAACTGAATTGATGCTTTAGACGTACCCGAGGGCTCTCTTATATAGGAGAATAGCCCTGGGTTAATTACATGATAAGTACACTGAGAAAGAAGGAATTAAAATAAGACATACATAGTACGATATTTTATCTTAACACTCCCCCTCAAGCTGGAGCATATATATCTATCATGCTCAGCTTCGACCAACATTTCTGAAAAGGACTTCGTGCTAGAGCTTTGGTGAAGATATCTGTTGTCTGATCTCCTGTAGACACGTGAGTTGTAGATATGAGCCCCTTCTTGATCAGATCTCGAGTGTAATGACAATCTACCTCAATATGCTTCGTTCGTTCATGGAAAGTAGGATTATTTGCAATGAATAATGCGGCTTGATTATCACATAATAGCTGCATAGGAAGAGGAACCTCTATAGAAAGATCAGTCAACACTGATCTAACCCACATCATCTCTGTACTCCCTTGAGCCATGGCTCTATATTCTGATTCTGCACTTGATCTGGCAACAACAGTTTGCTTCTTGCTTTTCCATGAGACAAGTGAGTGGCCAACAAACACAGCAAATCATGAAGTAGACTTTCTGCCCGTAGGGCATCCTGCATAGTCAGCGTCTGCACATGCTATTACCTTCAATGAATTGCCCCTACTGAATAGTAGTCCTGATCCAGGTGAGTTCTTCAGATATCTCAAGATCATATAGATAGCATCCATATGAGCCTTTCTGGGACACTCCATAAATTGGCTAACCTTGCTTACTGCAAACATAATATCAGGTCTGGTGATAGTCACATATAGGAGTTTCCCCAAAAGCACCATGTACCTCCTGCTATCGACTTCTTCAGTGTCATCATCATACAGTTTCACATTTGGATCCATAGGCATCATAGGTTGCTTGCACCTAGTCATACCTGTCTCAGACAAGAGATCCATGACAAATTTCCTTTGGGTCATTACTAGACCCCGATGATTCCTGGCAAATTCTAACCCCAAGAAGTAACGAAGGGAGCCAAGATCCTTGGTCACAAATTCTTTGCCTAGGAACTTCTTGGCTACCTGAATGCCTTGAGCATCATCTCCTATCAAAATAATATCATCTACATAGACAAGAATGGCAATTGTACCTCGTTGTGTCTTCTGAACAAATAGAGTGTAGTCCGCAGTGGACCTCTTGAATCCATATTGCTCAATCAAGTCTGACAGCTTTTGATACCAAGCTCTAGGACTTTGCTTAAGTCCATATATGGCCTTATGTAGCCGGCATACCTTCTGTGACTCCCCCTCAGCAGTAAAACCAGGTGGCTGCTGCATGTAAACCTCCTCGTGAAGATCTCCATATAGAAAGGCATTCTTCACATCGAGCTGAAATAACGGTCAATCACGTGAAACAGCAACTGCTAGTAATATGTGGAGCGTAGAGTATCTCGTTACTGGAGACAATGTGTCCTGATAATCTACCCCCCATATGTCTGGGTGAAGCCACGGGCCACCAACCGTGCCTTGTAGCGATCCACGGACCCATCTGCATTATGCTTAATGGAAAATATCCATTTGCAGCTTACTATGGAAGCACCCTGAGGAGGAACAATAGACCATGTCCCACGAGATGTTAAAGCTGTCATTTCCTCTTCCATCGCCTGACGCCACCTGTTGTCCTGTAAAGCCTCCTTATATGTTCTGGCCTCTGGGTATAGTAGCCACAGAAAGGCCAACAACAAACCTCTTGTACTCATCTGAAAGGTGATCGAAGGAGACATGTGTCGCAATTGGATATTTAGCACATTGACGACGTAGCTTCCTCAGCGCAATAGGAATATCCAGATCGTCCTCCACAGTGTCCTCTACAGTTGAGTCATCCTGTAAAACTGCAGGGCCATCAGTAGAAATCGTGTTATCATGACATACCTCTGGCGTGCTGGATGATGTGGACGGTTGATGAGCAGAAGTGCTAGTAGAAGGCCTGCGCGTGTAAGCAATGGGTAAAAATTTTGACTGAGGTGGTGGTGGTGGTGGCAGTGGTATTGGGAGTTGAGTTTGATTTTCTGGGTCGGCGGATGAGGTAGATGTAGGTAGAGGAACATGTTACCTGTAGGAGAAAAGTACATGATAGACTCAAAGAAGGTGACATCCGCACTCACATAGTATCTCTCATTTGCCGGATCGTAACAACGATACCCTTTTTGAGTACGAGAGTACCCAACAAACACACATTTGATAGCCCTTGGAGAGAGCTTATCACGACCAGGAGTACAATTATGCACAAATGCAACAAACCCAAAGACACGAGGTGTGAGGGAGAAAAGATCCTTCTCGGGAAACGCAATCAAGAAGGGGACCTTTTCTCCTAAAATAGTAGACGGCATGCGATTCACCAAGTAGCATGCAGTGAGAACTGCATCCCCCAAAAAGGAGTGGGGGGCACGACTATGGATCAACAGAGTCCGGGTGACACCAAGAAGATGACGATGTTTGCGTTCCACCACACCATTCTGTTGCGATGTGTAACTACAGGAGGTTTGATGAATGATCCCCTGTGAGCTTAGGAACTCGGACAAATACAGTGTTGAAAACTCTAAAGCATTGTCTGTTCGAATGACTTTGATATTGGTAGAAAAAATGTTATTCACTTCCAGAATGAATTTCCGAATAATAGCACATGCTTCAGACTTTTGTTTTAACAAGAATGCCCAAGATAATCTAGAGAAATCATCAACTGCAAGTCTGCAACCATATAATACCGATGTCCCTGAATATCAGTTACACGACTCGTACCCCAAATATCAAAGTGAAATAGTTCAAAAGGCTGACTACTATGACGACTCGGACGAACAGGAAAAGAAGACCTATGATGTTTCCCAAGCTGACAGGCTTCACAGTCCAATGGAGTACAGGTAGATATCTACGACAAGACATGACACATCTTCTGCAGAGGCAGATGGTCAAAACGAAGATGCCAAGTGAACGGAGAAGTAGATCCTAAGGAAATAGTAGCAGCGCCAACACATGATGATATAGCAAGCTTGTATAAGCCTTTCTGCTCATGGCCACCAACAATCATCCTGCCAGTCAGTATGTCCTGAAACACAAAGGTAGAGGAGTCAAAGATGGCACGACAGTGTAAATCTTTTGTAAGTTGGCTAATTGATAACAGGTTCATCTGAAAATCTGGTGCATGTAAGACATTCTGACGACTCAACGAAGATGTCAAGGTGATCTCCACCTGACCAACAATGGGTAATCGAACCCCATTGGCAATGACCACAGAGCGTCCTGGGGTAAGTGCTCTGTAGGTAGTAAATTGTCGTTTGTTGCCACACATATGATGAGATGCTCCGGAATCCACTATCCAGACTGTCAGGTCTGAGCAAGTAGTATTGGTGAGTGCAGAAGGGGTACCTGATGAGCTAGAAGATGCTCTGGCTGAAGTTGTCGCATCCGTTGAAGCTGGAGACAAAGGCGATGGTGTAACGATCATATCACGAAGGCATGAGACGACATCATCAAGGTGAGCTGCTGGAAGATGTGTGGTTGTAGCCTCAGTCTGCTCTGCAACCCGTGCATAGGCTGGATACCCATGCTTATGAAAGCACGTCTCCTCAGAGTGGCCTGGTCGGTGGCAGTGAGTACAGGGGCCACGATGTCTGCCTCCCCCTCGACCGCGAGGTCCACATCCCCGAAATTGTGACGCTCCTCCTCGGTCACGAGTGGCAGCCATAGCTGTAGGGGTAGGCTGGACTGTAGATGTTGACGCAGTAGTAATCCTGCTCAATCTCTTATATACCTCCTCCATAGGTGGAATGGACTCACCAATCAGAAGTTGAGTACGAGCAGCATCATACTCTGGATCAAGGGAGGACAGAAATACACCAGTCATTGTTGCAATTCTGTAAGTCTGCTCTTGCTCTATACTTGCAGTGATTGACATGAAGCTATGCAGTCTCTCGAACATGCCCCGTAGATGCGAGAAATGTGCATGTAAGGGCTTCCCATTCTGTTTCGTAGAGAAGATATCGAACTGTAACAGGAGAATCTTGCTTTCATTCTTGGATTGCCCATATGTTGCAGCCAGGATATCCCACATAGCCTTAGCTGTAGGTTGGCGTACAATATCATTTGCAATCTCCGTTGCCAGTGTCCCTGAAAGCCAAATACGGGCATATGCATCATCTTGCTTCCATGTCGCATTTGTTCCAGTCTTGTCCTCGGGCTCGAATTCTGTCAGAATGTGCTCCTTATTGTGGCATTGCATAAAGGTGCGGAACTGCATAGACCATAGTTCATAGTTGGTCCCATCCATCTTGATTATAGGGGTTGTACCTTTGAAGGCACCCGAGGATGTAAACACGTCACCCTTGTTGTCTGACATGATTAATGAAGAGCCTAGGACCGACATCGATAACCACGTAGGCGGTCTACACAATTATATGAGAGGAAGGTTGTATGTGTAGACTCATACAACCATCTCTAGGTTTTGTTGAACCGCCGACCCTAGTTCTGTACCTCCGGGAGAGGTCGGCTAGACCCGCAGTTGTTGTGAAGATACCTAGGACCCGTCGGAGCACGACACGGTGATGCTAGTGCCGCTAGAATCTGTGCGCGCCCAACAGAGGAACCTCGCAGGGCCTCAGGGGCTTGGAAGGGGTTGCGCGGCTTCTGTAGGGCAGCGCTGCACCTCTTGGGAAGTCAGGTCAGCACCTGGAGTGGCGCACGACCAGCGAGAGGGACCGGAGGGATGCCTCGAGGCGATAGGGGCGGCACCTGGAATGGCACAGGAGACCGCCTGTAGGCGGGGTGACGCCTGGAGTGGCGCCGAAGGCCGTCTGGAGGCGGGGCTACAACTAGCTACGCGCGGAACCACCTGTAGAGGTGGGGCGACGCACGGCGATCCCCGGGCGGGCCGCCTGGGTGGTGGTAGGGAAGCGCAGGGGCGGCGGATGGGAGAGAGGCGCCCAGGTGGGGGGGCGGCGGGTTGAGTTGTTTAGGGTTAGGGTTTTGGGTGGTGGGTAAGGAAACCCCGGTCTAGGACCGTTGCTCCGATACCATGATGGGAGAAACTGAATTGATGCTTTAGACGTACCCGAGGGCTCTCTTATATAGGAGAATAACCCTGGGTTAATTACATGATAAGTACACTGAGAAAGAAGAAATTAAAAAAGACATACATAGTACCGTATTTTATCTTAACATATGCACACATCAATTTTTCATTCACTAATGACTTTTCTTTTGAAAAGCTATGGGAGAAGTACCGAGTTGGAACCCACCACTAACGCATTAAATAAAAACATCAGTGTACAAATGTCCAGGTTGATATGAGAACATTGTTATGCTCAATAACATTCTCAGTGTAGAACTCTGACCGAGGAATATGAGTTCATTCCTGGAACACCAAATTGCCCGACCCATGGGAGTCCCCACAAACCGAGCGGATGGAGGTCTAGAAGGAAGCCGATATGCTCGACCCAAGCCAGGGATCGCCATATCACGATATATCGTCGATATATCGGCGATATATCGGTATCGACAGGTCACCGATATATCGCCGATATGGATATATCGGGTATCGACATCTCAAAATAGAACAATGGATACAGGATGTCGGCGATATGCGTCGATATATCGCCGATATATCGGCGATATATCGGTATCGACATTGTATCGATATGATGTCGATATCGATATGTCCTTCATTGACCCAAGCCAAGAGATACCTGCTCTCTCCCAGTCCTCAGAAGAGTGAATGTAGCCGAAAAAAAGGTGATACATGTCCTCCAATGCATCCTCGCATCTTGAGCACACATCTCCCATCCTCATGATCCTATATTTGTCGGCTTTTGTCAATATGCGTCCATGACTCACAAGCCATAAGAAACCTTGATGCGTTGTGGGATCATGTCCTTCTAAATTATACCACAGCCAGTTGCAGCTCCTCATGTATCATCTCTCGAGATGCCGTGAAAACTCTGCAAGCTTTCTTCACCGAAAAGGCCTACCTACCCATCTCCAGAGACCCTTCCTCCTGACGGTATGTCTGCTTCCTCTAACTCTTGGCACAACTCCATGAACTCCCCCTAATGTTGCTCGGAAGAATCCGCAACAAAAGGAGGTGCCCAAGTACCGTCCAGTCTAACCTATGTCAGGAGAACATAATGGTCCCTCGTGAGCGCAAATAACCTAGGGTACTAATAACATAGTGCACCTGATATAGCCTGATCATCTAACAAAACTTTGAAAATACACTATTGTCGACCACCGGCCACAAGAAGCTCGCAAACTCAAAAAGGAGACTGGATATATTGCGCAACAACAATGAAGGGGACTAGATGTCCATGTGAGATCTAGCAATGTCAAGCCTGACATCATAGATACTACGCAAGAAACATACCAAGTATTCATTCTCGTCCCAAATCTTGATAACCCGCTTAGCTAGGATGGCCTTATCCATATGCTCAAGCTTCAGAATGCCAAGAACACCCTCCCTCTTTGGCCTAGTCACCATATTCCAGTCCAGTAGATGTATGCCTCCTTGCTCATGCATGGAGTCCACCCCAAAAAACCTTGCATCAAGAATTCCATCTTCTTTCTCACGCCAATTGGGAGCAATCTGTTGTAGCATAAAAATATTGGGATGACAACAAGGACATGCTTGAGAAGAATGAGGAAATATCCCAATTCGTATGCGAGATTCATCATCACTGCTAAAACGTTGACAACAATCACAAAGGGAAGGGGCAATATGGGTACCCCTAGTGAACACCCCATTGGGGTTGAAAGAAACCACCTTCCAGATGTCCATTCACCATTACCAAATGTTAGAAAATAGAGAATGTGGAAGAGGAATGATAAACAGAGCATGAACCAGAAAGATAAAACATGAAGAACACAAAAGATTTTCACGTGGAGCCCTACTCTCTAAGGAGTGGGATGAAACCACCAGAGAAGCCCTCAAAGGGTCGGATATTGCATTCCTTTTTCTCAATGGATACATGAGGTTCGGGGCTCCTTATCTAGCCTCCACGGAGCCTCCAAGTCCCACCACTGGTGGATGTGAGACTAAACATATGGATAGGGTAAATGGATCCTCGAGGTATCCATTTACCCATCTACAACATAATAGGCAGACAACCAAATACTCCAACACACCCCCTTAAGCAGGAGCATGCAATGCTCAGCTTGGACAAACAGAAAGAAGCTCAACTCACGCTACAAGACACTACGAACAATATCAACTCAACGCATACAATTGTCGGTTGCTGTTGAGGACGTTGCTTCTTATGCCATGCAGGTGAGGAGGACGAACGGGCTGGAGTGTGAGTAATTGAATCTCCTTGTCGGAGAGCATGTGCTCTGAACTACGCCTATTAGAGTCACTCCAACTGGAAATGAGTCTCCTTATCAGAGTACTCTAACCCGCCACAATAATGTGGATAACTGCTCCATCTCTGAAAGGGCCGAATTGAAAAGGCTGTGGAAGTGCAATCCTCGGCGGAGTCCACGGTCGTTAGAGAATGGAGTCTGAAAAGGTCTTCTAGTCGGAGAACTGGGTCTCTCCCATCTAGCACAAAGAATGGAACTCTACTCTGGAGTACTTATGATACCACATGAAAACCCTTGCCAACATGGCATAAGAATGGCCTTCTACTCTGGAGTCGATATGGCTCACATGAAAACATTGGCCGACAACAACAAGAAAAGATGGGGACCATTACAAAAGATGGCAAACATCTACACATCTGAAAAGACCATATACATGTGCGTGTCTGAAACTAAAGACTCAGAAACAATCAGACGTTGAGTCTGAATATCTGAACTGTAGAGTATGGAAATCTAATCGGTATGGATCTGACATCTGAATCTGGAATCTGAAATCTCGAGAAGACTTGTGACTCTACATAATACTCCTCCTTTCTCCCATACTGGTCGGAATGACAAACATCGACCACGTTGGGAGAAGATAATAACATGGGGAACATAACATGAAAACAATAAGCCGAACTCACAAATATTTTTTTCCTTCGGCCTTTTTTTTTAAATTTCTTCTTCCTTTTTTTCTCGGCTATTTCCATTTTTCAGTATCCATTGCACAATTTTTTTTGAAATCATTTTTTGAAACATTTTTTAAGTTGTTAATTTTTTTACGGCTTTCCTTTTTTGTTACATACTTGCATATGGCTTTTTATGAACACACCTTTTTCTCGAAATAAAGGGGGAGTGTTGGGGAAGACCTCGCCGCTGCGAGAGGTTACGATGGAGAGGAGGTGGAGTGCTGCCTCGATCTGGAAAAGCTTCATATCACCGCCATCTTTGACTCTTCGATGAGGAGTTGTGGTTTGGCGAGCGCTTCCTGCACCAGGGCTGACGAGGAGCATAGGGGCTCCGCCTACGGCACATGTGCAGGAGAACATGCCACCTGTGTGTTTGGGCGAGTGCATGGTGCGCGTTGCGTGGCTGCAGCGGCTTCGCGCTAGGCTCTATCGCACGCAGATGGAAAAAGATCTCGTCATTCGCCTTGTGTGCGTGAGGATGGGAGTTCACGCCTGATGTTGAAGCCTCTGCCAGGGGCTGAAGGCTGGAGGGTTGCGCATGAGAGGTCGATGCCCTAGAAGTGATAGGGCACCTCCACAGACAGGAGGAGGCGCAAGGAGCAAGATGGGACTTCAAGACCTCTACCCGGGAGCTCTCCATCTGCGATGAACTTGGATTCTGTGACATAAAGCTCGAGAATGTTGCCTTTGCCTGGAGAAAGGATGGCAACGCAGGAATATGTTGAGAACTGCCGCAACTGCCCAAAAATAGGGTTTTGAAAACCTTAGAATACATATCTCAAATCGAGCATATCTTGAACAATAGATGAACTTGAACCAAACCACGTATAAATCTCCAAACAAAATATGAATAACTCGAATCTCGTATAGATCAAGAAACATAAAATCCTCGAGAATCAAACCCGCTCTGATACCATGTTAGAAAATAGAGAATGTGGTAGAGGAATGATAACCACAACATGAACTAGAAAGATAAAACATGAAGAACACAAAAGATTTTTACGTGGAACCCTACTCCCTAAGGAACGGGATGAAACCACGGGAGAAGCCCTCAAAGAGGTGGATATTGCATTCCTTTTTCTCAATGGATATAGGAGGTCTATGGCTCCTTATATAGCCTCCACGGAGCCTCCAGGTCCCACCACTGGTAGATGTGGGATTAAACATATGGATGGGGTAAATGGATCCTAGAGGTATCCATTTACCCATCTACAACATAATAGGTGCACAACCAAATACTCCAACGCCAAATAAAAGGTTATCGTAACACATCTCTTCATCCATATAACACATCTCTCTAGGGACCCTCGATCACAGAGAGAAGACCACAAAAAGCGCCAATCTACAAAGTCATATGCCTTTAAAATGTCGATCCTCCATGAAAGGCCCTTAGTCCTTCCTTTTCCAATCAATCACCATCTTAGATGCAAGGACAAGACTATCTACCATATTCTTTCCAGGTATAAAAGCAACCTGCTCTAGAGAGATAATATCTTGCATGACACTATGAAACTGACTTGCAAATACCTAGGCGATGATCTAGTAGACCGCATTAATGAGAGAAATCCGCATAAATTCCTTCACCCACGTGGACAACTACTGCATGGGTAACAGGAAAGCAAGGGCTCCATTGATGCACTCAAAACCATAATCGCCCAATCTGAATTTATAAAGGACCTCCATCATATCTGCCTTAACAACTTCCCAAAATTCTATGTAAAACAATACCGAGAAACTGTCTAGACGAGGACCTTCCGCATTCAGATGGGACAATGCTACCCTAATCTCTCACTCTTCAATATCAAAACAAGCAAGTTTTCTGGCTAGCTTTCACATATAGGTGAAGTCCCTAAACCTCTCCAGGCCAAGCTACTTCAAGTAGACCTATTCGCATAACTATAGTAGTCACTTAGGGCCCATTCCACTTCTTTGTCACCCTGGTAAGTCACCACATTAACTATTACATTGTGGACATAGTTCTCACGACGTCTTCCACTAGCCACGGAAAGAAAGAATGTAGTGTTAAAGACACAGACTAAGACACCGTTTTCTTGATCTTTGCCTCTACTCAACCTTTGCCTTCCTGTAATGATGAATAAGTGGATGATTTTCTCCTCCAAATCTTGGCCATGAGTTCTCGATTGTCCTTAACGGTGTCCAATCTAGAGACCTCTCTTTGAGCATCATCCCTTCCAATCTGACATTGAGTCTCAATAGATTTTGCATACTCCACCAATAGATTCTTAAGTTCCTTCAACTTATAGGTGAGACGAGTTATGGCCAATCAAAGCAAGTTGCAATTCTCCAACAATCTTCCACCATGCTCCTAAGCCGTCTTCCAATAGTCAAGAGCACTCCAATCGGAAGAAGTACCGAGGCCTGGAACCCTCGCCAGAGTCCCACAATAGAGATGCATGATCCGAATGCGAGCTGGGAATGGCTTACACGTGGTTAAATGGAAGAGCGGTAGAGCTGCCACAGATAACAAGAATCGGGATATTCTGGATCTTGATTTCGAATTCCTCCAAGACTAGTAACTCGTCGCATTGTCAATGATCTCCAGCTAAAGCTCCGTCAAATGTGATGCAAGTGTCGGGGAACTAGGATCCTCACAACCATCCTCTTTTGTGCAACGTCAAGTTGAAACTGCCACCAATAATCTAGTTGTACCCCAAAAAAGTTCATTAACAGAGCAAAGGTCCTCAAGGAGCTCACAATACAATGCCACGTCCGTGGGGTCATAAACATTAGTGCATGATAGAACTGACATCCATCCACATTCTGCCTAAGAAGTAATGAGAGCAAATGGCCGCAATGCATGTTCATGTTTTCCAACGTAAAATTGTCCGCATTCCAGCCAGTAATCAAATGACCAGAAGCACCAACCGAGTCAACTAACCCAAATTCGGTCAACCGCTACCTTACAATATAACACCACAGCACATCAGTCCAGGAACTAATCTTGGTTTCTTGGAGCATCATGATATCCACCTTCCACTCAAAAAGAATATAGCAAGGAACCCTCCAATTCTTGGGTGTTCCCAAAGCCCTCACATTCCATGATAACATGATCATTTGGAAACAAAAATGAATCCCCATGGTAGAAGAATGCCTAAACAATTAGTTATTTCTCAGCAAAGATCAGTATCTAGCTGGGCAATCGACTCTACAATCCCCTCCTCTGACCCAGACGGAACTGAGATGCATCTCGATCCACCCTGACATCTGATCATCACTCTTTCTCCTGGCCCATGCTAACCAAGGGCGGGACCACCTCAATGTGGTGTGGTTTCTTGCAGGCGTACACCTACAGTCTGCTCTAAGCATCTGAATTGGTTTCCATAAGAACTAAATTCTGGTTTTTTCCCCACGTCCAAGCGAAAATTCCATCTCCAATTAACCGCCTTCCAGTAGGTTTGAAGACCCAATCCTTGGGAGAGAACCTACTAAGGCGTTTCATGGGAATCACACCCACTGGGGCCAACTTCCTCCAAGAAGGATGCACACCTGCCAAAAGTGAAGCCCCCTCACAAACTCCCGGCTTCCGAGACGTACAGGTTAGAAACACTCAAAGCATCCTCCAGTGTCACAATCCTTCTCCACCAACCAACTGTTGCCAAGTAGTGCAATAGATCCTCTATCTTACCCTATTGATGCAAAAGCTCAAGGGATAAGGAGTGGTTCTTCGCCCTTGAGCCTTTGGAATGCTAATAGATCCTGAGTATGGCCATCTGAGTTCTCTACACCAATGGGTTTAGCCTTAACAACATGAAATGGGCACGCCTCCTGCTCGAATGGATTAGTTGATACTAGAAATGTCCAAAAAAGTAAACGAAAAGAGTTATCCTTAATCCTTATGTGGACCCTTGAGATGGGTGCCCTTTAGCTGGTCCAAAGATGAGTCATTGACATCACTCATCAAGCAATCAATATCACTCACTACGAATATTGAACATGTTCAATTAGTTGAGCTGACAACTCTACAGACTGAAAGAAGTGTAATGCTCTCACCAAAGCTACATAACATCGGAGGGCAAGATGTTTTTCTTCAAAGACTTAAGATAGAGATATCATTGTTGTCAGCCTCGCAAATTTGGAAGCCCTACATTCTTAAACTTACACCCCATGTACCCATCAAAACGTATCCAATAACTATGATACTATAATGACGATCACACCCTCTCTCCGCAAGTCATTATTCTCACATTACCTATACCACCCCCACGCTAAAAAAAACTCCACCGACAGTTTTCTCAACGAAAGCAATGTTGACCTAAGCTTGGCAAAGGCCTTTACAACCACTCTTCATTATTTAAGCAATCCTAATCTAATCAGGCCTTATCTGTCAAAATAAAAAATTCATTCATTTTGGTTCACCATGATCACAGTTCTACCAAAGACAATATCGTGTCCCGCTTCACAATCACAATAAAATACATCTTTAAAATATTATGCATCCCGATTTCTGAAGAGATATTAGATCAGTGTGCGGGAATGGGCATGAAGATAGCTCATTTCCGTTTGCATTAGTTTGAATGATTTGGTATGCCAGGAATGAAGTCATTTTTGGGGGGCAAACATTCTATATGGAAAATGTAATCGAGCATTGTAGGACACTTTGTATATCATGGAGAGAGTGATGTGATGTAACCCCAAGCATTGTATCTCTAACCTTTATACACTTACAAATACACTGAGGTGAATCCCAACTTGGGATTTCACCCTTCTTTTTAAAAAAACATTATGCACCCCGCTAAACAACCAAAAACTAGAGAAATAAAAGAGTACAGAACTAAAGATGACCACATATCATAGGAAGAAGGTAGCAAACGTGTACAAAAAGACTGCACAAAAAAACTACGGATAATTCAAAAGAAGAGGATAATTGGATATATTCCATCTTCGTCAACAAAAGTCGATCGTCGACTCAAGGGGGCTCTGATACCTAACTATTGAGGTTCTTATAACTAGTAGTCTTTATTTATATTGTTTATTTCTCCTGCCTTGTTTCCCTTCGAGCTTTTCTCCTATAAAAGAGAGCTCTATGGTTAGATGGAATACAACTTCTTTTTGCACCTTCAACATGGTATCAGAGCGAAGGACCTAGACCGGAGCTTGACCTAACCCTAGCCCCTCCCTACCAAGACCTCGCGGGTTGAAGTCGCACATTGCAACCCTTGCACGCCCTCCCTCGCGCGCTCCTCTCCACACACGCGTGACTCCTTACGCGTGATCTCGAGGACCGCCTCCCTGCTTGGGCTACCGCCACCTCTTCTCTAGGGTTGTCGCCGCACCTCATGACATGCACCATTCTCGGATTGTAGGTGATTCTCACGACACCCCTTGCAGGCCACAGTTCCTGCCACCCCTTGCTGCTACGACTAGTGCCACCTCACCGCATTCTCACGGGCTCTGTCACAGTCCCTTGCTGCTTCTGCCTATATCAGTCTCAATTTAGGTCCCTTTTTGGACCCCTAGGGTGTGAAGGGATCGTCTAAAACACCCTAGCAACCCAAAGGAACCTTCAAAGAATGGAAGAGGTTGTGGTATGAGTCTACAATCACAACCATCTTCCCATATGTTTGTGTAGACATAAATCTTATTTGTTGTAGTCCCAGACTTGGTGATATTTGACATTATGATTGACAACAAAGTTGATGTTCCATCCATGAGGGGATTCAAAGGTCCAACCCCCATCGTCAAGATAGATGACACGAACTATGAATTGTGGGCCATGCAGTTCATGAGTCTGATGCAGTGTAATGGCAAGAAACACATCCTCAAGGTGGAGGAGCCAAGTGACAAGACAGGGATAAATGCCTCATGGGAGGCAGATGATGTCCATGCACGGGTATGGCTCTCCGGGATGGTGTCTGCAGAGATAGCAAATGATATATTGAGTCAGCCTACTGCAAAGGCTATGTGGGACATTCTCGTTGTGACATTCTCTCCAGCGAAGAACGGGTCGAAGATACTACAGCTCCATTATGATATCTTTACATCGAAGCAGAATGGTCGACCCCTTCATACCCTCTATACTTCCTTGAGGGGCATGTTAGAGAAGCTACACAGCTACATTCCCTTGTCTGCTACGCTAGAGAAGCTCAAGGCTTGTATAGATTCTGCGATGACTGGGGTCTTTCTAGCAGCCCTTGATCCTTAATATGACTCAGCTTGTGCCCAGATTCTTACAAATGCTACCATACCTCCCATGGAGGAGACATATCCCAAACTGAGTAGGTTGTCTATCTCCTCTGGTGGTAATGTGCAGTCTTAGACAACATCAGCTATGGATGCATCTTATGGTAGGCGGGACCCTACTCCATATCGTGGTAGGGGAGGATCTAACCGTGGCAGAGGAGGGGGTCGATCGCGTCAGTCGTGCACCTTCTGTCACAGGACTAGCCCCTCTGAGGAAACCTGCTACTCTAAGCATGGGTTTCCTACTTTCGCTAAAGTTGCAGAACAGACTCATCAGGTTGGGAGTTCTTCTCCGGTTATTGATAAGAGATTTGACGAACTTGTGACCAGACTCAGGGAGATCATGCCTACTCCAGGACCATCCAACTCTCCTTCAGGACCTCAGAGGTAGTTGCCTATGTTGTTGCGTCTTCTTCAGGTATAGTATATGCCTTTACTAGTTGTTACAGGGTTGATTTGTCAGAATGGATTATGGACTCTGGTGCATCCCATCACCTATGTGGTGATCGAAGTCAATTTAATGCTTTTGGTCCAACACAGGCTGGACGATCTGTGGTGATAGCAGATGGATCGCATTCTCCCATTACTGGGCAGGAGAAAGTGCAGCTAACTCATGTGATGAGACTTCAGAATGTTCTTGACTTCAGAATGTTCTTTACGCTCCTGAGTTTTCAATGAACTTATTATCTATCAGTCGAATCACCAAAGATTTACATTGTTGTGTCATTTTTGACACATCTGCTCTTGTGTTTCAGGACATTCTAATGGGTAGGGTGATTGGTACTGGTCGTGAGCAAGGAGGTCTCTACAGACTGGTGCCATTTCCGTATGTTGGTGCTTCTTCCATTCGCACTGGGTCTATGTCTCCCTACATATGGCATCTTCGGTTTGGTCATCTTCCTCTGCAAAAGTTATGTCATGTTCTTCCATAGATTTCTCCTCGCTCTACCTTTCAGTGTGAAGCCTGCCAGCTTGGGAAGCATCATCGATCTACTTTTCAGAGTCGTCGGGGTCGGAGTAGTCATGCTTTGTTTGAGTTAATTCATATTGATATTTAGGGTCCAGTCGTGTCCCAGATCATCAGGGGCATAGGTTTTATTTGGTTGTTGTTGATGAGTTTTTAAGTCATGGGTCCTTCTTAAAAACAAGTCTGATGCTGATCATGTTATTCAGTCATTTATTATTGAAATAACGAACATTTTTTCTGCAAAAGTCAAGTTTATACGTTCTGATAATGCACTTGAATTTTGCAATACTCAGCTCTCCTAATTCCTTAAGTCTCATGGTATTATGCATCAAACATTTTGTGTTCATACTTCCAAACAGAATGGGGTAGCTGAGCGAAAGCACCGTCATCTTTTAGATGTTACCAAAACTTTTTTAATTCAAAATCGTGCTCCTCATTCGTATTGTGGGTGTTAGAGGAAAAGAGTCTTCGTTATTATGTTGAGAAAAACCCTAGGCTCTCTTATATAGAGAGAGGCCGTAGGGGTAAATTACACAGATGTCTAAGTAGAATAGAGAAATAGAAACTGGGTACATCAACATATAATAATAATAGAAACTAACTATCTCTACACTCCCCCTCAAGGTGGAGCATAGATGTCGATCATGCTCAGCTTGGATGAACATCTCTGGAAAGGTCCTCTGAGCAATGGCTTGGTGAATATATCGGTAGTCTGATCCCCTGAGCTAACATGGGCCGTGGATATCAATCCTCTCTGGATTAGGTCCCTGGTGTAATGGCAGTCAACTTCAATATGCTTGGTCCTCTCATGGAAGGCTGGATTGTTGGCAATGAACAACGCTGCCTGATTGTCACATTGGAGCATCATCGGTAGAGATACGGCCACATGTAAATCTTCTAATACTGAGCGAACCCACATCATTTCCGTACTGACCTGAGCCATGGCCCTATACTCAGATTCAGCACTGGACCTGGCCACAACAGTTTGTTTCTTGCTTTTCCAAGAAACCAAGGAGCCACCAACAAACACTGCAAACCCTGAGGTTGATTTTCGGTCCTTAGGACAACCTGCGTAATCTGCATCTGCACATGCTGATACAGATAAGTCCGTGCCCTTTCTAAATAGCAGCCCTGAGCCTGGAGAAGTCTTTAGATACCTCAGTATCATGTGTATAGCATCCATGTGAACCTGTCTTGGCTGCTCCATAAACTGACTCACCCTGCTAACTGCAAACTGGATGTCTGGGCGAGTTATGGTGATGTAGAGGAGTTTTCCCACCATCTCTCTATATCTCCTCTTATCCACTTCATCAGTATCATCATCATATATCTTCATGCTGGGATCCATGGGGATGCTAGATGGTTTGCACCCATCCATACCAGTCTCAACCAGGAAGTCAGTAATGTACTTCCGTTGTGTCATCACCAAACCATGTGCATTCCTTGCAAATTCCAACCCCAGAAAATATCTTAGGGTTCCAAGATCCTTTGTAACAAACTGACTACCTAGGAATGCCTTCGCCCTTGCTATGCCCTGAGTATCATCTCCTGTAACAAGAATATCATCCACATAGACCATTATGACAACCGTACCTGCCGAGGACTTCTGGACAAATAACGAATGGTCAGCATTGGACCTCTTAAATCCCTGGTGCTCAATTATATTGGATAGTTTCTGGAACCACGCCCGTGGACTCTGTTTAAGTCCATATATTGCCTTGTGAAGTCTACATACCATATGCTTCTCCCCCTCAGCAGTAAACCCAGGTGGCTGCTGCATGTAGACTTCCTCCTGTAAGTCCCCGTACAGAAAGGCATTCTTGACGTCTAGCTGATAAATACTCCAGTCTCGAACCACTGCAACAGACAGAAGGATACGGAGAGTCGTGTGTCTCGCAACTGGAGAGAATGTATCCATGTAATCAACGCCATATGTCTGTGTAAATCCTCGGGCAACCAAGCGTGCTTTGTACCTATCCAATGTGCCATCCGCATGATATTTGGCTGTGAAGACCCATTTGCAGCTGACAACTGATGCATCAGGTGGTGCAGGAACCAAAGACCATGTGCCACGGGACTGCAGGGCCTCCATTTCTTCCTCCATAGCTCGTCTCCAGCATGCAGTTTTCAGGGCTTCCTGGTATGTCCGTGGTATGTCCACAGAAGACAAAGCTGTGGCAAACTGCTGGAAATCACCTGTGAGTCGGTGAAAGGAAACCTGGGAAGCAAGTGGATATGATACACACTGTCGTCTCGGTTTCCGAAGAGCAATCGGAACATTCAGATCACCGTCTGTGTCCACCTGTAAGGAGTCATCCTGCATATGAACCGAATGTGACCCATCATTAGTTATATTATCCGAACATACCTGAGGCTTAGTGATTGGCGGAGCTGTCGGCTGAGCAGGACCTGAGCGACGCGTAGTGATGAGGAAATGGTGAGACGATTTGCCGTGGAGGTGGAGGTGGTGGTGGAGGTGGTGGTGGTGCTGGCATAGGAACGGACACAGGAGATGTGTTAGGTAAAGGACAAGTAGGTGGTGGTGGAACCAAAATATCATCAGCGGTGGTGGAGGGTACCATTCTGTCTCCAGCTGGCGAGAAGTACATGACCGACTCGAAGAAAGTGACATCCGCACTAACAAAGTACCTTTTGGTAGTAGGATCATAACACCGGTATCCTTTCTGTGTTCTGGAATACCCAACGAAGACACACTTGACTGCTCTTGGAGAGAGCTTGTCAAGTCCAGGAGAAAGACGATGGACAAAAGCCACAGCACCAAAAACACGAGGTGGTAGTGAGAATATCTCCTTGTCAGGAAAAATAAGCGAAATGGGGATCTTCTCTCCAAGGACAGAGGATGGCATTCTATTGACCAGATAGCATGCAGTGAGGACAGCATCCCCCCAGAAGGAAATAGGAGCACAACTCTGAATCAATAAGGTACGAGTGATATCCAAGAGATGACGATGTTTTCTTTCTGCCACCCCATTCTGTTGGGATGTATATGGGCAGGTGGTTTGATGAATAATACCCTTTGATGACAGAAACTGAGAAAGAACACGTGTACAAAATTCCAGGGCATTATCAGTTCGAACATATTTTACAGAAGACGAAAAAACATTCTGTATTTCATTAATCAAGTTTTGAATAACATCGCCGGCTTCAGACTTATTCTTCAGAAGAAAAACCCAAGAGACACGGGAAAAATCATCAACTACCACAAGATAGAACCTGTGCCCCTGATGATCGGGCACACGACTCGGACCCCATATATCTATATGCAACAACTCAAAAGGGGAGCTACTGCTCCGACTCTGACGACCTGGGAAGCTCGACCTGTGATGCTTTCCCAACTGACATGTTTCACAACGAAACGACGAACTTGGAGAGATCTGGGGTAGAAGGTGGCGCATCTTCTGGAGCGGAAGGTGACCAAAACGAAGATGCCAAATGTATGGTGACACTGGTCCAGCAGAGTGAGTGGAGATGCCAGCATAGGAATCCCGGACCAGCCGATATAGACCGTTCTGCTCAGAGCCACAGCCAATCACCTTGCCCGTGAGTATGTCCTGAAAAATAAGAGAAGATGGGTCAAATATAGCGCGACAATTCAAGTCCTTTGTAATCTGACTAATAGATAATAAATTCAGGGAGAACTCAGGGGCATATAAAACATTCTGTAGCTGCATGGTGGAGGATAAGAAAACCTCCCCCTGACCAACAAGGGGTGAGTAGGAACCATCTGCTATCTGTACTGAGCGACCTGGAGGAATAGCCCTGTAGTCTTGTAGTCTTCCTCTATCTCGACACAGATGATGTGTAGCTCCGGAATCTATAACCCAGTCAGATATATCATGTGAAGATATGAAGGCTGAAGAGCTACCTGAGGAACTGGCTGCAGCGGATGAACTGGCTGAGGCTGTGGCAGCAATATCTGACGAGCCACCAGATGAATCACCAGAAGACTGTGGCATAATATCACGAAGACGAGCCACGAGTTCATCAAATCTATGATCTGCCGTAGACGGTAATGGAGACTGTGAGTGCTCCGCAACCCGTGCCGATGCTGGGAACCCATGCTTTGAGTAGCATGTCTCCTCCGAGTGTCCAGGTCTGTGACAATACGTGCATGTCTGACTGACTCGACCGCCTCTTCCATGAGAGCCACGGCCACGTCCACGACCACGCCAAGAAGGTGGTCCACCTCTCCCACGCGAAGCTGCCATCGCAGATGGGGGTGGAGTAGATGAGCTGGAGGAAACTGGGATACGACTGAGCCTCCTGTAGACATCCTCCACCGGAGGAATAACTGCATCGGCTAAGATCTGTGACCGTGCAGCATCATACTCAGGATCGAGGGCAGCAAGTAGAACACCCACCATGGTGGCGTTCCGGAACGTCTTCTGCTGCTCTGGAGTAGCAGTCAGAGGAATGGTACTGTAGAGCTTCTCGAACATCCCTCTTAGGGATGTGTATAGAGAATGAAGAGGTCTGCCGGCTTGCTTCATCGTAAAGATGTCATGCTGAAGCTGTAACATCTTTGTCTCGTTTCGCACCTGCGAATACGTAGTGGCAAGAATGTCCCACATTGCCTTAGCAGTGGGCTGATGGAGAACATCATTAGCTATCTCTATCGTCAGCGTGCCGGACAACCATACTTTCGCATAGGCATCATCGGCCTCCCATGAGGCATAGATCCCCGTCTTCTCCGCAGGCTCATCTTCGGTAAGAATGTGTTTCTTACCGTTTGATTTCATGAGGCTCATGAACTGCATGGCCCATAACTCATAGTTGGACCCGTCCATCTTCACTATGGGCGCCGGACCCTTGAAGGCGCCGATGGAGGGCGAATCGACTTTCGATTCTGACATACTGCTGGTCGAAGAAGACGAAGGGATAATGGACACTGCGATGAATGTCTACACCAACTGCATTGGATTTGAGTACGTGTGTAGACTTTTACGTACTCAAATCCATAACCCGAAGCGCTTCTGGACTGCTGGAGATTATGGACGCCCTACAGCGACCGAGAACGGTGTTGCTGGAGCGTCTAGGGCCGCAGAGGCGGCTGCAGGGGGCGGCTGGAGATAGCCGCTGGTGCGGCTAGGGCCGCAGGTTGCTGGGGCTGCGGAGGGGCGGAGGGGCGCGCGTGGTGCGGCGCCGCTGATGGAGCAGCGGAGGGGCGGAGGAGCGCCGCTGGTGTGGCAGCGGCAGGCTGGAGTGGCTCGCGCGAAGGCGCGGAGGTCGCGCAGATGGTTGCGCCGCGCGCAGGAGAGAAAGAGAGGAGAGGGGCGGCGGGTGGGGAAGGGAAGGGGTGGAGAGCCCTAGGGCGGCTCTGATACCATGTTAGAGGAAAAGAGTCTTCGTTATTATGTTGAGAAAAACCCTAGGCTCTCTTATATAGAGAGAGGCCGTAGGGGTAAATTACACAGATGTCTAAGTAGAATAGAGAAATAGAAACTGGGTACATCAACATATAATAATAATAGAAACTAACTATCTCTACAGTGGGGATGCAGTCTTTACTGCTTGTTATCTAGTAAATCGTATGCCCTCTTCAGTTTTGGGGGAGAATATCTCATTCTTGATTGTGTTTCTCGAGACGGATCTTTTCTCACTTACGCCTCCAGTGTTTACGTTTGTGGTTTTTGTTCATCAGATGTCTCCTAGTCTTGACAAGCTCTCTCCCAAAGCTATCAAATGTGTGTTTGTTGGGTATTCCAAGACTCAAAAGGGATATCGTTGCTTCGATCTTGTCCAGCGAAGGTACTATGTTAGTGTGGATGTCACACTTTTGAGTTCATTATCTATTTCTCTTCCACAAATGATAAGCTAATTCCTTCAAGTGATGGAGAAGAGGTCTACATGCCTCTACCTCTGATTCTACTTCACCTCTGCCGCCACCTCATCCACCACCGCCTCCACCACCACCTACTTTCTACCCTCAGGTTTACCAGTGTCGACCCCGTGCTCATGTGCCTCCTCAATCATCCAACACACCCAAGATATGTTCTGAGCATTTGAATTGCACTAGTGATTTGCATATGCAGCTTGAGATGCAGGATATTGTGGAGAATAATTCTTCTGCGAATAATGAGGACCTTGATGTACCTATTGCTCTCAGGAGGAAAAAGCATGCTTGCACTATGCATCCTATTGGTTCTTATATCTCCTTAGGGTGTCTTTCCAAGGATTTTCAAAGGTTTGTTGTGGAACTATTTGTTGTGGAGTTACCACGATCATATCAGGATGCATTGCAGAGCAGTCAATGGAGTCTGGCCACGGAGGAAGAGATGGTTGCTTTACAGTCTCGAGGTACATGGAGTGTGATCGATGCTCTCCCAGGCACGTCTGTTGTTGGCAGCAAGTGGGTTTACGGTAAAACATCGGGTTGATGGTACAGTAGACAGATACAAGACCAGATTGGTTGCTCGTGGGTTCACCCAAAACTATGGGGTGGATTATCATGATAATTTTTCTCCCGTTACATGTCACTCTACGCTGAGAATTCTTATTGTTGTTGCTATAGTTCGTGATTGGTCGCTCTTCCAATTAGATGTCAAGAATGCTTTCTTGTATGGAGATCTGCAGGAGGAGGTTTACATGCAACAGCCACCCAAGTTTGCTGCTAAGGAGGAGTCCAGTATGGTGTGCCATCTTCATAAGATTATATATGGCATTAAGCAGAGTCCAAGGACTTGGTTTCAGAAGCTCTCAGAGTTGATTGAAAAGGAGGGATTTATCAGATCCACTACATATCATTCTCTTTTTGTAAAGAGAAATCAGAGAGGTATCGTTGTTGTTTTGGTTTATGTGAATGATATTGTAGCGAATGGCAGTGATGAACATGGCATGCAAGCAACTAAGGATCTCCTTGGACAACAGTTTGTCACCAAGGACCTTGGCATGCTTCGTTACTTCCTTGACTTGGAGTTTGCATGTAATCAACAGGGTATGGTTATGACACAAAGGAAGTGGACAAGAGACGATACAACTTCCAAAAAAAAGAGACGATACACTAATGGATCCTAATGCTAGGCTTTATGATGATGATTCTGAGGAGGTAGACAAGAGATGATACAGAGAGCTAGTAGGGAAGTTGTTATATGTTACTACTACCAGGCCTGGTATATCATTTGTTGTGAGCAGGGTCAGACAATTTATGGAGAAACCCAGGCAGGTCCACATGGATGCAGTTTGCATGATCTTAAGATATCTGAAGTCATCTCCAGGTGCAGGTCTCCTTTTTAGAAGAGATGCAGTCTCTTACAGTTCAGATGCAGATTATGCTGGGTGTCCGAAGGACATGAAGTTTATTACAAGCATCACTGTATTTGTTGGCCGCTCATTAGTTTCATGGAAGAGTAAGAAACAAACAGTTGTTGCTCGTTCCAGTGCAGAATCAGAATATAGGCCACGGCCCAAGGGAGTACAGAAATGATGCGGGTCAAGTCTGTCCTGACAGACCTAACTACAGAGGTGCCTCTTCCTATGCATCTCAAATGTGATAATCAATAAGCCATGTTTATAGCAAATAATCCACCATTTCATGAGAGAACAAAGCACATTGAAGTAGACTGTCACTGCACTTGTGATTTGATTCGAAAGAGGCTTATCTCCACGTCTCATGTTGCTTCAGGTGATCAGATTGTAGACATGTTTCCTAAAGCTCTTGCGAGAGGTCCATTTTACCGTTGTTGTTCCAAGATGAGCATGATAGATATATATGCTCCAGCTTGAGGGGGCGTGTTGAGGTTCTTATATCTTGTCGTCTTTATTTATATTGTTTATTTCTCCTGTCTTGTTTATGTAATTTACCCTTCGAGCTTTTCTCCTATATAAGAGAGCTCTAGGGTTAGATGGAATACAACTTATTTTCGCACCTTCAACACTAACCTTGTAAGAGTATAAATAAGCATACCATCATAATATCGTAGAGCCTTAAGAAGAGCCACTACAACTCGACACCTAAAAAGTCTTCTTATATCCATTTCCCCTTCATATTGCTTCATCTCTGAAATGTAACGTGGTGATTGCCAATGGGGAATGATTATGAAGGGAAATGAATGATACAATCATACAAGTGCCACAAGATCGTCTCCCAAGGGAACTTTGGTGGACTTGCATTGTTCTTTGAAGATGACATTTGTATAAGCCTTATTAATTCCATGGAAGCATACACATCAGTTGAACTCCATAAGGTTGGGTGTGGAACATGGAATCTAATGTGCATTTATGGAACCACAAGACATACAAAGGAAAGGGCTTTCGGGGAACATTTAATCGAGTTCGCTTTGACACTATACACCAAATTACTAGTCATTGGTTATTTCCATACAACGGCCAGACATGAAGAAAAATCTTGGAGGAAGACAATTCTCTACAGTGAACTCTACTATTTAACAAAAATTGTCATTGCATTGGCCTGATCGATCTTGGATTTACGGCAGCAGATTTTACTTGGAATAATAAGTGAAATTATACCAAACTATCTGGATACGTCATTCCTGCATGGGACTAGAATGCTATTTGCCCAAGCACGGGCAATGGTATGCCATCTACAGTGATCACACACCTATTTTGCTCAAGATGGAAAGAGCAACTGCATGGAACTATAAGTATTGGAGATTTGAAGCATAGTGGTTGGAGGAACATGAATTCGCTAAAAAACTTAAAGAATATAGAACAAAGGTAGACCAAGAAAACTCCTTGAAAGAAAAATGGAAGTAGTTGGGAAAAGCATAAGCATGTGGGCATCAAACGAGGTCAAAAAGTGGATGGTTAGGAAGGTTGAAATCAAGAAACAAATCCAAACCCTATTTGACCAATTGCTCTATTATTGAAAATATTTGAAGTCGAACATGCTCAGCTCCTACATATTGAAGAAATACACGGGCTCCAACGCTTAAGGCATCAATTGGTCTCGACCTACCCGTCTTGTCTTTTCCCTCAGAGCGGCCCTCCTTTCTGCATGGAATGAGGTATTCTCTGTTCGAGGAGCGAAGAAAGCCGCTCGACGAGAGAGAGGGGGGGGAGTGAAGTCTTCTGCAACTATTAACAAGGGGGATCACAAGGGATCGTCAGGTCTAGGTCTTACTTGGCCCATCACCACTGTTGGTACTTATACAAAGTTCTACCACTTATATGTGCTTAACCGAAAAAGAAAACCAGGATTAATTCGATACGTTCAGAGGATGAAATCTACAAGGGAACAAAAATGAAATCGAAGCCTCTTTTTACAAGCACTTCATCCAAAGATTTTGTAGATCTAAATGAAGATAGTTCCTTTCTGAAGATATTCGAAGATGACGATAAAACTATGAATGATGACCTCTAGTTGATTGAAGCTATTCTTACCAAGGAAGGAATTCATCCCGTCTTTCTCAAAATGCAACCACTTAGAAGTCCATGTTCGAATGGGTTTCCAGACATGTTCTATCAAAAAATTGGTCACTGATAGGAGATGAACTTAGCTGAAGCATCTCATCATTTTTCACGTCAAGAAGTATTTTGACATCAATGTAAAAAGAACTTATATCTCTTTTAATCCAAAGAAAACAAGTGATTTCCATGTACCTAACAAAATTCCCGACTCATGGGCAGCAGAGGCAACTGGAATATGCAATTGTTGAGAAAGTATTTCAGTCTCATAGTAATACAACATATACTCCGCATCACCACAAGGCAAAGAGAGCAAGATATACTTATATGAGACCATGTCCTCGGGGGGCTTTCACGGTTAAATCAGCCTATCAACAACTTGCAAACGATAGAAACATGGATAGTCAAGTTTTAGGTAAAAGCAAATTCATACATGCCTTCAAAGTTTTAAATCCTTCTGTAAAACTCGCATGTGGAAACTGCTTTCAAAATGCTTTCCTGTGGGTATACAACTCATACAAAATTCACGTGTATGATGATACATGTGCCATTTGTCAAGATCACTTGGAAAACAAAGAGCATCTATTCAGAACATGCTCATATGCACGTGCTTTATGGATTACCCTTGGTTATCAAATAAATCTTAGTGATAATGTGGTTGACTTTATCCGATGCTTACTATCCACAAACTAAAAAGATGGGAATAAGGTTTTAGCATGCATCACATCCGTAACAAACCTCACATGTAGGGTAAAATGGCCATATATATGCATGTTGATTCCATGGTCCACGCATAAGAGAAAAACCTCAAATCAAAATCGTCGTCAATGCTTCCTATAATGTAGGCAATGTTGTTATTATCGTAGTGTGCTCTAATACTGGGGCTCCTCTTAGCAAAATGTATGATTGGCACTGCCTACATCCCTGAAGAAGCTGAAGCTTTAGCCATCAAAGTAGGATTACCTTGGGAAGCAACTCAAGGAAACAGAACACTTGTTACACTGATGCAAAATAGTAGTTAGAGTTCAATCGCTAGTAACATAGGCAATTAAAAGAAGTGCGGAAGATATTGCTTTTGAACTTTCCAAATCACCAACACCTAAACTTGCCTTCATCAAGAGAAGTATGTTTCTTATGGCTCATAAGCTGATGCATGCTCATTATGCATCTCTGTCAATGAGGTATGGTTCATGATGACCAAGCCCCATTCTTTGTTTTCCACTACGATCTGATAAAATTTGACATGTTTTTCCTTAAAAATGCTGAATTTCAACCAAACAAATCACATTTATTTTACTAGTAAGAGAGATACGGTAACCCATTTATTCAAAACTATTCAAGAGTTTCATATTGTTCATATATGGGGTAAACAAGTATAACCAAATTGAAAGTTCTAAAGAAAAAAAGAATTCAACAAAAACAACTAAGTATTGTCACTTAATGCTGCTGAAGAAATAGCCTCAAAAAAAAATGAAGACCGATAGCCACCAATCTTCAACTTCAACAACTCATAACATCAAAGGTAAAACATCCTTTCGATCTTCCGCAGTAAGGGTGCGTCCGATTCAGAGAACTGTCCACAGAAGATAACACCTTTGAGACATTCAGAAGAAGCATCCAGCAGCTTCTAATTAGCTAAAACAATTCCATAGTGGAGCAAACCTTGTCTCTTGACATGGCTTGGTGATTACGACCCAAACTTGAATATCAGTATATAGCTAAAGACGGCCAGTTAGCTGCATTTATTCTATTAGAGTTCTGACCGGATCGGAGGTATAACCATAACAAGTAGTGGTGCAACAGAATATTGTACTACTAATCCCAAGTTCTCAGCACCATGGTGGAGCAAATGAAATCTTCGAATGACTTGGAAGTTTTAGCATTCAAATACCATAAATACAATCATATAGCTTCCAAGTGTGCATGGTCTCCCTTCCATCATAATCATCAAGCAGCAATGCCAAAGTTACATGTTCTTTGGTTATTAGGCACATCAATCATAGCAGCTACAAGCCCAAAAAGCCAAACCCATCTTAATACCAAAACCTTCAATAAGAGTACTCCAGGCCATAGGTAATAGGTATTTCGTTGGATGTGCATACATCAGAGAGATGTATGTAACCCGTGCCAAATTTCATGTAGCCAAAGTCCTTTAATCAATAGTCTAGTCTTTGGGATCAACAAGCCAACATTCAACACCTCGAACAAGAATAAGTCCATATTCAAAAGAAACAATTGAAGTTTTAGGTGGTTGTGCATACATCAATAAGAAGTATGCACTTCGCACAAATTTTGCCATAGGTCATTCAGTTCAAAAACTGTTCCACAGCAGCAATAGCTCCAGACTCAAGTTGAAGTTTAAATCATAAACAATACATCTTTTACTCTACATAAAATAACATTCTTAAAATAAAAAAAAAGATCAAAATTATTTTTCCATTAGTTGGCCAACTACTCAGTCAGTAGGACCGAATATTCGATCAGACCAAACTGTGACTGGATAGATTTCTATTCTATTCGATCAATAGTATAGTCGAACTGATTAATCAGTCTAGTCAGCAGACTAATTGAAACACTAAAGCCTAATAAATTCAAAACCGACGAGTACAAAATGGGGATGGAGCACTGGGAATGGATGAGCCGGATACAAATGAACGAAAGAAACGAGGCATTTTTCCATCTCCATCACCCGGTGTGCCATATACCTCAAGCCACTATTCAAATTGAAAGCTCAAATGTGAGCTTTAGAATTTAGGCATTTCCCGTTCAGAGGCTTTCAGCTTAGCTCTTGGTCCTTCTAAAAAGCCATCATTCCATCCATGATTTCTTTGCTCCTAAAGATAATCAACATTTTAACCTCACCTGATGGCAGGTTATGAAACCAGTAGGTGGCACGCATGTGTGAATGCACAAACAAAAAGTCATATGCAGTAATGGGGCAATGTTGAGTTAACTCTAGGTTGAAAAATCGCATTCAAAAAGTCAATATGTGGTACACAGTAAGAAAAATCACTGACTGGTGTATTCAACATGCATATAATGGCCAGACTTTCCATTTATGCTAATAGAGGCTATACCTAATTATGGAAAAGCCATTTACTATATTAATTTTTTGAGAACGCATAAACCTTAAAAGACCAATTTAAATGGGTTTTACACATTCCAACATCTCAACTGGTGCAGGATTAAAAATATAATGGCAAGGCAGAGAAATTACACAGCAAATTAATTAGATCAGTTGTAAGATGGCTCACTACTCCAGCTACTTGACAACTATATTCTATGTCAACTTTTGAATGAAATAAATGGTGGATAAACCATCCCAAAAGGCTGATTTATTATCGACAGGTTCAAACTTAAAGAGTAGGAGTTATCTAAGATGACTAAATGAGTGATTTCAGGATTTCACTCAAGGACAATGGCAATCACGATGCACCCCACACAAGCAAGAAAATTGCTTTTGTATTATAGTTTTTGCACACAAATAAAGAACACAATATCATAAAACGGACCTGAGAAACCCTATCAACTTCAGCCAGCAAGAGTCCTTTACGAGCATCTGGTATTTTCAGAAAGAGGACGTGCCTGATATCTATTTTGAGAGAGCATGTCAGAAACAGAAAGGGGAAACAGAGGTCTCAAAATATATCCTGTGATTCAACCTCATGTATAAAAGAAAAGTAATCAATCACAGGAGAATTTCTTAACTTATAAAGCTTTAAAAAATTCATTTTCATAATAAAAAAACTGAGGAGCTTGAAACCAAGCTTCGTTACTTTTAAAAGCATTGAGATAAATCACAACTAGCATTGCCACCGGAATACAGGAATATCCCGATCCATCTGCCTCTGCCAACATATCCGTTTAAGTAAATATTGGATATGTACTATTGATTTTGTGGATATGGATATAGGACATGAACTTCTATTTTTTTGCTTGTATGGATATCGATACATATACCATTTTCCTATTTTAGGACTTGAATACAGGTATGGTTTTTTTCTGACGAATAAGGATATAGATATTGGTATTAGTGAATCTATGTGAGTGTTAGATCAATGTGTATAGACGTATGTAAATATTTTAGGGATAATTACACCCATAACCCTGAGTAATTTCTCAATGACATTCATAACCCTGTGTAATCGTGAATTACATGAGGAACCCCGAATAATACTCCGTCTCACACCCATAACCCTCCGTTAGTCTACTCCGTTGACTCAACCAAGCTGTTGAGTTAATCTAACTAATCTTCAATCCAAAAGTTGAGAATTAAACAAAAAAAACAAAAAAGATTTCCTTGTTTCCTCCTCCAGACCCATCCTCCTTCGTTCACCTCCCTCTCCCTCGGACCACCTCCCCCCTTCACCCCCACCGACGCCCGCACACCCTCCGGCTCCGACCTCCCCCGACGCCCGCACACCCTCCAACTCCAGGCAGTGACGCCCGCACACCCTCCGACCTCCCCCCCCCCCCCCTTCACCCCCACTGACGCCCATACACCCTCCGGCTCTGACCTCCCCCGACGCCCGCACACCCTCCGGCTCCAGGCAGTGACGCCCGCACACCCTCCGACCTCCCCCCTTCACCCCCACCGACGCCCGCATACCCTCCGGCTCCGACCTCTCCCGACGCCCGCACACCCTCTGGCTCTAGGCAGTGAGCCGCACACCCTCCTGCTCTCTGCCTGGAGACGGAGGGTGCGCAGGGCGTCGTGGGAGGCGGGCTATGCGCAATCGGTCAATCCCCCGATGGCCAAATCGAAGATCATGTTCGGCAAATACGAGCTCGGGAAGCTCCTCGACTGCGGCTCCTTCGCAAAGGTCTACCGTGCACGCGACACCGTTACCGGGAAACTGGTGGCTATTAAGTGCATCAGCAAGCAGCAGGTGCTGAAGAGCGGCCTCACATACAACGTCGAAAGGGAGGTCTCCATTATGAGCCGCCTCCGCCACCCGAACGTCGTACGCATCTTCGAGGTTCTTGCCTCCCGCGACAACATCTACTTCGTCATGGAATACGTCAGGGGAGGCGAGCTCTTCGCTTCCGTTGCTTCGAGTGGCCGTCTAAACGAACCCCTCGCCCGCCGCTACTTCCAGAAGCTAGTAGCGGCAGTTGGGTATTGTCACTCCCGCGGTGTCTACCACCGCGATCTCAAGCCGGAGAACATAATTCTCGTCGATGATGAAGGTGATCTCAAGGTCACCAATTTCGGCCTTGGAGCGATTGCCGATCAGGCAGTTGGCAAGGATGTGATGTTCTACACATTATGCGAGACACCGGCTTACGTCGCACCGGAGATCCTCGCGAAGAAGGGGTACGATGCGGCGAAGGTTGACGTGGTCGTGCGGGGTGATTCTGTACGTGCTTGTAGCTAGGTATCTCCCTTTCAATGATTCAAAGTTTCAAACCTCGTGACGATGTATAGGAAGATATATAGAGGAGATTATAAATGCCCCAGATGGATGTCTGTGGAGCTGGAGAGGCTGATTTCCCGCCTTCTCGATACGAATCCGGTGACGAGAATCGACGTCGAGGGGATACTGAACGATCCATGGTTCAGGAAGGGCCTTAAAGAGCACGAGCTCGAGGCATTGGGGAGCCCTGATATTTGTTGTTATCTCTTATAGGATGATGAATCCGATGACGAGCCAGATGTCTTTGTTTTCTTAGAATTTTTATATTAATGACATACTTAAGAAATGTGATATAGTTTTAGGAGTAAAATTGGTAACATGTAACTTTTTCTGTGAGAGTTGATGGACAAAATAGATGGCAACTAACACAGGGTTATGCCATGTAAGAGTTAAGCATTTTTCGAGGTCTTGAGTGTAATTCGCGATTCCACAGGGTTATGAATGTTATTGCGAAATTACTCAGGATTATGGGTGTAATTATCCCAATATTTTATAGGGTTGCATGTAACATATTACACTTTGCAGTCATTTTAAAATGCAGGAAGAAAAACACATATCTTATGCTATTTGATTCATTGTTATACATGTTATTTAATTTAACATATTACTTTACTCACTTTTTAATCTTTTTGTAATAGTAGACTATGTAATTTTGATTCCAACTATTAATTTCGACCTTACAAAAACAATCATGTTAAATGTAAGTATTAGGAGACATTTATTATCCATAGGATAATCCGATCCGTTTGTAAAATAATCGTAAACGTATGATGATTATCTGTATACCTAATTTAACGATAAGATTAGCAGTTTTCAATATCCATAGGAATCTCTTTTGGTATCTATATCCAGATTTTTGGATAAGAATATAATAACACCTATATCCGCATTCATCTGTTTGCATCCCCACTTAGTCAATTATGCATCCTGACATTAAAATGAACAAATTGGAAAACTAAAACTTTTTCTTTTTTCAAGCATTCTTCTTACGTAATGTTACAAGCTTATGTAATCTTACAAACTAAAACTGTATGTTATAAGCTTATGTAATGTTACAAGCTTTCATTTATATAACCCTATGAAAGCATTCTTTGGCATTAAATTGTCACCAGATTCATCACCAAGAATACGGCCGCCTTAGGACATACAGAAATTATTTCATATATTTGCTAGACAAATAGGAAAAGTATGCATATATCCAAATCGCCAGTGTTTGCCCAGAATGTTAACCACTTGCTTAACTATTCTTAGCTTTTGTGGTTTTAGATGCTGGATTGTATTTCATCAGGGCCCAAAATAAACAAAAACAAGGAGCAATTTTCAGAAGATCGCCTAAAAATCTCACTTCCATGTAACACAGAGCATATTGAAACTGGAATCACCTGGTATGATGACGTATATAAAACTAGTTAATTGACTGGCAAGAGCCAAGTGCTTGGAAGTGATGGACTTCAAACCAGATACCTGCAAAATATGCAAAAATCAGGGAAAAGCACACAACTGACAGTAACCACTAGGTTATTCAACAGATGGATGCTTAAATATATTGTTTTCCCTATTGACCCCATATAGATACACCGTGTCTATATTTTTACATGATGTGGGAGAAATGTCAGGGCAAAAGATATTTCCCTCAATTTTAGTGAATTGTGAGGATTGCTTTGTTAATTATTCCAAATTATGGTTGATGTTAGAGAAATCTTTCCCATATCTCCACTTCATTAATCTTGCACCCTGTTTCAATTTGTTTGTGCAGCTAATTTAGTAGAAGTCATCTAGGGATCATTTTGAACCTCCATCTCTTAGATCAAACGCATAAGGTCCCATATCTAACTAAACCAAGATGGAGTTTTAAAGACCACATTCTTCCCTCAATATTAACGAAATGTGAGGATTAGTTTGTTATTTTTTCCAAAGCTTGGTTGATGAGGGAGAAATCTTTTCCATGTCTCCAACTTCCTTGATGTTGCTTCCATTTCCTATTTGTTTGTGCTGCTAATTTACTACTGATTATTTGGGATCATTTTGGACCTTCATTTCTTCAGTCAAATGTATAAACTCTCCCTTATCTAACAAATCCATTAAATGGAGTTTTACAAAATCATGTTTTCCCTCCGATACAGCTAATAAGATGCTATATGCTTATTTGACAGATAGTCTACCCTTTCTCTCACTTACTATCCACTTTCTCCATCTAGAAATGCCTCATCTTCACATAGTTCCACCACTATAACCGCCGAACCTCTCACCCTTACTCCACTGCATACTCTCTACGTTCAGCCATTTATTCTACACTCTGTTGTCATTTATATTGTGATTTACAGAAGGAAGAATAACCGATGAAAAGAGAAACGAATAACTCTTTGCAAAAGTTGCTGCCATATTTAATCACCAAACTGCCATAGCATACCCCCTAAACTCAATACAATTCTGGGGACAATCTTGGGGTATTCCGGTAACCAAAACAACTAGGAATGCATGCGAAAAAGGCAAGGACCAGAATATGTGGGATCCAAAATTTAAATCACTTCAAAAAAATAACTAAGCACGGGTGTATTCTAATTAAACTAAATAATGGGAAGCAAGGTTGCAGAAAACGGTAGTCGGTACTCGGTCGGTAGGGTCCCTAACTAAGGATTAATCGGCAGTTGGGCGACTAATCGGATTTAGTCGGCCATTAGTTGGTTTTGAATTTTTAAATTATTTTAAATATATAAATCAATTTTTTCTACACATATTTTTATATATTTACATTGATTTGTACATTTTCTATACTATCATAATGAAATAAAAGAAGTAATTATCTTTAAATATATCATTAAGCATATTAGAATTAGTTTGCTTTTAAAAAAATCGAAAATCTGAAAAATTAAAAAAAATATCTATGTAAAAGTCGGCCTTTTAGTCGTCCGACTAGTCAGCCCGATTAGTCTGGTTGACCGACTAATGGCTTACTAGGCCTAGTCGAGTCGGCTACCCCACCTACTCGACTAGTCGGGCCAACTAATCGACCAAGTCGGCCGACTTTTACAACAGTGATATGAAGGAAATGAAACAATCAAACCATATAATTGAGAGGTAATAACACAAGTGTATTCTAGCAAAGCCCGATTCTCATGAAGATGGCAATCCATCTCCTTATACGTCATGTCTTACCATTATTGGAGGAAAGGAAAACAGCAATCTATGTGGTGTTGAGTTGAGATATTTGTCGAATGAAATCAAAATGCACAATGTGATCAATGATGAGGAGTCCATGTGCTATCAGACACAATCTATAATGATTGGAGGGAGTCGATGGACATGGGGGCTGAAAAAAAGCCGTTGTAAATGACGACCACAACATTGAAAACCATGAAGCCAAGGGGGCAGCTCTAACGGACCCATGTTGCAGCTGAAAGAAGCTGTCATTCGTCCTACCATTCATAAGCACCGAGTACGAGACATTCGCGACACTGCATCATCCAAGTGATCCAAACACCCTAGAAACCCCTAATATGAAGGCCAATCTAGAGAAATATCCAATCCACATTGTCAAAAGCCTTTGAGAAATCAACCTTCCTCAAAATCCCCCCCCCCTCGGCAAGTCGCCTCATCTAATAGGCAGTCATCTCAGTGTCCACCAAACAACCCTCCATACACTGGCTTGAATGAATATCATATATTCTTGTGAGATGAGGTCTCCAAGAACCCTTCTCAGTCCGTTCGAGAGATGGATACCTTGAGAGAGCAATGGGTCTAAAATCCTCAATGCAAGCATCCATGTTCCCTTAGGGAGCATAAAAATTAAGGCTCCTCATTAAATCAACTCCAAACCATGTTTGGATGTCGACATTCAGCCAGATTCTCCATTCCATCCTCCTACAACAAACTTGAGAAATGCGAATGAGACTAGAAAGTCATTAGGCTCGTCAGCATCGTCTGCATTCAAGGACAAGATCACCTCATGGACCTCCTAAAGCCTAAACTCCCTCAAAAGCTAAATGCTTTGGTAGATGGTAATCCTAGTAACATCCCAGCCCCTCACCTCCATTCGTTGATTGCACCATGCTTGCTTAGATCTCTAAAGTAGAATGCAACCACAAATCCAGTCTCATGTTCTGCAGAAACCATCTCCACGCGCATGCTGATAGAGTGAATATGATTCTTTCGCCTCCTGGCACTAGACAATATATAGAAAAATTTAGTAATGCCATCACCATGGTTTAGTCACTTCTTTCTCGACCTCTGTTTCTAGTCAACCTCAAGCTTCTTATCGTCCTCGAGAATAGTAGCAAGTTGTAAAACATGTTCCTCAACCTCCTTCAGTGTCAGCAACTTTCCATCCTCTGACTGGTGTTCCATGCCAGCATGGACCTTCATCGATGTGTATTGGACTCGGTCAGTTCACAAAAGTTTTCATGTAAGTTGTTCTAGAGCCTCGTCCATCGGAGTTGTATCCCGCTGAGCGGAGTTTTGCTCTGTTAAGGTCAGTTATTTATGAGCACATATGCAAACACTGTAGAGAACATATTCGTCAGTTCTTTTAATTTAAAATAGTGGTTCGTGTTATAAACTTACTGAGCAAATTCTCATAACGTACTCTTTTCATGTGGTTCCAACATGTATTCAGGTGTTGCGGTCACCACAGCAGTAGCAGTTAAGAGCACAAGAAGATTTATCGTGGTTTCTATGTGCATGTTTTGCTGCATTCTCCAATACATTTACTTCCATTTTTCGCTTTTTATACTTTCGAGAAAGAATTTCTGATACACATATTTTGTAATGCTTTAATGGCATCTTTTGGTATTATGTATCTTTGGACAGGGTTATGTGATACATTTTGTGGTAATGTTACTGAAAGACAAGAACGAAGTATTTACATTTATTTTGGACAACTTATATATTAAGTCCTTATCTATAGATCCAATCCCAAAATTGCTTCCTATCTTCTAAAGGTAACAATTTGAGTCTTGTGGTCGTTTTCTAAACGATGCCTTTAAAACTGTTAACGCATATAGTAGTAGTGTCTGTATCTCTTTTCTATTTTTATTTTTCATTGTATGCTTTATGTAATTTACCCATAGGCTACTCTCCTATATAAGAGAGCCTAGGGCTTATGGAATAAACAACTTGCTCATTTTTCCCAACATGGTATCAAAGCGACGGTCCTAGACCAGAGTTCTCGAAACCCTAACCCTAACCCTACCCCACCACACCCGCCGGCCTCTCTCTCTCTTCATCCGATCGGCACCGCCCTCCCTTCCGTGCGCTCCCCTCGCCTGGGCACATCTCCGGTGCCTGCGCGCATCTCCTGCGCCTGCGCGCATCCCATCTGCGCGTGATCTGCCATCGCGTGCCTGCGCGCATCCCATCGCGATCTGCGCGACCGCGTGCGGGCTTCTCACATCGACTGCGTGTGAACTCCTGGTGCACCTGGCATCTGTGCGTGTGAACTCCTGCGCGCGAGGCTGTGCGGCTGTGTCGTGAACTCCTGGTGCGCGTGAACTGCACCAGCCCAGTGCGCATCCAGTGCGCGTGAACTGCACTTCCAGCGCGCTACCAGTGCACCAGCGCGTGTATCTCCTGTACATGTGCACGTGTCCAGCCCTAAAGCGCAGAAAATTATCATCATGGGTTTCACGTGCAACTAAACCCGTCAATGTCATTGTAGACGAAGATAATCACTGGTCAATAACTCCAGTCTTCAGTATCAAAGATGTCAGAAAACAAGGCAGATATCCCATCTATTGGCGCCTTTCGTGGTCCAGCTCCTATAGTAAAGATGGATGGTACAAATTATGAACTGTGGGCAATGCAGTTCATGAGCATGATGAAGTCAACAGGCAAGAAGCACATCCTTACTGAACCTGAGCCTGCTGAGAAGACTGGAGTCAATGCCTCTTGGGAGGCTGATGATGCATATGCCAAGGTTTGGCTATCTGGTACGTTGGCTATTGAAATTGCTAATGACATCCTACATCAACCCACAGCCAAGGATATGTGGGACATTCTGGCGGCAACATACTCTCAGGCGAAGAACGAGACGAAGATTCTGCAACTTCAGCATGATATATTCACAATAAAGCAGAATGGTCGCCCTTTACATTCTCTCTATACATCACTGAGAGGGATGTTCGAGAAGCTCTATAGCTTCATGCCTCTTACAGCCACGCCAGAACAGCAAAAGACATACAGGAACGCGACCATGGTGGGTGTGTTCCTGGCTGCACTCGATCCAGAGTATGAGGCTGCACGATCACAGATTTTGGCTGACTCTACTATTCCTCCCATGGAGGAAGCTTTCCATAGATTGAGTCGGATCACAGTTCCTTCCACGGCTGCGAGTCAGAATTCTTCAGCCATGGCAGCCAACAGAGGTTGCGGATTTCATCACCAGGGCCGTGGACGTGGACCTCGTGGAAGAGGTGGCCGCACTAGGCCAACATGTACCTACTGTCACCGAGTTGGACATAATGAAGACACATGCTACTCGAAGCATGGATTTCCTGCATCCGGACGAGATGCTGAGCAGATAGAGCCTCCATCTGCTGCTACTTTGGATCAACGGTTCGATGATCTAGTTGCCCGTCTGAGGGCATTATTCCACCATTCGGTCCAGCAGCGCCTACAGAGAGTCATTCTGATGCCGTTGCTTCTGCCTCTGCGTCTACCAGTGCTTCAGGTAGTATACTCGCACTCAACAGTAGAAGATCAGATACATTACCATGGATTATGGACTCGGGCGCTACACATCACCTATGTGGCGACCAGAGTCTACTTACAAGATACACTCAGATCCCTCCAGGACGGACAGTAGTAATTGCCAATGGTACACATTCCCCCATCACTAGTCAGGGGGAGATTAGATTGACATCTTCTATGCAGCTCAAGAATGTGCTACATGCACCTGATTTTTCAATGAATTTATTGTCAATTAGTCAGATTACGAAGGCTCTACATTGTCGGGCAATTTTTGATCCATCTTCTTTGATTTTTCATGATATCCATACGGGCAACGTGATTGATCGTGGCTATGAGCAAGGAGGCCTCTACCGCCTGAATCAGACCCCATTTGCTAGAACATCATCCTCTCCTTCTGGACAAGTATCTACTTTATTGTGGCATCTGCGCTTTGGTCATTTACCTCTTCAGAAGTTGCATCAAGTTTTACCTTATGGTCTTCCTCACACACCGATTCATTGTGAGGCGTGTCAGTTGGGAAAGCATCACAGGTCGTCCTTTCCCAGTCGTCCAGGTCGGAGTAGTACCTCCAAGTTCGAGTTATTTCATATTGATGTCTGGGGTCCGAGTCGTGTAACTGATCATCAGGGACACAGATTTTATATAGTATTTGTGGATGATTTATCTAGAGTGTCATGGGTGTTTCTGATGAAAAATAAATCTGAAGCAGGAAATATCATTATCCATTTTCTGAATGGAATACAAAATGTTTTCTCCACATCTGTGAAGTTTGTGAGAAGTGATAATGCTTTAGAATTGTGCACCAATGTTCTTGCCAATTATTACTCTACAAAAGGGATAGTTCACCAAACATCTTGTGCTCATACATCTCAACATAACGGAATTGCTGAAAGGAAACACCGTCACCTTCTTGATGTCACAAGATCACTCCTTATACAGAGTCATGTTCCCTACTCCTATTGGAGTGATGCAGTTCTCGTTGCATATTACCTAATCAATCGTATGCCTTCTTCTGTCTTGAATGAACAGATTTCGTTTTCCCTCATTCATCCTGGCAAGGATCTGTTCACTCTTACTCCTCGTGTGTTTGGGTCGGTTGCGTTTGTCCATCAGTTGTCGCCTGGTACTGACAAGCTCTCTCCTAGGGCTGTCAAATGTGTTTTCGTTGGGTCCTCCAGAACTCAAAAGGGGTACAAGTGCTTTGATCCTCTGCGTCGGCGGTATATGATCAGTGCAGATGTTACATTTTTTGAATCTGTTATGTATTTTTCAGCCTCAGGAGACAAGCAGCTATCACCTTTATCCACTGATGCCATATACATGACACCACCACCTCAGATGTCGTCACCAGCACCACCACCACAGATGTCGTCACCACCACCGCCACCACCACCACCTATCTCACTGCTACCGTTCCACTATACCCGCAGGCCTCCTCCCGCTCATGGTCATGACTCGTCTACTAGCTCACCTATGGTATGTAATGAAAATATTACTGTTGATGGATCTGACGACATTTCTGAGCAGGATAGGTTGCAGGGGCCAGATGAGACTACAGCTGATTTAGATGTTCCCATTGCTCTATGCAAATCGAAGAGAAGCTGTGTTACATATCCATTATCAGCATCCGTGTCTTTTGACAGGCTATCTGGAGATTTCAGGTCATTTGTTGTGGCACTGTCAGCTGTAGATATTCCACGCAGTCATCAAGATGCTCTGCAGGATAGTAGATGGCGGCTAGCAATGGAGGAAGAAATGGCGGCACTTCAGTCCAGAGGAACTTGGACCTGGATATAATAGTAATAGTGGCTTTGCTAATCTTGTCGCCCACTTTCCTTCTCTTCTCGTTTAGGAAGCGTTTGGTTCCTATACCTCCAGATGTGAACCCGGTGAGCTGTAAGTGGGTGTTTACAGTGAAGCACAATGCAGATGGCTCCATTGACAGGTACAAGGCGTGTCTTGTTGCACGTGGCTTTACACAGACATACGGGATGGATTACCTAGACACATTCTCGCTTGTGGCACGTCATTCCACTCTACGGATCTTGTTGTCAGTTGCAGTTGCTAGAGACTGGCCGCTCCATCAGCTGGACGTGAAGAATGCATTCCTATATGGAGATTTGCAGGAAGAAGTTTATATGCAACAGCCACCTGGTTTTGCTGTTGAGGGGGAGTGTTCCAAGGTATGCAGGTTACATAAGGCTATCTATGGCCTTAAGCAGAGCCCCAGAGCATGGTTTCAGAAGCTCTCAGATCTCTTCGAGAAACAAGGATACAAACGCTCCAATGCTGATCATTCCTTGTTTGTACAGAAGACTGCTAGAGGTATCATTGTAATTATGGTTTATGTTGATGACATCTTGATTACAGGAGATGATGAGCAGGGCATAAAGCAGGCGAAAGAAATGCTGGGTAGTGAATTTGTCACTAAGGATCTTGGTGTTCTTAGATATTTTCTGGGGCTTGAATTTGCTAGAATCCATATGGGTTAGTAATGTCACAAAGGAAATATGTTACAGATCTGTTGAGTGAAACAGGTATGCTTGGGTGTCGACCTGCTACGACACCAATGGATCCCAGCATGAAGCTTTATGATGATGACACAGAGGAGGTGGACAGGAGAAGATACAGAGAACTGGTAGGCAAACTGTTGTATGTCACGATCACTAGACCAGATATATTATTTGCAGTGAGTCGTGTGAGCCAGTTCATGGAGCAACCACGCCAGGTGCATATGGATGTAATACATATGATTCTTAGATATCTCAAATCTTCTCCAGGTGCAGGTCAGCTATTTAAGAAAGGAAAGGGGATTTCTATCTCAGCATGTGCGGATGCAGACTATGCAGGATGTCCCAAGGACAGGAAGTCCACCTCAGGGTATGCCGTCTATGTTGGAGATGCTCTACTCTCATGGAGAAGCAAGAAATAGACGGTGTTAGCTAGATCTAGTGCTGAATCCGAATATAGGGCTATGGCCCAGGCTACTACAGAAATGATGTGGGTGAGAGCTGTACTTACAGACCTATGTTTAGATGTACCACTTCCTATGAACTTGGAATGTGATAATCAGGCTGCCTTGTTCATTGCAAACAACCCAGCATTCCATGAGCGGACCAAGCACATTGAGGTTGACTGTCACTTCATATGTGACATGATTCAGAAGGGGTTCATTGCTATGTCTCATGTTACCTCAGAGAATCAGACTGCGGATATATTCACCAAAGCATTGCTACGAGGCCCATTCCAGAAGTGTGCGTCCAAGCTGAGCATGATTGATATCTATGCTCCATCTTGAGGGGGAGTGTTAACGCATATAGTAGTAGTGTCTGTATCCCTTCTCTATTTTTATTTTTCATAGTATGCTTTATGTAATTTACCCATAGGCTACTCTCCTATATAAGAGAGCCTAGGGCGTATGGAATAAACAACTTGCTCATTTTTCCCAACAAAAACAATATTTTAATATGGAAGAAACAGCCCATCGAACGAAATAGGCCTCAATTGGAGTTCCAAGTTTGCGTGTCTGTGTTAGCGTCTAAGTCCATTTTGGGGGTTAGTTCAGACCTGCCTCGAGGACAAGACTTCCTTTAAGATTTTTATAACATGAAACCCTTTCTTTCCAAAATTCAATAAGGAATGCAAAAAGTTGAAAATGTGTAATATATACATATATATGTTTTCTGGAAAATAGAAATCTTGCAAATTGTGAAAATATAAATTCTGTCAGTTTCAGTTATGTTATGTGAATGTCATCTTTTGGGAATTTCTTGGGAGTTTAAATTACATTATGTGAAAGTCATCTATTTTAGTCTATATTTATTGCCCTCTACATTCTTAAAAGTGACAGCGTCAAGTGGCACCACATGTATGTGTATCCACTGACCATCTATTCTATTCTACATTTGCTCCCTCTACATTCAAATTTCTGGTGAATTTCCCTAGTTGTCTTTTCTGACTGGGCAATTCTCACGTCCGCGTCGAAAGTCTCACATCTCGAGGACTAGGAGGTTCGCACACAGCTCGTGTCCTCCAATCTGTAACACATAGCCCTCAGTTACTATACAAGGAGTCACTGCTCTGCCAGAGTCGGCTATCAAATATGGTAAAAATACGCATACATGTGTTGCCACTAGACACTACCACTATAATAAAAAATCCCCTTTTTATAGATGTATCACTCCCAAAAGATGATCTTCACATAACGTAACTGAAACTCCCAAGAAACTCCCAAAAGAAAACCCACACACACTGTTGTAAAAGTCTACCGACTAGGCCGATTAGTCGGCCCGACTAGTCCAGTCGGTGGGGTAGCCGACTCAACTAGGCCTAGTCGGCCATTAGTCAGTCAACCCGACTAATCGACCCGACTAGTCGGCCTAGTTGGCCGACAACAAGGCCAACTTTTACATAGAGATTTTTTATTTTTTTAGTTTTTTTGATTTTTTTAAAAGCAAACTTATTCTAATATGTTTATTGTTGTATTTAAAGACAATTACTTCTTTTATTTCATTATGATAGAATAGAAAATATACAAATCAATGTAAATATATAAGAATATGTGTATAAAATTGACTTATATATTTAAAATAATTAAAAAATCAAAACCGACTAATGGTCAACTAGATCTGATTAGTCGTCCGAATGCCGATTAATCCTTAGTCAGTGACCCCGCTGACCGAGTATCGACTACCGCTTTCTGCAACCTTACCCTCACATAGCGTAACTGAAACCGGTGGAGTTTATATTTTCCACAATTTGTAAGATTTCTATTTTCCTATATATACATATAGTATAGGATTTCAACTTGGAGCCTTTCAGTTAACGGTTCATAATTCACTACGTCAAAAAGTTGAATATATGTTCTACATATATTTTTTGGAAAATAAAAATCGTACAAATTGTGAAAAATATAAACTCCACAGGTTTCAGTTACGCTATGTGAGGGTCGTTTGTTGGGAGTTTCAGTTACGTTATGTGAAGGTCATCTTTTGGGAGGGATACCGCTATTAAAGAAGGAGATTTTTCTTAAAAGTGGCAGCGTCTAGTGGCAGCACATTCACAACATCCAAATTAAAAAACGACCATTCTATTGTGTAGCACTCGCCAAGATCTTTCCAATGATTCTAAGAACGCCTCAATCCGAATTCGAGAGCTCAAGATACGAATGTTTGAATTTCGCGTGTCGACTTCTAGATCTAGATCCGAACCTTGATCTAATCCCTACATAAGGCTAAGTATGGATAACCATACTACTTTAAGAGAGAGTGTGTAGTCTATCCGCTACCCTCGTAAGAGATCCATCATCGGAGAAGACTTCCATTGTCTGATCAACAATCCGAAGGCAGCATCGCATAGAAAAATCCCTGAAGCAACCCAGAAATGTGGTTTCTGAGCAGGAGTAATCCGGGTAAAATCTCTGAAGCTATGGATTTTGACCCTTTCTCTTGCTAATTGGAACTACATTTCGTTTCCTATGGGTTTGGGATCGTGTAGGGTCATTTTGGTCGTGTTTTAGGCCGACTCTGAGCTCGATCCTTTTTGTATCGTAAGGTTTGTGGATGCCCTTCAGATAATCCGATCGTCTGATCATCACAAAATTTTTATTTGTACGAGGGAACACAACACATGCATGGATACGAATCCCTGATGGAAGTAAAAAATGTATGCCAAAGCCCGATGTAGTTGTTTTGACCCATTTCGTATTGCAAGGTTCAAGGTCGATTTCCGAACAATCCCGCTGCCAGATCGCCATGAAACTTTTATGTTTGTATGACAGAGCATTCGATGGTTGTTGTTTGTGTCTAGTGGACAGCTTTTCAGATGTGGACTTTTCCATCCCCATGGATGTGTTTCTCGTGGTGAATGGATAGTTGGAGTTAGTGACGGCAAGGTATGGGCATGCATCCTTGGGTTCTCGAGTAGAAGCATAGATGGTCGTGATCCTAGTTGCGTTGAATAGATGATATGTAGAACTTGGTGCCACATGTTATATTCCAATGTCTCCTCGACGGAGTTTGATGCCAAATTGTGCGGATGATAGTCCAAATTCCGCTTTCATACATAGATTTACAAGAAGTCAACTAGTGCCAATCACACTAATTTATCTCCTAGTGTTAGCCGTACGAGGGAAGTTCCAAGATGTGGTTGGCGAAGGAGGAGATTTGTACTCATATCCAAAAAGAAAAAACATAAGTAATCGCGGGCTCCTTCGACTACTTGGAATTGAATGGTTGATCGGATTTATTGATGATCTTATGCCACGACTTGTGATAGTTTTCACGTGAGTAGTTGTAGAACCTCATTTATAGTTGTGCCCTGATGAGTGGAGTTTTGCCCTATTGAGGTCAATCATTTGTGGTGCATATGTAGAGACTTATATATGTTGCGTTGTATTGTTTACTGTTTCGTATTTTCTATTTATATAGTGTAAGGCTCTGTAATTTACCCAAGGGTTTTCTCTCTATATAAGAGACCCGAGGGATCTATGGAATAACACATAAGAGTATCGATTACTCTAACATGGTATCAGAGCCAAAACCCTAACCCTAGGGTTTTTTCTCCACCCGCCCCCCCCCCCTCCAGCCGCCCCAGCCGTCCCCGCCGGCCAGTCCAGCCCTCCAGCGGGCCCCCGCGCTACCCTAGCCAGGCTTCCAACCTCGCCGGGGCCCCTCCTCCGTCGTCCCCGGCCCCGCCAGCCCTCCAGCCCCGCCGCCGGGACTTCCCGCCGCCGCCGGGACTTCCCGCCGCCGCCGGGACCCCCAATCAGCTGCCGGGACCCTCTTCCAGCCGTCGCCTCTCTCTTCCGTAGAGGCTTTCACAGCCTCTACTCGTCCTCGGGGCGGCTCTCCTTCGGTCGGTTTCGGATAAATGATGGGTTCAAGTGCATAACGTCTACATATGCACTTGAATCCTCACAGGTCATGGTAGACACCAGTTTCTTGGTCTATCATCCCTAGTTGTTCTTCTCCGGCAGTATGTCAGATCAAAAGGTCGATATGCCCGCCATCGGTGCCTTCAAAGGTTCGGCACCTATCGTCAAAATCGACGGGACGAATTACGAACTGTGGGCTATGCAGTTCCTCAGTCTCATGAAGTCGTGTGGTAAGAAGCATATTCTTACCGAAGATGAACCGCCGGAGAAGACGGGAATATATGCCTCATGGGATGTTGATGACGCGTACGCCAAAGTTTGGCTGTCAGGTACGCTCATGACGGAGATAGCAAATGATGTCCTCCATCAGCCCACCGCCAAGGCGATGTGGGATATTCTGGCCACGACGTACTCTCAGGTACGGAACGAGACCAAGATGCTGCAGTTGCAGCATGATATCTTTACCACGAAGCAAAATGGGAGGCCTCTTCATTCTTTGTACACATCTCTTCGTGGAATGTTCGAGAAACTTTATTGCACAATTCCACTCACAGCCACACCGGAACAGCAGAAGACGTTCCGCAACGCCACTATGGTTGGCGTCTTACTTGCTGCCCTTGATCCTGAATATGAGGCAGCACGCTCTCAGATCCTTGCCGATGCCACCATTCCACCGATGGAAGAAGTCTACAGACGGCTCAGTCGTGTACCAGTTCCATCGAATACAACGACTACACCTCCCTCGGCAATGGCTGTCTCCAGAGGACGAGGTAGTTCCTCCTCATTTCGTGGCCGAGGAAGAGGTGGACGTGGCCGTGGAGGTCGCATACGCTCTACGTGCTCATTCTGTCGTCGTACTGGTCATTCGGAGGATACATGCTATTCCAAGCATGACTTCCCTCCTTCTGCACGTGTCGCTGATCATGTTCAGGGTCCACCAGCATCTACTCCCGATCACAGGTTCGAGGAGCTAGTGGCACGGCTTCGTGATATCATGCCACAGTCATCATCAGAGGGTGCTGATGCGTCTGATGTTGCGGCTTCAGCATCAGCTAGTACATCTGCCCCAGCCAGTGCCTCAAGTAGTTCTTCCGTCTCATATCATAACCATGATCTCACAGGATGGATTGTTGATTCTGGAGCCACCCATCATCTCTGTCGTGAGAAAGATATTCTGCAGTCCTATAGAGTTGTCCAGCCTGGTCGCTCTGTACTCAATGCTGATGGTACTCATTCCCCTATCATCGGTCAGGGGGAGACGGCTTTGCTGCCCTCTATGCACATACAGAATGTTTTACATGCACCAGAATTCTCTATGAATCTCTTATCCATTAGTCAGATTACACGAGATTTGCACTGTCATGCTATTTTTGACCCATCGTCTGTTATTTTTCAAGACATACTAATGGGCAGGGTGATTGGTTGTGGTTCTGAGCACAATGGCCTCTATCGTCTTGTACGGAACTCTTATGCTGGCGTCTCACTACATTCCCAGGGCTCCGTGTCTCCTTATACCTGGCATCTTCGGTTCGGTCACCTGCCACTACAGAAAATGCGTCACCTCCTGCCTCAGATTTCTCCGAGTTCATCCTTTCGTTGTGAAGCTTGTCAGTTAGGGAAGCACCATCGGTCCAGCTTCCCCAGTCGTCAGAGTCGGAGCAGTCGCTCCCCATTTGAGTTATTTCACATAGATATATGGGGTCCCAGACGTGTCCCAGATCATCAGGGGCACAGGTTCTATTTAGTTGTGGTTGATGATTTTTCTAGAGTGTCCTGGACCTTTCTTCTTAAAAATAAATCCGACGCAGGAAGTGTTATTCAAAATCTTATCAATGAAGTTCAAAATGTTTTTTCGTCTACTGTTAAGTATGTGCGTACTGACAATGCATTGGAGTTCTGCACTCGTTCCCTTGCTAGTTTTCTTTCTTCTAAAGGCATTATCCACCAAACCACATGCGCATACACATCTTAACAAAATGGGATTGCAGAACGGAAACATCGCCATTTCCTTGATATTGCTCGCACATTACTTATTCAGAGTTGTGCCCCATTATCCTTTTGGGGGGATGCTATACTTACAGCATGCTATATGGTCAACCGCATGCCTACAACTGTTCTTGGGGAAAAGTCTCCTATATCTGTTCTTTTTCCTGACAAAGATTTGTTTACTCTTACACCTCGGGTCTTTGGCACTGTTGCGTTTGTCCACCGCTTGTCTCCAGGACTTGATAAGCTATCTCCTAGGGCTATTAAGTGTGTTTTTGTGGGCTACTCCAGGACACAGAAAGGATATCGTTGCTATGACCCCGTTCATGACAAGTACTATGTGAGCGCTGATGTTACATTTTTCGAACCCGTCATGTACTTCTCCCCTGCAGGTGATAGATTGGTCTCCTCCACATCCACAGATTCCAGCGTCTATGTGCCTCCACCTCCAAGCCTGGGTCAATCCTCTACACCACCACCACCTCCAATTGAACCTTTTCCTAAGTTCTATACAAGGCGTACAGGACCAGCTCAAGCTACATGTCAACCATCCAACACGCCTCAAGTATGTTCTGATGTTCTCACTAATGATGGGTTAGACAATGCACCAGTGCAGGAGCCTTTACTACAGGAAGAGGATCAACCGGTCGACACAATGATTGATGATCTGGATCGGCCCATTGTTCACAGGAAGCAGCGCAGACAATATGTTTCATATCCTCTTGCCTCTCAAGTCTCATTTCATCGTCTAATTGGGGACTTCCAGAAGTTTGTAGCTGTTGTCTCGTCAGTTGAGATCCCACGGACCTATCAAGATGCCATGAAGATTGATTGCTGGCGTCTAGCCATGGAAGAGGAAATGTGTGCTCTGCAGTCTCGAGGGACTTGGTCTCTTGTCTCCATTCCTCCAGGTGCCTCCGTGGTGAGTTGCAAGTGGATCTTTACGGAGAAATATCATGCGGATGGACGTCTTGATAGATACAAGGTAAGACTTGTAGCATGGGGATTTACCCAGACATATGGGGTAGATTATTTGGATACTTTTTCACCAGTGGCTAGACACTCCACTCTTCGAATCCTCCTATCTGTTGTTGTGGTACGCAACTGGACTACTTTTCAGCTTGACGTCAAGAATGCTTTCTTGTATGGTGACCTCCAGGAGGAAGTCTACATGTAGCAGCCACCAGCGTTTACTGCTGAGGGGGAGACTCAGATGGTGTGCAGACTTCATAAGGCTATCTATGGCCTCAAACAGAGTCCCCGAGCATGGTTCCAGAAGCTTTCTCAGCTAATTGAACAACAGGGGTTCAGGAGATCAAATGCGAACCATTCACTGTTCATCCAGAAGACCCCTAGAGGTACAGTTGTGGTTATGATATATGTTGATGACATCTTGGTTACAGGAGATGATGTTTAGGGGATTGAGATAACCAAGTCCCTGTTGGGAAACCAGTTCATTACGAAGGATCTGGGCACGATACGATATTTTCTGGGGATAGAGTTTGCACGAAATGCACAATAAATGGTGATGACTCAAAGAAAATATGTAACAGACTTGCTAGTTGAAACAGGAATGACTGGATGTAGACCTTCAAGTACACCTATGGACCCAAGCATGAAGTTGTACGACGATGATACCAAGGAGGTGGACAAAAGAAGGTACAGAGAGATGGTGGGTAAGCTCTTATATATTACCATAACTCGACCGGATATTGCATTTGCAGTAAACCGGGTGAGTCAATTTGTGGAGCAGCCGAGGCAAGTTCATATGTATGCCTTGTATATGATATTGAGATATCTGAAGTCTTCCCCAGGCACAGGGTTGCTATTCAGGAAAGATACAGATCTGTCTATTTCAGCTTGTGCAGATGCAGATTATGCAGGATGTCCAAGGGATCGTAAATCTACTTCTAGATTTGCTATCTTCATAGGAAGCTCTTTAGTTTCTTGGAAAAGCAAGAAACAGACTGTTGTGGCGAGATCCAGTGCTGAATCCGAGTACAGAGCCATGGCACAAGCAAGTGCAGAAATGATGTGGGTTAGAGCAGTCTTAGAAGATTTGAATGGAGATGTCCCCTTGCCTATGAATCTCCAATGTGACAATCAGGCAGCTTTGTTTATTGCCAATAATCCAGCGTTTCATGAGAGAACAAAGCACATCGAGGTGGATTGTCATTATACTAGAGACATGATTCAGAAGGGCTTCATCTCCACTTCTCATGTCAGTTCAGAGGACCAGACTGCCGACATATTCACCAAGCCACTGCTCAGAGGACCGTTCCAGAGATGTTCTTCCAAGCTGAGCATGATAGATATCTATGCTCCATCTTGAGGGGGAGTGTAGAGACTTATATATGTTGTGTTGTACTGTTTACTGTTTCGTATTTTCTATTTATATAGTGTAAGGCTCTGTAATTTACCCAAGGATTTTCTCTCTATATAAGAGACCCGAGGGCTCTATGGAATAACACATCAGAGTATCGATTACTCTAACAGCATACAATGTAGAGTACATGTGTAGAGATAATTATATATTCTATGTGTACCTCTTCTTTATTTTATTTCTTTTTTCTATCTTATGTAATTTACCCATAGGCATCTCCTCTATATAAGAGAGCCTAGGATTCTTTGGACTAAACAACTCGCTCATTTTTCCCAACATGGTATCAGAGTGGTAGTCCTAAGCCGAAGTTCTAGTACCCGAAAAAAAACCCTAGCCCCTTCTCCAAGCCTCAACGGTGACGGCGGCACAGACCCCCCTTCTTGTTTTCTGCAGCGCAACCTCGTCTTCCTGATAGTGCAACCCCCCCCCCCTCCACGCCCTCTCTTCCCCGACGGCGCAACCCTTCCAGCGGTGGCATGCGGATTCAGCGGTGCACGGACTCGGTTGTGGGTTTCTCATGGGCTCTGTCATCTTAATCCTCAAATACTTTCTTGCGTAGATGTCCGACTTTGGTGATGGGTTTGAGTACATAACTCTACATATGCATTCAGATCCATATATTTTTGTGTAGACACTCATCCTTTGGTCTACAAAACCCTAGGGATCTTCGTGTGGCGACATGTCAGAAAACAAGATCGATGTATCTGCCACAGGCGCCTTCAGAGGTCCAGCACCAATTGTTAAAATGGATGGGACAAACTATGAGCTATGTGTTATGCACCACATGAGCCTTATGAAGTTTAATGGTAAGAAGCATATTCTTCCCGAGGAGGAGCCAGCAGAGAAAACTGGAGTTAAAGTCTCATGGGATGCGGATGATGCCTACGCCAAGGTCTGACTTTCAAGAACATTGATGATAGAGATCGCTAATGATGTGTTACATCAAACCGTCGCTAAGGTGATGTGGGACATCCTCGTAGCAACCTATTCTCAGGCGAGGAATGACACAAAGATCCTTCAACTTTAGCACGATATATTTACTGTCAAGCAGAATGGGCGACCCATGCATTCGTTGTATATATGCTTGCGGGGGATGTTTAAGAAGCTTCACAGCTTCATGCCCCTCATGGCTACTCCAGAGCAGCATAAGACATGTAGGAATGAAACCAAGGTTGGTGTATTCCTAGCGGCCCTCGACCCTGAATATGATGTTGCTCGCTCCTAGATTCTAGCAAATGCAACTATTCCTCCCATGGAGGAAGCTTTCCGCAGGCTCAACAGGATTATTGTTCCATCCACTGCTACTAGCCAGACCTCTTTGGCAATAGCAGCCTCCCGAGTCAGAGGAGGCTCTTCTTCTTTCCGTTGACGCGGACCTAGTGGTAGAGGAGGTCGTATTTGTCATCCTGCACATACTGTCACCGGTCATGTCATACAGAGGGCACATATTACTCCAAGCATAGTTTCCCAGCATCAGCCCGTGTAACGAAGCAGGTTGAGTCTTCAGTTGTTCCTACATCATATCAGAGGTTTGATAAACTCATAGACAGATTGCGGGATAGCACGCCCCCTGCTTCTTCATTATCTTCAGGAGCCAGGAGGCCCTCCAATGTAGCAACCGCATTTGCCAGTTCTTTTACTACGGCTAGACCTTAGGTAGTACGTATGCTTTTATATCCTGTCATGGATATGAGATTACTGAGTGGATTATGAACTTTGGAGCGACGCATCATTTATGTGGGGACAGAGATCAACTTACAGTATATAGACAGGTGCCACCAGGGAGAACTGTTGTGATAGCCGATGGGACTCACTCAACTTAGTTTGATGCCTTCGATGTGTCTGTAGAATATTTGCATGCTCATGATTTCTCTATGAATTTGTTCTCTATTAATCAGATTACGAAGGATTTGCATTGTCGAGCGATCTTTGATCCATCGTCTCTTGTTTTTCAAGACATCCTTATGGGTAGAGTAATTGATTGTGGTCGTGTGCATGGTGGTTTTATCGCCTAGTCCGAACTCCCTTTGTTGGCATATCCTATCATCCAATAGGACCATTCTCTCCCTTCACCTGGCACATACGCTTTGGTCACTACCTCTCCAGAAGATGTGTCATATTTTGTCGCATGTCTCACCAGGTTCTTCATTTAGGTGTGAGGCGTGTCAATTGGGAAAGCATCATCGGTCTGCTTTTCCTAGTCGTCAGAGACGGAGCAGTAGCTCCCTTTTTAGTTGTTTCATGTTAATATTAGGGGTCTGAATCATGTTCCTGATCACCACGGACACATGTTTTACCTTGTTGCAATTGATGATTTTTCTCATTTGACATGGGTATTTTTATTGAAGAATAAATCTGAAGCAAGGAATGTGATCAAAATGTTTATCAATGAAGTGCAAAATGTTTTCTCTTCCTCTGTGAAATTTGTGAGAACTGATAATTCTTCGGAATTATGTACCCGTGCTCTTTTACATTTCTTTTCATCTCATGGCATTATTCATCAAACTACATGTGTGTACGCTTCTCAACAAAATGGTGCAGCAGAAAGAAAGCATCGCCATTTACTTGATGTCACTCGGACTCTTGTCATTCTGACTCATGCCCCACATTCGTTTTGGGGTGATGATGTTCTTAGAGCATGTTATCTGGTAAATCACATGACCTCAACTGACTTCGGTGAGAAAAATCCTTTAGCTCTTGCTTTCCCAGAGAAGGAATTGTTCTCACTTACTCCTTGTGTTTTTGGCTCAGTTCCTTTCGTCCACTAATTGGCTCCAGGCCTTGACAATCTCTCTCATAGGGTTACCAAATGTGTGTTTATTGGGTATTACAGAACCCAGAAAGGATATCGGATCCTTTGCGCAGGAAATATTATATCAGTGTTGACGTTAAATTTTTTGAGTTTGTGAAGTATTTCTCCTCTACAGGTGACATGTTGGCTTCATTAGACTCTGATGATGAGGTCTACATGCCATCTCCTCCTACGAGTATGACATCTCTACATGTGCCTATCATACCACCACCACCTCCTCCTCATCCACCTCCTTCTACACAGACGTATGTGCCCATTGTTCAACCATTACAAAAATTCTATACCCGTCAGCCTGCTCTTGCTCATGGTCATCGCTCGTCATCCAGTATGCCCCAAGTTTGTTTTGATAACAAGATTTCTAACGATGGTTCTGGAGATAAATTTATGCAGGGTTCATTGCAAGAGACTAGCTCACGGATGGAGGATGTTGTCGATGACCTTGATATACCCATTGTTGTTCGGAAGCAGAAGTGTTCAGGTGCTTCATATCCCTTACTTCACAGGTCACTTGTCATCATCTGACAAGGGAATTTCAGTGATTTGCAGTTGCTTAATCTGTCGTGGTCATTCCACGGTATTATCCGGATGTCGTGAAGGATAATCATTGATGTATAGCTATGGAGGAAGAAATGGTTGCTTTGCAGTCATGTGGTACCTGGAGTTCGGTGCCTGCTCCTCCTGGGGTGTCTATTTTCAGTTGCAAATGGGTGTTTACTGTTAAGCATCATGCAGATGGGAGCATTGATCGTTACAAAGCAAGATTGGTGGCACGAGGATTTACTCAGACCTACGGCGTGGATTATATGGACACGTTCTCCCTAATTGCTCGTCACTCAACTCTGTGTGTCCTTTCAGTTGTTGTGGTACGTGATTGACCTTTGTTTCAGCTAGCTGTTTAAAATGCATTTTTGTATGGAGATCTACAGGAGGAAGTTTACAAGCAGCAGCCTCTGGGGTTTGTTGCTGAGGGAAGTGTCAGCAGGTGCGTAGACTCCATTAGGCAATATATGGCCTTAAGCAAAATCCAAGGGCATGATTTCAGAAGCTCTCGGATCTGATTGAAAGGTAGGGGTTCAAGAGGTCAAATGCAGACCATTCACTCTTTATGCAGAGAACATCTAGAGGTACCGTTGTTATCATGATCTATGTTGATGACATACTTGTTATAGGAGATGACGGGGTTAGAATTTGCTAGGAAAGCGCAGGGTCTTGTGATGACCCAAAGGAAGTGTGTCACAGACATGCTTATTGAGACATGCATGATTGGGTGCCGACCCTCTACTACTCCTATGGATCCTAACATGAAGTTATACGATAAAAGATACAGACGAGGTTGGCAAAAGGAGATAAAGAGAGATACTAGGAAAGCTCCTCTATGTTACTATTACTAGACATGATATCTCCTTTGCAGTGAGTCAGGTGAGTCAGTTCACAGAGCAACCCCGACAGGTACATTTAGATGTTATATACATGATATTGAGATATCTAAAATCCTCTCCAGGTGCAGGATTATTATTCAGGAAAGGAAAAACTCTTTTTGCTTCTGCATGGGATGATGTAGACTATGCAAGGTGTCCTGAGGATAGGAAGTCTACATCTGGCTTCGTTGTATTTGTTGCCAGCTCTCTTGTCTCTTGGAAAAGCAAAAAACAAACAGTCGTGGCAAGATCTAGTCCAGAATCTAAGTATAGGGCTATGGCACAAGCAAGTACAGAAACGATGTGGGTTCGAGCATGTCCAGCAAATTTGCATATAAATGTACCTCAATCCATGCAGCTACAATGTGATAATCAGGTTGCCTTATTCAATGCAAACAATCCTGCATTCTATGAGAGAACAAAGCATATTGAGGTAGGCTGCCACTATACAAGAGATATGATTCAGAAGGGCTTGATTTATACTTCTCATGTCAGTTCAGGAGAGCAAACGGCAGATATCTTTACCAAGGTATTGCTCAGAGGGACACTTCATAGGAGTTCTTCCAAGCTGAGCATGATTGACATCTATGCTCCATCTTAAGGGGGAGTATAGAGATATTTCCATATTCTCTGTGTACCTCTTCTTTATTTTATTTTGATGTTTACATCTTATGTAATTTACCCATAGGCCTCTCTTCTATATAAGAGAGCCTAGGGTTCTCTGTAATAAACAACTCGCTCATTTTCCCCAACACCATGTTCACAGGTTCTTTTATTTTATACTAATGGTTAGTGTGATAGACGTACCAAACAAATGCTCATAACATGCCCTTTTCATGTTATTCCAACAGATATTCAGGAGCCACCATAGTAGTAGCGGCTGAGAGCACGTGGAGTTTCATTGTAGACTCTATACCAGACACAGTGTACGTGTTTTGTAGCTTTGTACCTGTACACTTCCGCTTTCGTTTGTTATAATTTTAAGAGACGTTTTCTGATACATGTATTTTGTTCTACTCCGACGGCATCTTGTTGTATTATGCATCTTTGGACATGATTATGTGATACATTTTGTGGTAATGTTAATGAAAGAAAAGAATGCATCATTTACATTTAAGTTGCTTATTCTCCTACTTGCATATGCACATTCAAATGTTGAATATGATGTGTGTGGAGTGGTTACTGAGTATCGTTGTCCTGGGGGCATCACACCCAATACCTCACAACCCTTTTAGGAATCACAAATCAAGCTCTCAAGCCAATCCTTCAATAATCAAGACCTCTCGAAGCGAAATATGGGGGGTTGGCCCATAGTCCTACAAAAGGTAAGAATGGTAGGAGCGGGAGTATGGTCAAAGTATGATCTCGAAAAGCCCCTCACAAACTGCAAATGAAAACATTGAGATAACTCAATTGGAACTAAGAAATAATCCAAGCATGATCGAGAAGTTGTGTTACTCCAACTATAACGACATTTGTTAGCATCCAAGATATCAAGCAGTAACACATCCATAAAAGAGTTCAAAGTGGACATCTCCCAGTCACAACTCCAACCCTCAAACTAAGAGGATCATCTAATCTCATAGTAACTGTTATAAAATATGAAGAATACGGAAGCGAATGATAAGCAGAGCATAAACAAAAAAGATCAAACATGGGAACACCGTGATTTTACGTGGAACCCTACTCCGTGAGGAGCGGGATGAAACCACGGGAGAAGCCCTCAAAAGGACAGGTTTTTCTATTGCTTTTCTCAATGAGTACAGGAGGTCTGGGGCTCCTTATATAGCCTTCCCAGAGCCTCCAAGTCCCACCACTGGTCCATGTGGGACTAAACACTGGATGGGGTAAATGGATCTTCTCCAGGATCCATTTACCCTGCTACAACACAATAGGCGCATACAACTTATACTCTAACACTCACCCTCAAGCTGGAGCATGCAATGCTCAGCTTGGACAAACAGAAAGAAACTCAACTCAACGCTACAGGACACTACGGACAATATCAACCCAACGCGCACATTGCTGCAGTCGAGGACGTTGCTTCTCATGCCGTGCAGGTGAGGAGGACGAACGGGCTGGAGTGCGAGTCAACTGAAGACTCGGAATCTGACCATCGAGTCTGAACTTGCGCCTGAAGTCTCCTCGTCGGAGAACTGGGTCTCTCCCATCTGACTCAGAGAATGGTGCACTGCTCTGGTGTACCTATGATACCACATGAAAACCCTTGCCCTCAAGGGAATGGTCCTCTGCTCTGGAGTCCCTATGGCTCACATGAAAACTCTGGCCTGACAACAACAAGAATGATGGGGACCTCGAACTGATGATGACAACATATGCTCATCTGAAATAAGACCGCAAACATATCTGTGTCTGAAACTGGAGACTCGTAAACAATGATCGTCGAGTCTGAAACCGAGCTGTAGAGTCTGATCAACTGGCTGATCTGGAGATTGATATATGAATATGGATCTGGAATACAAGACCTGTGACTCTACATATACTCCCCCTTTCTCCCATACTTGTCGGAAAACATGGATGTCGACCAAGTTGGGAGAAGACAACAATGATAGGGACAAAAACAAACTTAGCCGATCACAACTTTGTCGGTTTTTCAAAACATTCATCTTCTTTTTTTTATAAGCCGTTTGCCTCTTTTTTTATCGGCTTTTGCATCACACACATTTTTTTTAAATTGCATACGGCTCTTCTTTGTATGCGACTCTTTAATTTTTTTTACCATGCGTACGGCTTTTTCTTGTTGTACGCGCCTCTTTTTTCGACATTTTTTTTAAACTTCGGGCCATTTAGGCTTACAAACCCTTTTTTTAAACAATATACGGCCCGCATGGGCCCAACGATATTGCAGCCTGGCACTCCTTTTTTTTACTGGACTTCCCTTGCTCATTTGGGCTTTACAAGTAAATAGCCCCTCCCCAATTTTTCACAACCCTCGTCTGGGCTCACCCACAAATAGCCCTTTTTTTAATATCAGCCCAAAAGGGGCCCAATAATATGAACCGACGCCCCCCCCCCACAAATAAGGGGCCATCGGCCCGTAGGGTTCCCAACAGGGGAAACCCCACATGCGCCGCCACACACCCCTAAAGGGGTCTCATTTCTCTGGCGCCGCCACACAGGTGGCTGGTAACGACGAGGGTGCCGCCGCCGCTCGTTGATGGAGGATGCTCGCGCATGCTACGCCTGCTGCAGGAGGTTCACGCCGCGAAAGGAGTGGAGGGAGGCTGTAGATAGCGCCGCATGCTGCTGGGCTGAGCGCCGCCAACGCCGTTCCATCGTTCAGGTGCTGAAGGGTACCGATCAGGGGGGGAGCCGCACCGCCTGCTGGATCTGGGGTCAGGGATTCGCCAAGGGAGTTGCCGCAGCCGCCTGTGCTTCAAGGGCATGGAGATGCGCATCAATGGAGTCACGAGGGAGACTGCTTGCTCGTCGCTGAAGGAAGTTGCGTCGCCGACCTGTGTGCATGAGAGAATGGCTAAGGAGGAGCCGCCTGGGGTTGTGGGGCACGTGAACTAGGTGCCCTAGCACCTAGGGCTGCGCGAAGAAGAAGGCGCTGCTTGGGCGCCTGGACAGAGAACAGCGCCGCCGCCATTGTTTGCGCCGTCTGTTGGGCTCGAGGTCCTGGATCTCGGAGGCGATCAGGTGCTCCTTACAAAACTAGGGTTCCAACAGGAACCCTAACTTTCCTCAACGAAGAACAGGACAGATCTTGGCCAAAGGATATTTGAACATATAATCTTCAACAATAAAAAATCGATTCTCAAATCGATCATAAAATACAATCGAAGAACATGATAAAAATCCTCGAGAATCGACCCACTCTGATACCATGTTATAAAATATGAAGAATACGGAAGCGAATGATAAGCAGAGCATAAACAAAAAAGATCAAACACGGGAACACCATGATTTTACGTGGAACCCTACTCCGTGAGGAGCGGGATGAAACCACGGGAGAAACCCTCAAAGGGACGTGTTTTTCTATTGCTTTTCTCAATGAGTACAGGAGGTCTGGGGCTCCTTATATAGCCTTCCCAGAGCCTCCAAGTCCCACCACTGGTCCATGTGGGACTAAACACTGGATGGGGTAAATGGATCTTCTCCAGGATCCATTTACCCTTCTACAACACAATAGGCGCATACAACTTATACTCTAACAGTAACATTAAAATCCCCCAACCAATCACAGGGCAGAAGGATAGACAAGGCGAACATAATAAAGCTTGTTGTACAACCCAGATCTAGCGGCCCCATCCCTCGGTCCATACACGCTAATGACCACAATCAGAGACCGATCAACGACGCCCCATAGGACCAACCAAAGCACCCATTGTCCACGAGGTTTATCAATCAACTCACATGTATCCTGATTCCATACAGTGAGCAAACCCAAGAGCTTCCCTCAGAGTCGATAGCACAGAAGTGAGCAAGCATTGCATCATACATGAAATTCCATCTATGTTTACTCCATCCACATATCTTCATCTCATGAAGAAGCACAACATTCTGCTTCCAAACCACCAACATGATGTGGACACCCCTCCTTTTCCCTGGCTTTCTAAGCACATGGACATTCCAGTTAACAACCTTCATCAGGAGACCAATTACATATCCTTCATATGCCATAAGGGTGATATCCAGTACACTTGGCAAACCCTCAATAAGATCTATAATACTTGGGATATCGACACACTTTGCTTCAAGGACTTCCAAACCCTGTTGTTGCCCATCATTCACATATCGTTGCAACTTTCAAATGTGTTAGAACTCTATGATTGTACATCCGACCGAGCCCGACAGTTGTTCGCTAAGCTTATCACCTCGCCAGCCCTCATTAGCGGCGAGCAAGCCACGCCTTTTCCCTCTAGGAAAAGTCCTTCCCCCAATGCCACTTACCCCCACTATCCATTGCTGCTATAGTCAGTTGAATAAATTGAATATTTGGATCGAATGGGGTGCAGTGGACAACTGAATAAAATCGACCTATTCGGTCATTGTTTGGCCAAACCGAATAGTCGATCCGAATAATCGGGTGTCCGACCAACTACTCGGTCGACTATAAGCTTACTGCTGGAATTTTAATTTCTTTTATTTTTTTAATTCTCAAATGTAACTAATCACGATATCACCACAAATGTCAAGGTTCCATATATTTAGATTTGTTCATTGGTACTTTTATCTTGGATTCTTGTTAGATTATGGTCGTATATGTACATATACATAAGAATATATGTATTATAAATATTTTTTATATTTCCAACCTCGTCATGACCCCTCCACCATCTCCCTCAATCAGCAATAGGAGCAACATGGAGAGGAAGAGATGTCTTTCCTCACGAACCTTTAATTGGTATACCGATATTTATATGTATTACGGATACTTTTTGTATTTCCAACCACGACGTCACCCCTCCACCATCTCCCTCAATCAACCAACGATAGGAGCAACACGGAGAGGAAGAGATGTCTCTCCTCACGAACCTTGAATTGGTATACCAATCATTGTTGTTAAGGCGCGCGCCTAGGCGCGCCTAGGCGGCCGCTTAGGCGCCCAGGCGCCCCAAGCCGTGCGCCTAGAAAGCACGCCTTGCTTTCATTAAAAATGGCGCACGCCTTGGGTCGCCTGGGCGTCAAGGCGCGTCTGGGCGCCGCCTGGGCGACTTTTTTTTATGCGTACTTCACATATATCGCATTTTCAAAATGCGATATACATAACGCATTTAGAAATTGCGATATACATAACGCATTTTCAAAGTGCGATATACATGTCGCATATTGGAAATGCGATATACGAACAGACCCTGTATTACCCCACTGCATTCGACCCGACCCTCATTACGTGTTTAGCAGAGAAACCCCTTGCATCTCCCCTGTCTCCTCCGCAGTCGCCTCCCTAGCTCCTCCAGCGGGCTCCCTCCTCCTCCGACGGCCTCCATCCTCCTCCGACATCCTCCCGAGTCCCTACCACCTCCAACAGACGCCCTCTTCCTCCAGCGGTCTCCTTCCTCCTCCAGCGGCCTCCCTACCTCCTCCAGCGGCCTCCCTCCTCCTCCAACGGCCTCCCTCCTCCTCCGGCGACTTCCCTACCTCCTCCAGTGGCCTCCCTCCTGCTCCAACAACCTCCGTGCGTTCTCTTCCTCTCCCATTGTAGAATGACTTCAATGGAATCCTTGGATGGGGATGCCATTCCTAATCCCACTACTACACCAACCCCATCTACTGTGTAAAGGCCTGGGGAAATTGATCCCCGCTTCACCGACAAGATGAATGATCCATGCTTGAAAGCGGCATCGAAGGATCCCGGTTGGATGTACTCTTTTTGGCCGAATACACTAGACAAGAATAAGGTGCAATGTGCATTGTGCGGCCACATTACTAATGGTGGAATCAAAAGGCAGAAAGAACACTTGATTGGTGATTATCGAGATGTATCTATGTGTCCAAAAGCCACTATAGAGATTAAGAAAGAGATGGCTGACTTCAAAAATCGTAACAAGAAGAGGAAGATAGTCGTTGATTACAGATATAGTGGAGCTGATTCAAACATTCCAGATGCAGATGATGGTGATCATGGTGAACATGTAGTCATCTTGGATGACTCACATCCTACGGCTACAACAGGTAAAAACGTTAAATCTGGTTCTGGTTCATGTTCTGCAAATAGGCCACATGTACGGAAGGATCCACACGGCAAGGGTCCTATGGACTCGTTTAGTTCCGCTAGCCCATGGGAGGTTGTGGCACAAAGGAGGGCAGCAAGGGCTCGTGGTGAAGCACAACAAACTACAATTGAGTTTGCTTTAAAAAAGGATGCTACCCAGGTGGCATATGATGCCATTGTTGAGCTATTCTATACAGGTGGCATCCCTTTTAATGTTGCACAACGAGAAGCTTTTGAGGTGGCTGTGGAGGCTATTGTCCAAGCTGGGAGAGGATTTGTTCCTCCATCTTATCACCAATTGCGAAAGCCCCTACTTGAAAGATTATATGCAAGAACCAAAGATTTGCAGGTGAAGCATGAAAGCCATTGGAGGACATATGGATGCACGATTATGTGTGATGCATGGACTGATAAACGACAACGAAGTCTGATTAACTTCCTTGTTAATTCTCCAGAAGGGTCCTTTTTTATTTATGCAAAGAATGCAACATCCGATGTACACACCGGTGAGTATGCGTTCAAATTGATAGACGAGGCTGTGGAGATGGTGGGTGAGGAGAACGTTGTACAAGTTGTCACCGACAATGCAAGCAATTTTGTTTTAGCAGGAAAGTTACTGATGGAGAAGAGGAAAAACCTCTTTTAGACTCCATGTGTTGCACACTGCTTGGATCTGATGCTTGAGGATATTTCCAAGTTACAGAAATGTGCAGGAGTTATCAAGAGGGCCAGAAAAGTAACAACCTATATTTACCAGCATATTCGGTTGCATGATGCGTTTCTACAATTCAGTGAGGATCACCAAGAGTTGTCTAGAAGCGGAGTTACCCGCTTTGCTACCAACTACTTGACCCTTACTAGTTTGCTCAAGCAAAGGAAAGCTTTGGCGTCTTTGTTTATTTCTGAGGTGTGGAACACTAGTTCTTGGTCGAAGACACAGGATGGGTAACATGTCTATGAAACTGTGATGGCGAATGCTTTTTGGGAAAAAATTGAAGATTATCTTAGAGCTGTGCAACCCATCGTTATTGTGCTGCGTTTAGTGGATGCTGACGAGAAGCCGCCCATGGGATACATTGCTAGGGCTTTTGACACTGCAAAGGAAATGATTATTGAAAACTTTGGCAGGAAGGAAACAGATTACATGCCTATTCTACAAATTATTGATTCTCGCTGGGATAATCAGATGGCTCGTCCTTTGTATGGTGCAGGATGTTTCTTGAATCCTGCATTTTATTACAAAGTGAAGGACAACAATGAGGCATTGATGGGAAGGTATGAAGGTGATTTCATATTTTGCCTTGAGAGGATGGTTGATGATCCCGATCAACAAGACGTGATATGCTCTGAAATGGAGGTCTACAAAGGAGCTCGTGGTATGTTTGGCAGAGCAATTGCTATTAGACAAAGGGAAAAAAACCACCATGTAAGTTACATTTTATTATTTATATTGAATGATTTAATGGTAACATGTGTTTACATTGTTGACTTATTGTGTAGTGGAATGGTGGGATACTTATGGAAGTCTCACCCCCGCTTTGAAGCGGGTGGCAAAGCGTATTTTGGGAGTATGTTGCACATCTACCTCATGTGAACGCAATTGGAGTGCTTTTGACTTTGTATGTATCAAAAACACTTATAAATTTACAAATATAAATGCCAACTTTATACTTGTAAATTTACGTAATACTTGAATTAATGTGCAGATCCACACAAAGAGGAGGAATAAGTTGGAGGTTGATAGACTTTCCAAGCTTGTTTACATCCAATACAACAAGCAACTTGAAGAGAGATTCAAAAATAGGAGGCTCGGGAATTTAGCAAAAGATTTTGATCCAATTGCTCTTTCAGAGTTAGATTGGTCAAGTGAATGGATGACAAGTCTTTACGTGGAACCAGAGGTTGTCCCGGGGCTTACACTGAGGGTCATTGATGAAGCATTATGTGCTTCTCAAGCATATGAAAGTTCTCGTCCAAGAAGGAGTCAACCACAAGCACAACCAAGCACTTCAGCACGTGGTGGTCTTCGTGGCCGTGGTCGTCGTGGTACTCGTGGTGCACATGTGATTAGGCGACAATATGTACCTCCTCATGTTCCGGACGACGAGGAGGAAGAAAACGAGGAAGATGATTGGATGGATCTTAATGATGATGGCCAAGAGCAAGATGAAGGACATGAATAAGAAACTAACCAGTGTGATGATGATGATTGAAGCATTGCAGTATTAGAATATTGTATTTCAGTCTTTGAAATGTTTTGTTATGCCAAACAATTTGTCTGTTTTTTAGTACATTTTCCACTTTTTTTGCCAAACAATTTGTCTGTATGCCAAACATAGCTTGTTTATTTATCTATGTTCTGATTCCTTTATGTGTTGTGATTCTTGATTCTTGTTATTAATCACTAATGTTTGGTTAAATAATATTTATTACTCTAACACTCTAGTTACTATGTATTTATAAATACAAAAGGTCTTGACAGAAAAATAAATCCAATACTTACTGTATTTTTTCTTAAAAAAATATATTAATTGATATCGCATCTCCAAAATGCGACATACGCTTAAAAAAATAAAAAAGGATGTCGCATATGAGACATGCGACATCCATTTGCTTTTAATAGTTAGATGTCGCATGTCTCAAATGCGATATAGGTCACATTTTGTTCGACGCCTAGGCGCGCCTAAGCGCGCCTAGGCGCCCAGGCGCCCTGGATGAACGCCTTGCCGCCTTAATAACCATGATACCAATATTTAGACCCATAAAGAGAAGCTAGACAGGGAGATATATCTTGCCGTAAACATTCTCCATGATAACGTCTGACGATTGCCCCTTCGAGAGGCCATCAGAGATAATGGAATGAACTTCACCCACACTTTTGTGTTTGTCGTGAACTGATGCACAGCCATGACGGATAAATAGGGTGTTAAGCAACCCATCTTGTATCCTCGACCTTCACCAAGTCACCCTTCTACCAGTTCCAATTGAACTCCAACAACATAAGAATCTCTTCCTCCTTGAACCCTCTAGCATACACCAGTTACACCCCTAACGAGACGTCTCCATCAAAAGATCTACTTAGCACCTTTCATGAAGATTCCATGGCATTCCAAAACGCATTGTAGTGCTTTTGCATGCTCATAGACGAGAATCGACTGCAGACCCTCCCGCTTCGCCTCCAAAACCAGCACGACGGATTCACCACATTTAAAGCAAACCACAAGTTCTCTACATTATCGTGTAAGGTGATTCTGACCAGCACATCTCAGGCACCATCCAAGCAAGCTGACGGACAACTAGCTAGCCTACCTCCAATGGAAACCCACTAGATTTACTCTCCGAGGACCCGAGCCTCCAAATGCACCTGCCCTCTTTCTGGTCATCGTCCTGGTCATTCTGAGGAGCGAAATATGGAACTAAAATCTAGTGGGTCCTGGATGTTCCACTCAAATCGAGCCATATTCTTGAATGTCATCGTCCTGGTCATTCTGAGGAGACATGCTTTCAGAAGCATGGATATCCTGTGTCTGCAAGGGTTGCTAAGCAGACTGAGCCTACTTCTGCTGCTACACAGGATGCACGCCTGGATGATATTGTTTGTAGACTTCGTGAGATGATGTCCACTCCTGCTATTCTAGCTTCAAACTCTTCAGATTCCACAGCCACTGCTCGAGCTTCGTCTAGCTCATCAGTTATTACTTATGCACTTACCAGTTGTAGCAGCTCAGATTTGATTGATTGGATTATGGATTCAGGTGCATCGCACCATATGTGTGGAGATCGAGCACAATTCACTTCTTACATGTTTATCCCGCCTGGTAGATCAGTGATGATTGCTAATACGTCTTCCCATTATTAGTCAAGGGGAGATGGTTCTAGCTCCATCTAAGCATCTGTAGAACATTTTATATGCTCCTGACTTTCAGAAGAATCTTTTGTCAAATAGTCAAATTACAAAGGATTTACATTGTCATGCCATATTTGATTCCTCGTCTCTTTAGTTTCAGGACATACTAAAGGGTAGGATGATTGGATGTGGCCGTGAATAGCGAGGACTGTACAAGCTTGTCATACCACCGTGTGCTGGAGTTGCTACTATTCCTTCTGGTTCTGTTTTCCCGTTCATGTGGCATCTACGATTTGGACATCTCCCTCTTCAGAAGTTGTGTCATGTTCTACCACAGATATATAATAGCACCACCTTAGATTGCGAAGCCTATCAGCTTGGAAAGCATCACAGGTCTTCTTTTCCAAGTCAACAGGGTCGATGTAGTAGTCAGTCTTTTGAGTTGTTGCATTTTGACATTTGGGGTCTTAGTCGTGAACCTGATCATCGCGGACATTGTTTTTATATGGTTGCTCTGGATGATTATTCTAGACTTTCTTGGGTTCTCTTTCTAAAATAGAAGTCTGAAGCAGGTCTTATAATTAAATCTTTTCTTATTGAGGTCAAAAATATCTTCTCTGCTAATGTAAAATTTATTCATACGGATAATGCCTTGGATTTTTCCACATTACAGTTATCAGAATTTCTCAGATCTCTAGGTATTATTCATCAAACCTCTAGTGCCTATATTTCTCAGCAGAATGGTTTTGCTGAACGCAAACACCATCACCTTCTTCATGTCACGACCCTTCTGATTCAGAGTCGTGCTCCACATTCGTTCTGGGGAGATGCGGTTCTCACTGCATGCTACTTGGGGAACCACATATCGTCAACTATACTTGGAGAAAAGGTCCCTTTCTCGATTGTGTTTCCCAAGAAGGACTTGTTCTCCTTGACCCCCAGAGTTTTAAAATCTTCGGCTTTTATCCACAATTTCACCCGTGGTCGTGACAAGCTCTCACCTAGAGTTGTCAAATGTGTTTTTTGTTGGTTGTTCTCATACCCAAAATGGGTATCGATGTTTTGATCATGTAGGAAGAAAATATTATGTGAGTGTTGATGTCACATTCTTTGAGTTTATTATGCATTTTTCTCCTATAGGTGATAGGTTATCCCATGCGACTTCTGGTAAGGATGTTGTTGCTTCTCCACTCCATCTTCTGCACCCAACGTTCTGTCTCTGTCCTCACCACCTCCACCACAACCATCTCCACCACCTCCTCCATCTCCACCTCCCTTACCTCAGACACAGTTCCTACCACATGTCTACATGTGCAAGTCCTCTACTCGCCCCTTTGCTCATGCGCCCTCCACACCATCCATCACGCCTCAGCTATGTAATGATCACATTGTTTCATCTGATGGCACTGATGTCTTGAATGCTACACAGGATGAGGTAATACCAGATGACAGGGAGGATGATGACATGGACATACCTATTGCTTTGCGAAAGCCTCGTCGTCAACGTGTCACTTATCCTCTTGCTATGCATGCTTCATTGGACCATCTTTCAGAAGAGTACAAGAAGTTTGTTGTGGGACTCTTTGCAGTTTCTATCCCACGAACATATCAAGAGGTCATAGAGGACAGCATGTGGCATCTTACAATGGAAGAAGAAACGACAACTTTACAATCACGTGGCACATGGAGCATTGTTTCCGCTCCAACATGAGCATCTGTTGTGGGTTGCAAGTGGATATTTACAGTAAAGCAAAGGGCAGATGGCAGTGTAGATCGCTAACGTGGGTCCATCCATATCTATAGGGTGGACTATCAGCATACATTCTCACTGGTGGCCACACTCGACAATTCGCATTCTTCTATTAGTTGATGTTTCACGGGACTGGCCACCTTACCAGCTGGATGTAAAGAACGCATTTCTATACCGTGACCTACAAGAGGAGGTGTATATGCAAAGCCACGAGGGGTCGCTACTGAGGGGGAGTCACAGAAGGTGTGCAGGCTTCATAAAGCAATTTATGGCCTGAACCAGAGTTCGAGAGCTTGGTATCATAAGCTATCGAAGTTGATAGAGCAGCAGAGTTTTGCGAGGTCTATAGCAGATCACTCATTGTTCGTTCAGAGGACACAAAGAGGTATTGTTGCTATCCTTGTCTATGTTGACGATATCATTGTCACAGGGGATGATGAGTGGGGCATTCTGGTTGTCAATGATTTCCTAAGTCAGCAGTTTGTGACTAAGGACCTTGGCACACTTCGATACTTTCTTGGGTTAGAGTTCTGCAGGAACCAGCGTGGTCTAGTAATGACCCAGAAGAAGTTTCCGATGGATCTTCTTTCTGAGAGAGGAATGACAGGGTGCAAGCCTGCTACTACTCCTATGGATTCGAGTATGAGGTTATATGATGATGACATTGAGGAGATAGGAGAGCTTGTTGGGAAGCTCCTATACGCCACTATCGCCAGACCAGATATATCTTTTACAGTAAGCAAAGTTAGCTAATTCATAGAGCATCCCAGGAATGTGCATATGGATGTGGTGTATACATGGTTCGAAAAATCGCACCTCGAGGCGCCCGAGGCATACGCCTCGAGGCGAGGCGCTGGAAAACCGTACAGAGGTGAACACCTCGGTATGTATCTGCGAGGCAATCGCCTCGATGCCCGAGGCGAGGCGAGGCGGTCTGAGGCGAGGCGTGGGGCGAGGCGCAGTACTGAGGTGTTGTAGGGTTTTAGTGGGTCACGTGCGAAGCACGTGACCCACTTATAACCCATTTCCTCCCCTCGCATCTTGCGTGCCCTATCGCCCGAAGAACAGGAAATTCTTGCTGTCTGCAGAAGCCCAAGTCGTTGCCGCTTCTCTCGCCGCCCCGGCCTATCGCCCTATTCTGCGCCGCCTGCGTGTGTGTAGGGAGGTCCTCCTCGCCCTCGCCTGCGTGCTGGGAAGCCCTCAGCCCCTTGCGCCTACGGCCTAGCTCGCCTCCACCATACAACGCAGTTAGGTATGTTTTTTATAAAATATTTTGGTTGGTTTTTTTACTACTAGGCTACTAGATCCTTTGGTGCCTTGACATTGTTTATGTTGTCATAGGTATAAGAGTTGTAATCTAAATTTGGTTAGGTTATTAAAAGAATTGATTATGTTATCTTGTAGTTATTCAACTAACATTTCATATATTTAGTTAAATCGTATGATTGTTGTTTATTTTTGTTACTCGAAATCATATTATCATAGAGATGCCGAAGTAAAGGAAAGGCCCCAAGACTTCTGAAGGAAACCGGAGTGATCCCGCATGGAAATATTGCGTTCAACTTGAGATGGAGGAGACTCAGAAAGCTAAAGGATATGTTTATGTTCAATGCAATTTTTGTGGTAAGAGAATTACTGGTGGAGTCGCTAGACTCAAGCATCATCTCGCGAAGATCGGAAAAAATGTGAAAGGTTGCGCGCAAGTTCCTGATGAAGTGTTGAATGAAATGAAAGCTATATTATCTTCTAACGAAGAGAAAAGTAAAAGAGCAATGATGGAGATGGAAGAATTGTGTAGAGCTGGTAGTTGTAAGGTGCAAAATCCCCTTGGTGGTGAAAACCAAGCAATCAGTCCATCTGGATCTAGCAACATAAAGAGGGCAAGAGGTTCCATGGACCTCTTTGTTGTCGGACCATCACCATTTGGAAGTCCAAGTCCAACGACCACGATTGGAATGAGTGGTCATCAAACTACATTGAACGAGACATGGAAGAAAGAAGAGAGAAATCGTGTTTGTCGTACCATTGGCAGATTCTTCTTCGAGAATGGGTTGCCATTCAATTGTGCAAGTAACCCTTCTTTTCCAGTCATGCTTTACGCGGTCGGCTCCTTTGGAAGGGGATTGAAGCCTTCATCGGCTTACGAGCTAAAGAGTTGGATTTTGAAAGAAGTGAAGAGCATTGGGGACGTTATGGTGAGGCAAGGGCTTCTTGGGCGGAAACTGGTGGTAGCATAATGTCGGATGGATGGACGGACGTAAAAGGTCGTTCTTTAATAAACTTCTTGGTGAACAATACCAAAGGTACTTGGTTCTTGAAGTCTGTCGATGCATCTGATAAAGTAAAGAATACAACCTTAGTTTTTAACCTATTGGATGAGATTGTGGAGGAGGTCGGCGAATGCAATGTTTTGCAGGTTATTACAGACAATGCGTCGAATTACAAGGCGGCTAGACAAATGTTGATGGAGAAAAGGAAGCATCTTTACTGGACTCCATGTGCAGCCCATTGCATAAACTTGATGTTAGAGGATATCTTGAAATTGCCTCTACCCGCTTCTGTGTTCAAGAAAGCAAAAAGGATCATTAACTACATCTATGTGCATGGATGGGTTTTAGCACTGGTAAGGAAGCAAATAGGATGAGATTTGGTACGACCAGCTGTCACACGTTTTGCTACGGCTTTTCTCACGTTACAAAAATTGATGAGCATGAAGGATCCTCTAGAGTTTTTTACTTCTAGTAAATGGAAGAAGAGTCCCTATGCTTCTATGCCTCAAGGGAAAAATGAAAGTCAAATTATTTTGAGAAGCAAAACTTTTTGGCCTGGTATTGCCTATGTGATACGAACGACGAAGCCGTTGGTTATGGTTTTACGCATGGTGGATTCCGAAAAATATCCACCAATGGGTTTCATCTATGAGGCCATGGAGAGAGCTAAGGACGAAATAGCGAAAGCATTGGGCAATGATAAAACAAAATACCGAACATTGTGGGATATTGTGGATGATAGATGGGATCGCCAACTCCATACCAACTGCATGCGGCAGCCTACTTTCTGAATTCTCAATGCCAATACGAACCTTCCTTCTACAAACACTTTGAGATAAAAAAAGGGTTTGTTTGATTGTATAGTGAGGATGATAGATGATCAAACTGTAAGGGAGAACATCGATCTACAGATTAATGCTTTTAAGCATGCAAGAGGCTTCTTTGGATGGGAATCCGCAATAAGTACACAAAAGAAGAGGAGTCCTGGTTAGTATGTATTTGATTTTGTTATTGATTTCTTTCAATTGATAGATATCTAACATTAATTTTGTTTGTGAAATATAACATTTTCAGCGGATTGGTGGTCTCAATTTGGGGGATGAATGTCCCGAATTGCAAAAATTTGCCATCCGAGTTTTGAGTTTGACTTGTAGTGCATCGGGTTGCGAGCGGAACTGGAGTTCTTCTGATCAGGTAATATTTCGATAATATTTACAATTGTATTATATCAAGATTTATGATTACCCTAATGATTTATATTGGAAATCCACCACTAGGTCCACACAAAGAGAAGGAATCGACTCACACAAGCCAAATTGAATGATTTGGTCTATGTGATGTTTAACCTAAAGTTGAAGCATAGAGAGATAAAGAGAAAAACTATGGTCGATCCACTATGCCTGGATGACGTGGATCCTAGTGATGAATGGGTGTCGGAGCTCCAAAGTTGTGACTTTGAGGCGTATCAAGAACTTGATGCAAACACCCCTAATGAAGATGAGGTTTTAGAAGCCGACGATGAAGCTGATCAACAAGACAATTCACATCGGAAGAGGAGGAAGGACAAAGGTAATGGCATCCTATTATTTTGATTGTTAAACGTCTTTGTTTATGTTAAACACAATAGAAGTAAGTTAAGTAACAATAGTGTTATCTAATTTAGGTAAAGCAGTAGTGGACGTTGATGATGAGGAGTTTCATGACGGTGACGATGACGTTAGCGATGAAGGGGAAGATGAAGCAAATTTGAAGTATATGGATGACTCATTGGATAATCCAACAAGTAGTAGTTCTTCAGACGATGATCTTTATGCAGATATTGCAGTTGGGCTTGGAGGCTCGGAACCTTGATTAGAATTTTGTGAAGCTACATCGTTTAGTATTTCTTTGCATTTTAGAACGAGTGAACATGGACTAGAAGTAGAATATTTGAACTTATATTATGTTTTGTGAGCATTGTAATATTTTGTCTTGAACTTTTAGAATTTTACATTAGCCCAAGTACTCTACCAGCCATGTTTATTACTCTTCGTATTGAAAAGTTACTTGAAATATTCTTCAATTGCTTTGGAAAATTGGAATTTTATTAGATAATATTGTCTTACTGATATTATTACAATATTCCTTATTAAATTACATAATTTGGGTGGGAATATTAAGGCTTACGCCTCGACCGCCTCGAGGCTACGCCTCGCATCGATTTTAGGGTAACCGCCTCGTTCCGCTTTTCGTTTTTTCCAACCTTGGGTGCATATGATCTTGAGATATTTGAAGACGTCACCTGGTTCCGGTCTCTTATTCAAATAGGGGTACCTCTCTTGAGGTGACAATGTGTGCAGATACAATCTATGCAGGTTGCCCAGGGACAGGAAGTCTACTTCTTGCTTTGCAATCTTCGTTAGCAGCTCTCTTGTTTAATGGAGAAGCAAGAAGCATATAGTGGTGGCCAAATCTAGTGCAGAATCTGAGTACAGAGCCATGGCACAGGGAAGTGCAGAGATAATGTGGGTAAGATCTGTGTTAACTGATCTTACTGTCGAGGTTTCTCTTCCCACGCATCTTTTATGTGATAATCAAGCGGCTCTATTTATTGCCAACAATCCTGCATTTCATGAACGGACCAAACATATAGAGGTAGATAGGCATTACACTAGAGACAAAATTTAGAAAAGTCTCATATCTACTTCACATGTTTCTACCGGAGATCAGACTACAGATATCTTCACCAAGGCACTCGCTAGAGGTCCATTTCAGAAGTGTTGCACCAAGATGAACATGATAGATATATATGCTCCGGCTTGAGGGGGGTGTTGAGAATAATTGTTTCTCCTATTATGTTTCTTATGTATGTTTTTCTGTGTGTACTTCTCTATAATTAACCCAGAGATTTTCTCCTATATAAGAGAGCCTTAGGGTCTCGTCTAATCTATGAATTTCTTTTCTCCCAACATGTTGTAATTTAAATAGTGCACGTTGAGGGCAGGAAAATTGCTTCAGATGGACAATCTGTCACAACTGAAAACTTGGACAACCGTACATATGATAAATGATGGCACTCAATAATTATCACCATAAGATTTTTGCTCGCACATGTACAAGTATGAGGCTCCTACTTACATGGCATTTATGGACAAAAAACACTGCACCGTAGTTTTGTAATATTTTGCAAAACGTTAACTTTTGTATTATTGCATCCAACTAAGTTGGATGTATGATTACATGTTTTTCTTGGCATCCCAACATTGTCCTACCCAAGAGCTCAGAGCGTCACATAAGATTCAAAGAACATCAAAAGTTTGTATCGGTATCTAGCAAGGTTATGTAAGCACATCAAATGTTTATATCCTTTCTTAACATTGTTGTGTAATACTTCAAATAACTTCAAGAGAAGATCACATCTTATCAGGCATCAATTAGGACAGAAATTACCTGCATAGCACCTGCACCAAGAACAAGTTGGCAAGTTCTTGTATTAAACAGTTTTAAAAACTCCACAACACGGTGAACAACCTCAGATGATAATGTCGGTAGAGACCTAGTAATGTCAACATACTCTGACAGCATTTTCAGCAGTATCAAGCCACTGTAAAAAAAGAAAATTAAATATAAAAGGTTTGCATTACACAAGACATTCAACCATCACAAGGGTAATAATCTTTCATCGTTTTCCACGTTCCTCATCTCAAGTGATTCAGTATAAAAACAACATCATTTCAGAAAAATGAAAATACTAAGTCGCTTGTAGGAAAGAATAAAATATATCTGTTACATGCACCAATCATTTGTGCGCTTCTTAGATATGAACTTAAAAAATAATGTACTAAGCCTTCTCCCACTATAAGTAGGGTCGGCGACATGGATTCTTGCTCAAATCCATGTTGAAAGTTTCAACTATTTTTTACGCTGGCCGTCGACTACCTAACGCAACGCCTGCAAGAGTGGGATTTGAACCCTGGTCTTTTGTGTGGTATACACATTGTACTACCACTAGACCATAAGTGGGTACCTCTTAGATATGAACTTAATGAAAAAAATCTATAGGAAAACATTTCAAATGCATTCATTTGGGTCAATAGGGCAGTACCATAAGAACAGTTTGTTTAAATAAAATTCACACAGATATAGGCTACTGAAAGACCAACCAAGGAAAAAAATAGAATTACATAGGTTGATTAGATTCAAATATTAAAAGACAAGGAAGATGCCCAGCAAGATATGTTCCTTCAATTGTACATATAAAAGGTCAAAATGCAAAATAATTCCACCATCATACAAATCATATAAAAAAATAGACTTGTATGATAGAAGTGACTAACCAGTTCACCATGTGATAGGAAATACCCTTGTAAATAATTTTTTGAGCTGCAGACTTTCCAACAAGCTCAGACGCACTAACATCACTATTCCTGGTAGAATTTGCAGATTCGCTGTTTTTCACCTCATGGTTTTCTGGGGCAGATGTCAATTTACTAGCTTCTTTACTATTGTCCACATAAGATTCCAAAGAAGAGTTCATATAAGTGTCAGGCCCAGATAAAGTCGAAGAGGCAAATGATTCAACAATGGCTTGAAATTCTTCAGGGACATCAACCAGAACCCAAGTTTCTTGATCGAGGACAGCCTTCATCTTAGCCATCTGCAAAAAGTATTTTTACCTATCAGAAAGAGATACATCAAACAAAAGGATATATGTTCTTGAAAATTTCCTTACTCGAGAATCATGTTGAAAATCAACAAATGCTTTTGACTGTGACTGCAGAGTCCCCCTAATGCTATATCCTAACCGTCCACCAATCTACCATGGTATGTTCACAGTAAAAAAATTACATGTTGACCCCAAGATATTTATTGTTGTTATTGTTGTTGCTGATCACAATATATTTATTTAAAAGGAAATTTACCTTCTCTGTCGAAGTAATAAAATCTTGAGTGATGGTGTAAACACTAACAAATTCGTTCAACTTTAGTTTAGGGTGAAGGAGTGCTCGAACACTGAGAAGCTTCGCCCATCTTCCATGAGCAGCGTCACACGCCGCAAAGACAGCTTCTGTATTTTCCCGTAACACATCAGCACTGCCAATTACTGCTGCTGGTCAGACTCGGATAAATCATAAAAGCCTCTAGAGAACAGTCTCAAGAAATTCTAGTCCATAAAAATAAATTTCAGACAGAAGAGAGCAATTACTTGATTAAAAAAGACAGTCATTAACAATTTAACACCAAATGAGCACACGCAGATGGTATACTAATAAACGATTTCTTACTGATAATAGTGACCAAACAAATAAAGGGCAATTGGAGAACAGGCTAACCAAGTATATCGGGATGGTTTTTTTGCTATTATCCAGTAGCGTGCAAAAAATGTAGAACATTGCGTGCAACAACAGTGTCTGATATATTCTACGGTGCTTTGTAGTTATTCATTGTAACCCTATTAGGGGCATTTATGTATTTTCTCTTCTTTTGGACTCTCTAGGCTTCTGTCCTATATATAAGGACCTCTAGACCTATGGAATAAAGTATGTTATTTCCATTATTCTTAACATGGCATCAGAGCAGCGGTCCTACACCGGTGTTCTAACCTAAAACCCTTCCCCACCAGCAAGCCCCCCTTCTCTCCGCGTGCAAACTCCTCTCCAAGTGTTGCCACCTCCCTGTTCGCCATCTCTTGCACGCTAGAAGCCCGTTAAGGCTCATAGTACGTGACTAGGGCCACCAGGCGCCCCACGCACTACGAGGCGACCTACACACCTCTAGGAGGTGCCCCTCTCAGCACCGTCAGGGCCACCTAGGGAGGTGCCTTGCTCCTCCGCGTGCCGCCAAGGCCTTGCCCTGCTAGTCTCGCTCGCCGCCACGGCCACTCCCAAAGCCGTCAGGTGCCTCCCACCACTGCCAGCCTCTTCCCACCGTCGCTAGGGGCCTCGACACGCGCCGTTAGACCTCTCTCAGCGCCGCCAGGTCCCACATAGCGTGGTGCCTTGCTTCTAAGCGCGCCACCTAGGCCTCGACCTGCTTCTCCAAGTGTCGCCAGGGCCTCGTTCTGCTCCTCTCTGCTACTAGGGCACTACATATTTCTAACGCATCGTCTATTTCTCCCGTCAAAGTACTTCTTCTATGTCTCTAAGATGACTAAACAAGATTACAGGAACTTACTTGGTCATTTGTTCTTGACCTACGCAACCACCATGACATCTAATGAGCACAAGCCCCTGTACTTGACCTCTTCTATGATGGTACATGGCATGTCTATCAAACTAAAGGGCTCCAAGAACTATGTTCTATGATCTCGCTCATTCAAGGTATTTATTGGTGGTCAACGAAAGAACTATGTCATCGCAAAAGATCGGCCCAAGGAGACGGACAAGTACTATGATACGTGGTACGTGGATAATTGTCGGGTGATCACATGGATGACTAATAGCGTTGATCCGGATAGCTTCGAATCTTCTCTACAAGGAGACGGCAAAGGTAATGTGGGAAAGTCTTGAGAATACTTACTCTAAAAAACGAGCAAGTCCGGGCTCTCATATATTTACACACAGATATGGTCTGCAAATCAAGGAGCTACATCCTTGATCGAGTACTACTGACTCCTTACAGGTATGTTTGAGGAGCTTCTTATTTTTCAGCATGTCGGTTGTGACAAACATATAGGAGAATGTGTGTAGTGGCAAGTGTATCGTTTCTTATCAGGTTTACATCCACTATACAAGCCGATGAAGGATCAATTTCTGATTGTTACGGCTCTACCCATTCTTGAGACCATGTTTGGTCTACTACATGAACTTGAGTCTCCTTCACCTCTTCTGTTCGCCGACACTACAACCCACTTTATTGAGTGGACGTAAGTATTTTGTTGTTTTTGTTGATGATTACAACAAGTTGTCTTGGGTCTATCTTTTAAAAGAATGTCTGGAGAGTAATATTGTCAAATTTCCTTTTATCATGTCAAATATATTTTCTCCTCTGCTATACAAATTTTTCGTTCTGATAATGCCTTGGAATTCACCCAACATGACCTAACAAGCTTCTTTGCCTCTCAAGGCACCATACATCAAACCTCGTATCTATATACATCCCAACAAAATGGGATAGCCGAGAGAAAACTCAGACATCTAATAAATATTGCTCGCTCTCTCCTCACTCAGATGATAGTTACAAAAGCATATTGGGTTGATGTTGTTCTAAATGGTGTCCACCTTATTAATAGAATCCCATCTCCAACACTAAATGAATCCACTCTCTTCTCTCTACTTTGCCCAACTGAGTCACCCTTTCCCCTTCCCTGGTAAATCTTTGGTTGTGTGTCCTTTGTTCATAATTTTCACACTGCATACAAACTTTCTCCTTCGTGCAATCAAATGTGTATTCCGTGATTACTCTCGTACTAAAAAACGTTACAGGTGTTATGATCCAACTGGACATCGCTATTATATCTCTCTAGATGTAACCTTTTTTTAGCAGACCAGTTTCTTCCATCATTCTGTTACAGATATTCCTCTAGATTTCACACCTTCACCCAATTGTCTATAAGCGCAGACAAGTAACTTCACCACTAGATATCCCTTTACATGTTTCTTTGTTGTAGGATGATATGCCTTCTGCAAATGTCCCCTCCAAGGCTGTCCCAGACGATCCTCAAGAGCTTCCAATTGCTCTACGAAGATCTAAGAGGCAATTTATTTCTCATCCCATGTCTCACTTCACTTCTACTGCTAGTTTATCTTCAAGTGACGGGCAATTGCTTTCATGACTATTTCCATTCCGAGACCATCATAGTGCATTGTAGGATTCAGGATGGCGACAGCCATGAATGAAGAGATGGATGCTCTTATTTTCAAGGGGACAAGGGATCTAGTGCAGTGTCCAATGGGGTCTAGAACTGTGGTGTGCAGATGGATCTTCACGACCAAACAGTCACCTGACAGGTGCATTGACAGATTGAAAGCTTGTCTTGTGGCCAAAGGCCTTACACAAACCTATGGCGTGGATTACTTTGAGACATTCTCACTGGTTGCACGAATGGGATTGAAGGACTATCCTTTCAGTGGTAGCTAATAAGGACGAACCGATTTTTCAGTTAGATTTGAAAAATGCCTTCTGATGTGGCGACCATGATAAGGAGGTGTACATGATGTAGCCATCGGGTTATGAACTCGAGGGAGAGTATGAATCACGACCACTGTTGTAAAAGTCGGCCGACTAGGCCGATTAGTCGGCCCGACTAGTTGAGTAGGTGGGGTAGTCGACTTGACTAGTCCTAGTCGGCCTTTAGTCGGTCAATCCGACTAATCGGGCCGACTAGTTCGCCTAGTCGCCCGACTACAAGGCCGACTTTTACATAGAGATTTTTTAATTTTTAAATTTTTCGATTTTTTTAAAAGCAAACTTTATTCTAATATGCTTAATGTTATATTTAAAGACAATTACTTCTTTTATTTCATTATGATAGTATAGAAAATATACAAATACATAAGAATATGTGTATAAAAATAGATTTATATATTTAAAATAATAAAAAATTCAAAACCGACTAATAGCCGACTAAATCTGATTAGTTGCCCAACTGTCGATTAATCCTTAGTCAGTGACCCTGCCGACCGAGTACCGACTACCTCTTTCTGCAACCTTGATCACGACTTCGTAAGGCCATATATGGTCTGAAGCAGAGTCCAAAGGCGTGGTTCGACGGACTTACTACAGAAATAAGCACTCTCGGCTTCCAGAGAACAACATCTACTACTATATGTTTGTGAGAATACGAACAACTGGTATTGTTATACTTATAGTCTACGTAGATGATATGGGTGTCACAGGTGATGATGATAATGGGACAGTAGAGACCAAGACCTTCCTCCAAAAGGTATTTGTTACCAAAAACCTTGGTCATCTACGCTACTTCTGAAGGATATGGGGAAATCCTCAAGCGCATCACGGAAGCGTGATGATCGCATCTAATACGATCGGAGCGACTAGTCGCACTAGTCGCTTGGTGCAGCGGAATTTTAAAAATTAAAATGTATGATGAAACCACATGATCCCAAGAACATTTCTTGGATCGTTTCATTTAACCACAAAGTATTAGAAATACCTCTTGAAGTGTGGTTGTGATCACTTGATCTCTAAAGCAAGAGATCCTCCGGACTCAAGTCCGATCCACGAAGATGGCACTTGCGGGTGTGATGATGAGACGTGTGCTTCTCGCAATCCACAACGAAGATCCAAGCCTTGAACCTCCTGATCTCGTCCAACGAAATCCGATGTCTTCTACTTGTGCTAAAAGCTCCAAGGAAGACGGAGATCCACGAGCAATCGAAACAACACGACGGCGTGGCTACGACTGCGATTCTCTCAAGAACTTAAGATGGACAACCATCCTTAGAGAGAGAGAGAGATGGCGTGAGAATGAGGATAGAGAGAAAGAGAGTAGATGTGTATTTTGAAGAGCTAGGGCTGCCCCTTCTTATATATTAGTTTGGGAGTCAATGGATCACAATCCATGGGATACACAAAATCAATGGTTAGGTTGATTTGTGTTTTTAATCAATAGCCATGATCATTGTTGTTTAATAAAGCAACAACAATTTAATTTATATTAAATTAAATATATGTTGTATTATCATCAACATAATTTAACTTAATAAAATTAATCAAGATAATAAAGAGGATAAAAAAAACTTCCTCCTAAAAAAGTGGGGTGTCACCTATGGATAATCCATGGGTGACGCCACACCAGATTAGGTGGATTTTATCTTCTTTATTTTATGAGATAAAATCTCATTATCTCTTAATTATTTACAACAACATTTATTGCAAATATATTCACTAAATTAATTCCAAATTAATTAGTGAATATTTCAACCATGTCATTGAAAAAATGTGAATCTCATTCACAACCCAAAACAAAATGTAAATTATATTTTCAATTAATCGTCCAATGTGAATCCAATTCACATTAACCATTAATTAGTAAATATTATTTCCAATTGAGCTCTCTCCAATATATTATAAATCATATTTATAATATATACTGATATTATGGATAGCATGGATAGTACTATCCACATTCTACATTTCCCAGATAATTAAATCTCATTTAATTATCTTGGATAATCATTCTCATGATATGAATCTCATTCATATTATTCTTGATAATTAAATCTCATTTAATTATCAACATCTCGTTGCTTGGATACATTATTCATCAAAGGAATTATTCTTGAACTCTTTCAAGAATAGTGTGCTTTCTCCGTATATACTTGGAGATAAGGGCAGGGCGATTGTATTGTTCCACGTTTAGTGACTTGGACATTGACATCATATCTCAAATCCAGATCTTAAGGACCTCTTATAGATGCTTAATTAAATCAACTCCGTAAACTTAATCTTCTCATTACATCTGAATATTATTCAGATCAATGTCCAACACTTGGACTAAGATCAAGTTACTTCTCTACTGAGAGGAGTCACTAAAATCCAGACCTGTTTCATCACTCCCTCGGAATGGAAGCGTCATGGTTATACAATCGTTTATGATCACATCACCCTCAGGTATTCCCCAATACCTGTACATCCTGCATATGGAAGACGTTGAATAAACCGAAGTTCTAGATCTCTTTTAGACCGTCACCTTCAGGGGTTTTATTATTAAGATTCTCATTTGACCATTGCAATTTGGTATCAATCATATGCTTTCCAAAAGCATATATCATACCTCTAAATTCTGTCAAGTTTCATAAGTGAAGACGACCATGCATGGAATTTATCGATCCCAATATCTCATGAGTGGGCTCATGTCTTCCGGTTCCAGAAATGAACCTGTATGATCCCTTTGAGAGATCGTATTACTCATATACCTTTATATGCACACCAGCTCGCCAGTATATGGACCTTGATTAGGCCATCAATTTATTGGTCTACCAAATGTACATACTCAGACATATAGTAACACATCTGTCTCCGGTCAGAGGATGTGTGCCTATATCACGACAGCATACGATGTACGACTTTGGTTATCTCGATCTCCTTAAGTTAACTCTTTGACCTAACTTATCTGACACCTCCGAAACTCTATTCCTATGCAGAGGACCTGCATCAAGAGGTCGGTCAGATATCAGCCTTTAGAGATAGGATTGCCACCTCCCCCTCAGACTGGAGATCATGTCTTGATAATCATTTGACGATGCTTGATGAGTCCCTCATCTAACTCCTTTAGATATTCATCCAAGTACCAACTCTATGATTCAACAATTAAATCAACGGCTTCATGATGTCAAGACAGCCATGGTACATAACCCTAATTTGTACTAAGGGACCTATTATGCAAACTAATTATTCTTCATTTCAGATCAGGGAATGATTTTGCAATAACATTATTGCATAATGGCCCGTCGTGAACTCGCATGTCCAACAACTTCTTGGGCAAGAAGTACTATGCACCACAGAGGACCTTCATCTCTCGCAGAGGAAATACTGTCTGGGCATCCTTACTGAACCAGATTACTTGGATGCAAGCCCTCTGGTATTCCTGCAGATACAAAGAAACACTTCACGTCCTCTGATCATGTTTTTGAAGATATCACTTGATACATAAGACTAATTGGCAAACTTCTTTACTTTACTGTCACCAAATCAGATATTTCCTCTGCAGTGAATAAAGCTAGCCAACAATATGGAACAACCTTGTTACAGTCACTGGCATGATGTCCTTCAGATTCTACGATACTTGAAGGAATCGCTAGGGCGTGGTCTCTTTTATGGGACAAATGGGAACACTGGTGTTATCGCATATGCTGATGCTGATTATGCAAGTTTGCCAGAGGATCGGAGCTCTACCACATGATATGCTATGATGGTTGGAGGAAACCTTGTTACTTGGAGAAGCAAGAAACAGATTGTTATATCCAGATCCAGTGCAGAAGTAGAGTATTGGGTGATGGCTCAAGCTACCTGTGAGATCACGTGGTTACTGACTTTTCTGCAAGAGCTCATTGTTGATGTTACTACTCATATTCACTATATTGTGACAACAAATCTGCTACCTACACTGCCACAAATCATGCGTTCCATGAGCGAACCAAGCATGTTGAGATTGACTACCATTTTGTTCGTGATGCTGTCAGGATTGGAAGAATTACTACTCCTCATATCAGCATAGATCTTCAGCTTGCAAATATGTTCACAAAGGCCTTACCCAAGAAGCGTCTTTCATGGATTGTTTCCAAGTTGGGCATGACTGATAAATATGCTCCAACATGAGGGGGAGTGTTAGTAGTATATTCTACGACACTTTGTAATTATGTATTGTAAACCCATTAGGGGCTCTTGTGTATTTTCTCCGCTATTGGACTCCCTAGGGTTTTGTCCTATATAAGGACCTCTAGACCTATGTAATAGAGTATGTTATTTCCATTATTCTTAACAGCATCCAACTGCATTGTCAGCACTTAAGCAAACGATATCCAAAACCCTCCTGATGGGGAAACACTCAGATGAAAGAGCATAGTGATCCATCCACTTCTATAAAAACCACCATAAGACAGTGTTCACCCAAGAACAAAAAGAAGCACAAAGCAAAAAAACATGCATTGGGTTAAACATTATGTCATAATCATTGCAATTAATCTAGTTTTCCACAAGATGAAAAATATGACAACTTTAATACCACCTAATTGAATCGGGAGTGGCTCACCTCGAGCTCACATCCCCACTTTTTCTTAAAAAAAATCAACGCCACATAATTAAATACTACATTGGCAACAGAATAACTTCTCCATATCAGGGACAGAAGGCCAAAAGATTGGTACGTAGTCTCTCAAAAACAGTGTTGGCACAAACTAGGCAAGACTACTTATGTTCTCAGCCAGTTAAAGGTGCAACAGTGCCGACAAGTCACATAGATTGCTCCCATTATTGTCATTTGATGACTAAAGGTGAATTGGTGATATCTTCTTTCTGACATCAATTTTGATCATGAAATAAATAGATAACTAACAGTGAACATTCACATATAAGCCTTATACAGCAATATAGCAAAACATTACTTCAACTTGAGAATGCAGGGGACACATCAGAGAATGGAGGGATTCTACGGCTCCATAGCCAAAGCTATTGCTTGTAAGTTGGAAGCGCCAACTTGGAGTGCCATGCCTATTAACTTAGAGGATACTAATACAAGGCCACCTTAACTTTCTGATTCCAGCTCAAAGGCATTTAATACAAGACCTCTTTCTTTTCAGCATGTTATAATGTAGAGTTGCAGCAATAGGTGCCAGGGTTGCGGCAATTCGATGATGGCTTGGAGAGGCTGGTCGAAGGTTGAGGGGCGCAACATGCGCGCCGGGGTTGCGCCAATCGGAGCGGAAGGTCGAAGAGGGGTGGGGGCGGGCGGGGGGGGGGGGGGGGGGGGGGGGGGGGGGGGGGGGGACTCCTCAGGAAGGTGCTTCAGATGTAGTAGTTGGGGCCATAAGGCAGCGAAGGATCGCGATCCTGTTAGGTGTTTCGCGTGTGGGAGGAATGGACACGGCAGCTTCCGTTGCACTAATGATAAGCTTCTTCATGCGCAGTCGGGTGTGGGGGAGCGCAGGAGCCCTTCGAAGGCAGTGGCGGTTGTGCACCTAGTGGGTGTGTGTGCAGGAGGAAAGGTCATTGCTTGGTCGATGCCATGGAATACAATGGTGCGCTTCAAGGGAGATGTCATCCTCCTTGGTGAGGCTTATGTATGTGTGCATGCCCTCGCCGAATCTGAGGCAAGGAGCTTGTTGGATTTCTCGCATCGAACAGACGGATGGACACATTGGAGAAGGCTGATGGCGAGGGATGGAATGCTAATAGGGCAGAAGGCGGAGAAACGGGTATGGATCAGAGTTTTCCGTTGCCTGGGAGAAGTTTGGAGGTGGTTCGGGATGTGCTCGCTTCAGCGGTTTGGATCGGTGAGACCATCTCAGATGAATTACACTGCGGCCAACCGTTGGTGGTGGTGAACAAGGGGCCAGAGTTCCTCCGCCCATTACCGCTATGGTTCAATGTGAAGCTCGACGTGATTTTTATCATGTGCTAATTTGCGAGGTTGGGTCGTCCGATGTGGGGATGGTGGAGGGTTCTATCAAAGTCGGGAAGGCGGAGAAGATGGTCACCGATGGGCCGAATGTCAGAGAAGATGTTTCCAAATGGGAAGCATAGACCTTTTCGAGAATTTGAACCTCCATTGTTTTTTTCGGAAAGATAAGTATCGTGCTCAAGAAGTTTCTTTGGAGGTCAACCCAAGGAGTCGGTGAAAGGAAAAGCTGGCACGATCTCGTATATGGATGTGTTATCGGGTCTTGCGGTGACATCCGACATTAGGCATGGACTCATCTCCACGGATCCAGTTGGGGTTGTGGCGGCTGGAATGGGAAACTGGTCGGTTGGGCCTCTACTTCCTTTTTTGAGTAGCAAACGGGTGACCCCCCTTGAGGGGGTTACCACTTCAGTATTCCATTTCAAATAATCCCAATTAGAAAACGTTAATGCGAACTCCAAAAAGAGTGGAGCGCAATACAGTGAGAAACTACATTTTCAGGAAAAAAACCCTTGATTGTTGAAAATCAAATCATTCCTTGCCAACCATATAGCCCAGAGCGTCGCAAATCCCCTCGAGCAGTCATCCATCGAATTGCCCCCGATCGCACGAACAGAGCTCCAGAACTCCGTGGCTCCCTCACTCCGGATCCATTGGACATCGAGAGTCCTCCAAACCTCTTCTGAATCTGGACACTTGAAAAAGATATGGTCTGAGTCATCCACCAGCTCAAGACATCTGTCGCATCCGGTATCCTCGATGAACATCAACCTTCCCCTTTGTGCCTTATCGCAGAGATGTCCCTTTCTTAAGCACCACAGAAATATTTTAACTCTGATCGGTACCTTTAAGGCCTAAATTTTTTTGGCATCCGAGCAGAATTCACCATCCCGTTCCTCCGTCTCTATCTTCAGTTCTTCATATGCTATTCTAACTGTGAATCTTGAATCCGCCCATACAAAGTGATCAACATCTGACCGCCAATCCCTTGGTTCCGACAATTCATCCTGCAACCTTAAAAAGTCCTCTGTGCGCTGGTCAGACAACAGCGATCTGAACTGTGGAGCCCACGTATTGTCCATCGCCGAATGACATAAAGTGCAGTCCTTATCCGCAGCCATAGTGAAAAGACGAGGATACCTCCCTTCCAACGGTCCATAGCCCGTCCAATTATCCCTCCAAAATCTGAATCGACGTCCATCCCCCACCACGGGCCTAAGCTTGTGCGACAGAAGTGACAACACCTGATGAATCCCAGCCCAGAACGGAGATTCGAAACGACGTCTACAAGCCTCCAGCTCACATTCCACCCCGTAGATTCCCCTCAACAATCTGATCACCAACGAATCCGAGTCTCCCCAAATACAGACGACCCACTTTGCGAGGAACGCCATGTTCATGCCTTCAACATCCTGCACTCCCAGACCACCTTCGTTGCGCCCTTTAGTAATGTCTTCCCATTTTACCAGGTGCAAGCCAGCCCCCTGCTGCTTACAATCCCACCAGAAAAACCACTTCATCAGGACCTGCACACGCTTTCTAACTACCACCGGCATTAACCGAGTGGAGTAGATGAAGATCAGTATAGCTGAAAGCACGTGCTTTAACAGGACCAATTTCCCCCTGGAGAGGGCGACAGCCTTCCACCCGGCTAATCTCTGTTCAATTTTCTGTATCAGTCCGTCCAAGTCCGCCTTCCTCAGTTTTCCCGCCGCCAGCAGCAGACCCAGATAGGTAATAGGAAGGTCACCCAAGGGGCACTCAATCAGGTCGGCAAGAGCATGCCTCTCCATCTCAGACATCTCATTGAGGACTTACGCTTTTTGATTTCGAGATCGGACAAGGATCCAAAAATCTCAACCAAGTGCACCGTGTTTGCATTTTGGACCTCCGTCCCTCCCAAGAGCAAGATCGTGTCGTCAGCATACTGCAAGAGAGGGATCGAGATGTCCCCCCTCCTGTAGCCCTCACTCCACGCCAAATCGACTGCATGCTTAAATAAGACTCCCAGCGCATCCGCAACTAAAACAAACAGCATTGGTGCCAGCGGGCAACCCTGCCCCACTCCACTTTGTGGTTGAAAAAATCCCCCTTCGGATCTGCCATTAACTAAAACAAAGTAGGAGATTGTTACGCATCGCTTTATCCAGCCAATCCATGTCTCAGGGAACCCCCTCCCACTCAAAAACATCCAGAACAACTTCCAATCCACGCAGTCGTAGGCCTTAGCAAAGTCAATTTTCCACATCACCCTTCTCGTCTTCGTCCGCTTCCAGTCCAGGCAGATCTCGATGCCAAAACCAGACCATCGGCCATCTGTCTCCTTAGAATGAATGCCTACTACCCCTGAAGTATCACCGAACCCACCATAAACCTCAACCTGTTCGCCAGCACCTTCGCGACTATAAGATACGGCATTGGAGAGCAGGATGGGCCTGTAGTTGTCGATCCCTCCCGTTGTTTCCGTCTTCGTAAGAAGGAAAATCAGCGCCCTTTTGATCTTCTCGAAGCCGTTGTTCCCGTCTCTGAACTCATTCATCATCTCCAAGAGCTTTCCCTTTAACATCTCCCAAAACTCACGGTAGAAGCAAACCGAGAAACCGTCCGGGCCAAGGGATCCGTCTGAGTTTAGATTCCAAACCGCACTTCTTAGCTCCTCCTCTTATAATGGGGTAAGCAGGTCATCCGCTTGTTCCGACGATAAGGATGCCACACCCGTCCCCATCCAACCCCAGCCAGCACCTCTCCTTCTCCTTGAAGCTTGCACGAAATGACCCCTCAACGCACCCCTAACCGCGGCCTCTCCCGTGGCCCGAACCTCATTAACATCCAGATCATGGATGTAGTTTCTTCTCCGACGTCCAGAGGCCACACGATGAAAAAACACCGTGTTGGCGTCCCCCTCTCTGAGCCACCTCTGTCTGGATCTTTGTCGCCATTCAATTTCGTCCGTTTTATCTTCCCTCAAAAGCTCCTCCAGCAGCTCTTGCCTTCTTTTGAACTCCTCCTGTAGCAGCCCTCTGATGCCATCAACACCGTCCACCCTGGTGAACTCCACCTGTACCTCAGCTTGTTTAGCACACCGCATTGTCTTCAGCTCCCTTCCAAAGTTCGAAAGGAACTCCTTCAAGGATCGGAGCTTCGCTGCCAATCTCGCCACTACCGAGCCCTCCGACGTGCACCCTCTCCAGTGGGTCTCCACTGCCCGCCTGAAACCCTCCTCCAAGAGCCAGCTCTACTCAAAGCGGAAGAAGAATCTGGATCTCCCAACTTCCTCCGACGACCACAGAATTGGCGTGTGGTCCGAATGCGACCTCGGCAGCGCCCACGCTCTCGAGATCGGAAATGCTTCTGCCCCCCCCCATAGACAGGAGGAACCGATCCAACCTAGATCACGATCTAACATTCCGCCATGTGTACGCACAGCTAGCCGGGTCAATTAAGCTCATGCCCAGCAAGTGCAGAACCCCCCGCAGCTCCTCTGAGCCCGGGTTACGGCCACCTCCTTCTTGCGGGCGATCGTCATGCAGTAAAATCACATTCAGATCGTCTCCCACAAGACAAACCGTTCCTGCAAAGTCTTCGTCCAACTGCTTCGTATCCGATGCCAGGGACCCCATCCCCATTCCATTCGGGCCATAGACGTTTGTGATCCAAACTTGCAGGTCATCCTTCTTCCGTCTCAGCAAAGTTGATAGACAGAAGAGCGACCTCTTCTTTTCGAGGATGTTGAAAGCGTCCTTGTTCCAGGCGGACAACAAACCTCTCGCCGCACCTTGAGAATCCAGCGACGTTATCACGAACTTCCTGCCCCCATCCAGCTCCCCTACGAACCTCCCCCAACCCCAAAGTGAGTTTAGTCTCCCGAAGAATGAAAATATCGATGGTCGACTCTGCAACAAGATTGCTCACTCTCCGTCTTTTCTCAGCACGACCTAACCCCCTGGCATTCCATGACGGCACCTTCAAAGACATGACGTACCGAGCACATTCTTGGCGGGATGAGGCCGAGGCGGTGGGCCACGGAACGATCCAACGCTTGAAAGCGGTTTGAGCCCAACTGCACTGGAACCGGCTCCTGTTAAAGTTGCCCCTGAGCTGCATCCTCCAGCTCAGACGAATCAAGCAGCGCATCTCTTCGTTTCCTCCTTCGCTCGTTGTTGTTTGATCTTCTGACGTAGCATGCACTAAATTTGCCCAACCCTCCTTCTGCGTTCAAGGTAAAAGCATCGACCCCCTTAAGAGGAACACTCCCACCTGCCTCCTCCCCACCAACCCTCACATCCCCTGCCCCTCGGATTATTCTTCCCGCATGTCCTCATGATGCGCTTGCTCACCTTGATCTCTTCTCTCTGCTTCCTCCGACTTCCTCCCCGTGTCAAGCTCCCCAGCCCCAAGCCGTACCTCCTCACCCATAGCCCAAGCCGACATAAACCCATGTGCCCCCCTCCCTTCTCCACCAATTGTGGTCGAACTGCCTGCTCCAAGTGCCTCCTATTCGAGTTGATTACCGAGTCGTCGATGGAGATCGCGTCAGGAGTAGCCTCAACCTCCACGCAGGAACCAGCGGACCGACGTGCCATAGGCATGCCCTCCCAGACCCGCACTTGGGTCGAGGAAGGATCCACCCCCGCCCGATCAAGCCACTCCAACACCCGACCGGTAACAGCATCCTTCCCCCGTGGATCCGCGTGGTTCAGACCCGGGTCCGATAAAGACATATGTGATTCATCCGCCCGACACGTCAGAACGGATTCTCCAGCTCCAGCGTTACAAGGTGGGAGCCGAACCGACTTGGGGATGCAAATACCAAGAGGTTGTCTAAAGCAGATATTCCCGAAGCGGATATTCCCTGAGAAACGAAGGGTCCCGCGAACCACGTGTGCCTCTCCACCTTCCTGCGAAAACGCATTTCCGCCTTCTGCCCCGATCGACGCTCCTCCTTCCACAGGGGTGCCCGCTTTGCCTTCCGCCGAGCACGGCTTCCCTTCCGGAGGAGCCACCGCCCCTCTCGCTGGCAACATCACCAGGGCCTCCCACTCTCGTTGAACCCCTCCAAAGCATTCCTCCCAAGCAAAGGCGTTTTGTTCCGCCGAAACGATGTCCAAGTGCAGCACCGTCCCCGCAACCGCTAACTTTTTTTGGCCAAACCCTGCCAAGGAAAAGTTCCTCAATCTGAAAATGGGGTCAGGTGGCTCCCCCAGACGAAACCTCCAGTCTCCACCTCCACAACGTCCATTAGTTTGCTAAGCATGATGCGCAGTCCCCGCGGCTCCCGATGAGCAAATAGGATACCTCTGATGATTACACGTTCCAGCCAAGTAGGGATACGAATACCATCCGCCATATTCGGCCTGCGCCAAAGCAACTGTGTCCATCCTTCATGCGACCACCTCAGTTGCTCTTTTTCCTCCATTTCTTTCAATCCTTTGGCTATCATCCTCTGGGGGCAATCAGCATAACGTCACCACGGAACAATGTAGGCCAAACGAGACCCACGTCTGACGTGCCCTTGAACAACGCGTCATGCCCGCAGCCTTCCCCCACCAGCACCAGCGTCCCATTTGACCGTAGCCTTTCCGGGCATGCTCTGCTCCTGTGAGAGAAACCACGACAAAGGAAGCAGTGGATTGGCTCGCGACATTGTTGAGCCCAGTGTCTCAAGGATCCGCAATGGTAGCATCCTCTACTGAAAGGATTGACGAAGCTCTATCTCCGACGCACCTTCGATCTCCCTTCGACTTCGCCCGGACCTCCCCTTCCTAAGTTTTTGGTGCAGATTCCAACCCAGCCCCCATCTTCAGCAACCAAGCGCTTCCTCATCCAAACAACTCCTTTAAAGGATCAAACATAACCTCCAATCTTCTGAAGTAATATGGGCCTCTACTTCCTTCGGCGGAACCGGGTTTCAGCATTAACCCTTTCTGCTTTGCGGATCGGTTGAGTGATCTGGTTCTGGAGGTAGATGCTGGTGGATGAAGAGTGAATGACCTAGTTACTCGAATAGTGGCTGGTCCGAAACAGGTTAGGCTGCAAGCCGTGGTCCTGCATGCGGAGCGGCTCTTGGAGGAGGTGGATTTGCATCTGGTTGGGAACTCGCAAGCTGGGTCCCTCGTAGATGCATGTTCTGTTGCGGGCGTAGTCGGGCTGGCGTCGATCCCTGTTCATGATGAGAGATCCAGCGCAGGCTCGGGTGTGGTGGGGGCAAATCATCGTAGCACAGCAAAGATGGGTTCGAGGTCATCGATCTTATCGCTTGGGAGGTTGCTCTCGGATTTGCATAGAATGGGAACCTGCAGGTTTTTCTGGCAGGGGTTCGTGTCCATGGTCTTTTAGCAGATAAGAGGGACCCGCTGATTGAATTAGACGAGGCTTCATAGGGGTGTTGCTCGAAGGAGTTTATGAGGCAGGTGGGCAAGGCTTCCTGAGTTAGGATTACAGTGGCGACGGCGAGCGATGGGATGGAAATGGTCTCCCAACGGGGGGATCTTTGTTTACTGTCGAGGAAGCTGGGACCTAAAGGCTCTGTGTCTGATGGTTTAGGGTCGACAGAGGGTCAGCAAGAGGGGTCGCAGCGGGCTGGTGGTCGCATCGGTAGGAGATATTCCTGTCATGCCCTGGTGAAGGAGAGATGAAAGGGGTGAAGAATGGAGATTTATAGGAGGCTGGAGATGTCGAGTAACTGGGGGCTTGAGAAGGGGATGAAGGCAGTTCAGGAGACAATGGAGGGGCGTTGGGCGAAAGGAGGCAGTAAAGGGGCAGTGGAGGGGCGAGAGGCAACGGTAGAGGGGTGAGAGGTAGATGTGAAAAAGGAAATGTTGAAATGCATCGGTGTGGTGCTGCCATGAGGGGTCACTTTGGTTGCTAAATGAATATTATCACTTGGAACGCAAGGGGCATGGGCCGGCCAGAGAAGAGGACGGCAGTGCATCTTACTATTGATGTTTGTCTTCCCATGCATCTTTTATGTGACAATGAAGTGGCTCTATTTAATGCCACTAATCCTGCTTTTCATGAACAGACCAGCATGTAGAGGTGGATTGCCATTACACTAGAGATATGATCCAAAAAGGTCTCATATTCACCTCCCATGTTGCTACTAGAGATCAGACTACGGATATTTTCACAAAGGCCCTTGCTAAGGGTCCATTTCAGAAGTATTGTTCCAAGCTGCGCATGATAGATATGTATGCTACAGCTTGAGGTGGGGTGTTGAGATATCGGTATCTCACATTATTGTTTTTCTTATTTCTACTTTCTTTATCTATCTCTTTTGTAATTAACCCAGGGCTTTTCTCCTATATAAGAGAGCCCTAGGGTCTCTTCTATTGCATTCACTTTATTTCTCCCAATATAATTAATATACATACAACCGAAGTTGGGTCCCAGCATGGGAGGCCACATTTATTTTCTCAAAAAAAAGTTATAGTGTAGAGCTGTCTAGGTACATCAATAGATGAAGAAATAATTTAAATCTCACGATGGCAGGCCAATTGACAACATTTTCTTTCGGCCATTGTATTCAAATTACGGCATAGATAGCTGACTGGTGGTGGACAACCGTAGAAATAAGCCTTCATCAACAATATAGCAAAACAGAATTCTACTCGTGACTGCAGCGCTCGCATCAGAGTAATGACAGATCATGTGGCTAATAGCTAAAGATACCGGTTTAAGTGGAACAGTACTTGGATTCTTTCTCTTGATTAGACAGATTCTTTTCACTTAGCCAGAAACGGTCACAGCCTTAGGAGAATATATTCCATTCTTGTGATGCAGTTGTTAAGAGTCCTTCCTCACATACACATCCTTGCTTTGGAAGTTCTATGAAGGTTTAAAGTGAAAGACTTGCTCAACTTAAGAGATCTTGGTTGCTAGAACAGAAACTGGAGACCTAGTTGGAGGGAAGTGGTCTTCGTTTCGTGAACCATCATCACCAAACAGAAAATTTTCTCAGATGCTATAGGTCATACTGGTTTTTTTAACGAAAATACAGTATAAAAGATTTAAAGAAAATACAGTATAAAAGATGTCAGGAGAGGACTAAAGAGGAATCTTTGACTTGACAAAAAGAAAGACACCACACAGAGCAAACTAGCAGTTAGGAAGCCAAGAGTGATATTTCTTGGCATTGGAGATTGTAGCATCCGCGCCAGCTTTTTCCAATTATTGGTGAGTGGTTTATGGAGGAGGAAAAGATGGAGAAGCCGCAGATGTTGAGAGCTCATGGAAACAGGGTGCAGAAACTATAAAGCACATTGACTGACCAATTTAGTTTTAAACCACAAGGTCAAACAATGCTTGACATTTAAGCAGGAAAGGTGTTCTTAAGGATCTCGTTATAGAAAAAGATGTTCCTTTCCATGTCGTTGCCATGAGAGGAAGTCAGAGAAGTGCTTTCTGGGCCGAATGCTGAGAGGTCACTAAACCAGGATCATCTCCTGTTTCTCTTTATCATGGAGTTTTAGAGTAGGATGGGTTCAAAAATCATGGCAGTATGATGAGATTTTTCAAGAAAAATATGAGTGTGATCCCAATAGTGGGGGCCCGCATGAAACACTCACTACTAAAGAGTCAGGACATGGTACAAAATCTAAGACAAAAACAAAGCCTTGGCATGCTCTTAAAATTTTCCATATAGTACCGCTCCTGAGTAAATATCAACACATTTCGAGCTTTCCAAAATGGCCCAGATAAAATCAAGGGAATCAAAGCAACCATCTCTAGTAATTGTGCAAGCAGATCTGACAGACTGCTGAAAAGTCGTTATAAAGCTTCAGACCTCCGTTGAGCATGGGCATAGGGAAAGTTGTGCCGATTGTTCATAGGATGGGGCCATGAGGAGAGGGTGCGCTTCAACCATCTAACCTTTTTTTAAGTTGTAGTTGTGTGTGTAAACTTTATTTATGTGTCCACTTTATCTTCAATTCATTCCATGGTGGATAACATAATAATTTAAGTAATGTGATTTTTTAATATGTAATTTTGAGAATGTTATTGATCTAATGACTTTTGACATCACAAGGGTACGAAGAATATTGCTTCACATTCCCCTACACCCCTAAGCATAAGAAAGTTGTATACTTGTATTAAATATGCATGTAGGATCTATTAGAATCGTCATAATTTTTAAGTAGATTGATGTCGATATCATTCGACATGTAAGCAGGATTTTGACAAGATGCTCCAGCAATATTCCTTCAGTTTTGCTAAAGTGGCATTAGCAACAGTTCTTACAGCAATGAATCATGGAAAGAACCTCCAGACTAGGATGGTAGGAGTTTGTTATCATAGGTGCAACTCCATCTTGTGTGATATGTTCTTCTCAGTTTCCTTGTTGCATTAGCAACATTGTGTAATGGGTATGACTTTCTTTTCCTAATCCCATATTTATCGGTGTTATCATAACATCCCTTTGTGTATGTACCCTCATGGTGATTGGGACCCATGATGTCTTTGGGTCACGTGGATTGTTTCATGTGACTGTTTCATCGATAAGTTGTAAGGCTGGGGTTTATTATATCTAAAATGGTTAACATAGAACATCTTGGAAGTGTTATTTTCGGCTATGGAAAATGACCAAGAAAACTGGACCTGGCACCATGGAGACTTAAAGGTGTGCCATGCTCAAAGGAAGTTCCTAACCATTGCACATATTTCCCAATTCCATCTATGCTTATGCATGATTGCAAATTTACCTGGAGCTTTAAAACACCACTACAAGTAAAATAACAAATTTCGATTATTGGAGCGGACCAAACTTTTAGATTTTATTTGGTTGCTCTAGTTGGAAAGAAATAATATTGTGGTTAGAGGAATATTTATGTCGCAGTCTGAAGGAGGTGGAAACAAAAGCTAGAAAAACTTCCAGCTGGTAGGGAAAAGAATGAAGCAAGGGGTGGCTGTTTACCATATCATGTGTCAGCTTTTTAATCTTTTATTTTCAGCCATTGTTGCATTTCGACATTTCTTGAGTTGCCAACATCTTACCACTCAGAAGAAACTCCAAAATGGTAGTTAAAGTCCAATATGGATTACAGAAACCAGCAATGACTATCAGCATGTCACTCAAAGATGAAAAATCCATACATAATGAGCCTTCCGAATACATTGTCCAAAAATTCAAATTGTCTTTGATTAAGCATCTTGTATGAATTTAAAGAAACCAACAGCTTGCATGATAAACTCAAATCGTCTTTGACTGAGCATTGCATAATTCAACTAGACCAAGAGCTTGCTTGAAAAACCCCAATTGTCTTTGATAAACCATTGTGTAATTCAATATTCAACTAAACCAAGAGTTTGCATGACTTACCGAAAATTCTTAGTTGCACTTGGGTTAGCAGACTCATTTCCCTTCCCATGTAAGAAAATTTTGGGAGGATTCCTTTGAAGAGAAGCTGCTCGTGATAGAAGCGTTCGAATATCGCAATCCTGGGAAGCTTCAGTAGATACAGATGATGCTGTTCCAGCAGAATCAGCAGCATCACAGCCATCGAGACTTGATATAATCCATTCAATTACCCTTTTGACTTCTGACGCTCTCACAAGATGTGACTGTATTCACTAAAAGTGAAATATTATATCATGGAATTGAAGAATGCTCAACAATAAGACAAGCAGCACTAAGAACATAATTTAGATAACAAGGAAATAAAATGTAAAGCTCGAGTAGAGTGTTAAGCGCAATGATGAGAATGGGTTCTCAATAACAACAAATTCGTCGCGCAGACGAAAATGCATTTAGGAAAAAAATGCAGCATGGTTAAACAAGGAGAGGCTTACAGAAAAACAGCTGCAAAGAATAAACTGTTGTGATCACACAAGTAACACGCCTGCATGTAACCTCATTTGGGAGAATGCAAATATGTGCTTATTCTTTTGTTTATTAGATCTATTCTGAGAAATGTAACAATCAAAAACTATTGAAAAGTTTTATGATAAGCATCTATGTAACTATGTCAAATTGCCAAATTCCCTTTACAATATAAATGTACTAAGCCTTCACCCACTATAAGTAGGGTCGGCTACATGGATTCTTGCTCAAATCCATGCTGAGAGATTCGGCTATTTTTTACACTGGCCATCGACTACCTAACGCAACCCCTACAAGAGTGGGATTTGAACCCTGGTTTATTGTGTGGTAGACACTATACTACCACTAGACCATTAAATTCCCTTTACAATATGATGGAACAAAAATAGAAAGAAAACATTTGATTGTCGCTTGATGAAGCAATCCACTAAGTGCCTGTGAGAAGGCAGGTGGCATTTTTTCAGCTGCTGGGATGTACAGGTCTCTGTGGATAGGCCGATTTGGAAGCTCAAGGTTCTAACTCGAAGTGAAGATGATGGGATGGTTGTTTAGATGTCAAAGATGAACAATTAGAGTATACAGGAGTAAGTCGGACCTGGTAGCATATTTGAGTTGCCTTCCTCATGGTACAGGACAGGAAATGTTCACACCTATTCCTCAGTTGCTCTTCCGCCAAGGAAGAGTGGAATGAAACCGGGCTGACATGGCTTAATGCTCATCCTGGCAGGCTCTCTGGACACCCGATAGGAAGAGCAAGACGATGGGTGACTCTATCTTTTGTAAGCACAAAGTGGAGCAGGCAAGGTCGTTTGCAGTGATTTTGAGAATATGGTCGCAGCATAATGATACACTTCTTAAAGGAGTGAAAAGCCATACTCTGATAATATTTCGGCCTCTTATAGATATGCACAGACCATGTGGGCCACTATGGGTGATGGTGGAGCTGTGTAGGTGCTTACCAATGTGTATGAAGCAACGAATCCTACTGTTCTTCCTGCGCTCTGGGAAAAGCTCCATTTGGGGAAGGATTGCTTCCCTTCATTACCGTAGATCATTGGGGGTGACTTTAATGTCACCAATCGTGCGAAGGAACAACCTGGCTTGTGTGATGGACAGGATCTGGGTTCGTCATTGTTCGTTTCTATCATTGCAGATCTTCAAGTAGAGGTTTTGGATGGCTCGTATGACCACCACACAAAGAGAACTTCGTAGGTGAGATTTTGTATTGGTCGTTTCTTGGTCCCGAGGGAGGCGTTGGATGCTTTCCAACTTGCTTTGGTTAGAGCTCCCCCCCCCCTCACAATCGAATCACGCACCTCTTCTCTGGGATTCTAGGAACGAAATAAGGCACCTTCGCTTCCTTAGGTTGAGTGATCCAGGTTGCTCAAAGACGGTATTCATAGTATGGCGTAGACTTATGGAGAGATTGCCAAATGCTAGGATCGGCCATGAAATGGATGGTGCTAAAACTTGTTGCTCTTCGAAAAATACTTATCAGCTACAAAATGGGTGTACGAGCTAGGCCGGCCTGGCGTAAATGTGACGCTTATACGGTGGTTGACCAGTTGAATAAATTGGAAGAGGAGAGGCATCTGATAGAGAGGGAACTAGCTTAGCGACAGGCCCAGCTCCAGGCTCCAGATAATCAAGGAAGAATCCAAGAAGGTGGAAGTTGAGTTGAGACAAAGGTAAAGGCAGCAGTGGCTCAAAGAAGGGGATGCAAACACAGAAAATATTTCACTCCATGGCTAGTGGCAAGGAGGAAATCGATTAGCTTTATCGGGTGGGGAATGGTCATGTTTATGGGACTGCATGGTTGGTCATGCCATTGTGAACAACTTCCATGCCAAAGCAGAAGGGCAAAATGTAAGGGTAAGGGTGGCTTGGCAGGGGTGATGAGGATCTCTCAAACGCAGGGAGCTCATTTTGTGGCATATTTCCAATTCCAAGAGATCAAAGCGGCTGGTTTTGAGCTTAATGTATATGGTTCTCCGAGCTCGGATGCTTTTCCTGATCTTTTTTTACTGAGAGTTGTAGGATAAGGTAGAAAGTGATGTAGCACAGGTTCTCAATGAGTTCAAAAGGGGCAACGACAAGCTTCGAAAGGTTGAATAAGGACATGCTCTTTTTATTGAATAAGCGAGATGCAATTACCTGGATTCAAGAATTTCAGACCAATTGGTCTATGCGATACTTGATCATTGTCAAGGTTCTCGCTAACCATCTCCGTCATGTACTAAAGCATATCATCTCCCCCAGTAAGACTTTGTTTATTCTTACGAAGAATTTGGTTAATACTTTGGTGATGGCTGGAGAGATTGCGAGTGATTGGAAGAGAAGACACAACAAGGACATGTTATGGATAGTGGATTTCTTAAAAACATATGATTACATGGATTGACGCTTCAATTGGGTTTTGTTGTTGCACAAAGGATTTCTGAAGATTTAGGTAGCCAAAATGAAGAGGGCATAACTACAGTTTCTTATGAAGTATTGATAAATGGTCACCTTGAGAGGGTCTTCATCCAGCACCAAAGGGGGGTTCGTCGGGGATGCCCCATGACTCCCCTACTATTAGTGATTTTGGCGGATGTTCTGACGATCAGGTTCGACGATGGCTTCTATTAAGGTACAAAGTTGATGATATCTAAATTTAATGCAATACACGAACCACAGGAATATCTTCATTGAAGGAGACATTGTACATGTTATGAAGGCATCTACAAGGTTTAAAATCTCAATTTCGATTTTGTTTCGATCTCCTTGAAAATCGAAATTTCATCGAGATTTCGGGAAATTTCGATGGTTTCGATGGAAATCTCGAAAATGGCTCAAAAAATCATTGTCATTTTTTTGTAAATTAGGATCATCCAAATTATTAGAACAATAAATAACTTATAAATACACAAGTATATCACATATATCACTCACTTATACCCTGTATATCGCACATATCGGTCATATCGATCATATCGTTGTTAATGTTGATTGTTGATTGATAGATATTGCAAATGGAGTTCATCTGAGTTCTTCAAACAATAATATACAGTTATAGGCTTATAGAACACATATCGATACTGATATAAGGATAAATATACACTTATAGGCTTATAGAACACTTGAGGGTCAATGATGCCTACGAGTATCCTGATATGAGGATAAGCAGCACGAGATCCAGTATCACGAGGGACATGATGAGGGTGTGAAATGCTTGCTTGAGATCCTCGAAATGATGATGATGGAGTAGGAGAAGATCTCTATGGAGGACGAGACACAACCGTATACTCGGGGGAGATATTAGGGAACCAATTTCAAAAAAAACACATAAGAGACACAAAACATGTAAAAAATGCATAGATCTAAGGTTTGATTTTCGGAATTAATCGATTTTTAGATTTTATTTACCAAAAAATATGAATTATGTTTTCTATGTTTTAAACTTAAGATACGAGTTTATCCTCAAAAAAACCATCATAATTCCACAATAAAACACAAAAGCCCCAAATATCTCTTCCATACATCTCACAAATTTTTTGAAACATTGTTTACAACATGTAATACATGAGATCCGAGTTTATGCATTCATAACTCATTATGATTACACATGAAAACACAAAAACTCTAATTTGTATTAACAAAATATTCAAAATATCTCCAAAAAAACACCACAACATGCAATATCAACATGTTATGAACAAAAGCCCTCAAAAATTTGAACAAATTAAGGAAGATTTGGCCAACTTGGGTTTACCTCAAGGAAATGGAAGAAAATGGAGTTCGAGAAGAATTCCGGCAGCACACGCAACAAGAAGCAGCAAAAGCAGCGAAATGGGGATGTTTTAGCCGAAATTTCGGTCTTAACCCACCCAACTTGGGGATTTAATATGAAAGATTCCTCTTTTTCGATGAGATATAAAGATGGTCTGATATCTCGCCGATATATGGGGACATTTCAGTCGAAACCCAAGAAATCGATATACATGTCTTTCGATATCCAGGTCCCGTCGAAACTGAAATTTCGCGAAATTGCGAACCATGGGCATCAATTATTCTAGATATTTTTAGGGATATCTCGGGCCTGACGATAAATCATGGAAAATCAGTAATAGTTCTTTTTGGGCTTTCATGTGAAGAGGAATCAGTAGTAGTGTATATGTTGCATAAAGGACTTCCAGAGATTTGGGTTGCCAATATGAAGAGGTGCATAACTACAGTTTCTTATGCAGTATTGATAATTGGTCACCTAGAGAGGGGCTTCTACCAGGCTCAAATGGGGGGTTTGCCAGGAATGTCCCATGGCTCCTCTGCTATTAGTGATCGTGGAGAATGCCTTGACGGTCAGGATGAGGTTAGAAATTTATGAAGGTATTTTGTCAAGGTACAAAGTTGAGGATATCTCCATTCCACTTATGTGGTGCGCGGACCACATGAATATCTTCATTGAAGGAGACATTATGCAGGCTAGGAAGGCATAAATTATTCTTGATATTTTTAGGGATATATGGGGTTGATAATAGATCATGGAAAGTCAGCAATAGTTCCCTTTGGGCTTTCAAATGAAGAAGAATCAGCAGTGGCGCATATGTTGCATACCCCTGCCATCGCCCTTTCCCTTTCTTACAAGGGTCTTCAGCTTACGGGCGGCAAGTTGCGATGCGTTGATTGGATCCATCTAATGGTGAAATAAGAGAAAAATATTGCTAAGTTGGAAGGCTTTGGGCTTTTTAAAAGGGGGTCGCATGATTTTGATCAAACATGTTTTATTAGCCATTCCTTTGTTTTCTTATTCTACAAGATTGATTCATGTGGGGGTTTGAACAAGGTTGGAGCCACTCATGAGGAGATTCCTTTAGATTGAGAATCTCGAAAACATCACAGGTAATTCACAAATAGTTGAAATGGTGCTTTCATCGCTCTTTGGGCAAATTTTGGTTTGGTTAGATTGAGTTGGTTTTCATCACCAGAGGTTCTACGTCTATTGAACATGCCAAGATTTTGTAGGATGCAAGCTTTTTGTATTTTTTATTTTTTAATGATATTTGTGGGGTACTATGCTTTCTTTACAAGAAAATAAAGCACTACTCTCTAATTGTATTATGTGCATTGAGGGGGCATATTTAAACTTGCTTTGTAGTCAGGCCCGCGAGATCTGTGGGATAAAAAAAGGCTACTCTGTTTAGTCCGGTTCTATTAGGACAACTTCTACCCACTTGAAGAGTATTTGTTTAGTTCTTCTGGAGATTTCTTAGTCCTTATGCCCCCACTATGGAAATGATACTAGTTTTAGCTTTTTGCTTGATAATTGGGGTAATTGAAGGGCTTCATGAACAATTCCCTCCTCTTTTCGTTTGTGATGGCCGATTAGAGAATGAAGATGTGAATGCTTAGATGAATGGATCATTGACCCATTGTTTCACGTTGAATCAGACCAAAGGATGAGGGCTTCATGTGTTATCTAATGATCTGGCTATTAGTATGGGGCTTCTGAGGGCCATGAATGCAGACCCTGGTATGATGGGGATTTTTCTTTAAACTTAAAGAAGGCGCACAAGATGCTCTAGCCTTTCAGGTTTTTGACTCGTGGGTAACTGGCTCAGGGTTGCCAGAGGACTTGGAATTGGAAGGTTCCTCTTTGGAAGTAATGTCTTGTCCACTTCAAAAGATTCATTTTAAGAGCTTTTTCTACAGCAATATCTAATTAGCTCTTTCATCTCATAATTCACCATTTTCTCATAAGTCATCATTTTCCTAAGTATTTAAGCGTATTTATTTCAATAACATGTAATGAAAAATGATACACAAATCCACAAAAGGTAAAGAACAAGTTTACAGCTATAAATCAATAAGAGATCTGCAGAAAAAATGCTTTGAATAAAAAAGATATAATTTTACCTGTACAACCCTAAAGATGGCACTCAAAAGCTGAACAAAAGATTCCGAAGACAAACTCCGCAGCTTGCTTGCAAGTGACAATCCTCCACCTGTATTAAGAACACAGTTAAACAGGCAATAGAGTCATTGGGTGAGAAATTAACCAGAAACTACATGCTAACAACTTATATTGTGGTAATTGACTGCAAAGGCTACAAGAAAGAGATCAAACCATCTCCCTCCCCAGTCCTTTCCATTATTGTTGAATCGGATTCTGAATTCCGGGAAAGTAATACAGGAAGCAGCTCTGCCACTGTCGATTTGATCGATGTTTTCATATCAGAAATAAGGGCATCTCGATAAATTCGCAGAACATAAGGCAGCTTAGCCTGCAAGGAACCACAACATAATCAACGAAGCAAAACACACTAACAAACAAAGGGTACAGTACATATTATCAAAATCAAATCTTTACAAGTAAAGATACTGATGTAAACTGGCAAATGAGCCAACACTCAAAAGAACTGCTGGCTGGGATAACTTCGGCAAAGGAGCCTTGGCCATTTCTAACAAAAAAATGTTGAGGTGTGCCCACTTCAATGGTCTGGTGGTAGAGCAATGTGCCTACCACCCAAAAGACTAGGGTTCAACCCCCACCCCCTCCAATTGAGGAGGGTTGCGTTAGGAAAACGACAGCCAGTGTAAAAAACAGTCTGATCTTTCATCATGGATTTGAAAAGAATCTATGTAGCCGGTCCTACTAAAAGTAGGAGAAGGCTTTGCCAAAAAAATTTAACAATGATGAATGATCAATAATCTAACTATCATAGTTTATCTTACAAAAATTAGTGGTGCGTGGAAGACATGACATTTTTTTCCTCCCCTGAAAATCACAAGCTCAAATTCAAGTAATAGGGTTTGGAAATAAGAGAATAAAGAACGATACTTTCTAATAATAAATTGTCATTTAATAGCCACCTAACTGAAGTGCTGAAAGCTTCTCCACGTGATCCTCAGAACTTAAGAGAATAGACTCGATTTTTTATGTCCAAAGTAGGTTTTTAGCTTTCAAATCTAAAAGTCATGATGACAGCTCAAAGTCACCAGCCATCTGAAATAAAGTTACAGTATTTAATTTTTATTAATTCAAGACAATATTCAAGGTCACCCTATAATGGAAGCTGTCTGGGTGAGCCTAAAAGCAGCACCAAACAGGAAAAAGTGGCTAGTTTACACATGCAAAGAGAATTGAGCCAGAGATCTCTAGCATCCAGATGCCATCTTTCTCTATAATTATTGTAGATATCAAGTTATTATCATTGGTGATGTCAAATGTCAACAGCAGCTTTTATACCTGTGTGGTGACTATTTTCAGTACAAATCACCCGACAATAGGGGTGCTATTGAATTGAATCATTCGAGTTCGATTAGGATTAGTTTAATAAAAAATTCGAAGAAAAGCATGACCTCAAATTTCAGCGAAATTCGATCAAAAGCCTGTCAAATATCGATATCCAATCGAAATAGGAATTCGACCGAAATGTCCGAAATATGGGGGTCCTAGTAAAAAAATGACCGAAATTTCGATCGAAATTCGATTAAAATTCGACCCAAAATCTGTTTCGATCGGTCACTAAAATGGCGACAGAAATCGACATTTAGGATCTTTAAAAGTTCGTTCCACGATAAAATGAACTAAATTTGAATGTGAATTGTGGATTCAACTCCCAAATGAAATGAATTTGAATTAACACGAATTCGTTCAATAGGAATTCGTTCCGATTCGATATTTATTTACATATGCAAACACATCCACATATATATACATGCATACATTACCAACACATTTACATACACTTGTAACAACTCCACCATGGGCCGATCGAGATCCCATCCAAATGTTCCGGTTCATGAAATTATAGCATAATAGCATCAAAGTATTGATATCCATTTCATCCAATTTCATTTGCAAGTAAATATATGCAAAAACAATATATGAATAATATTTATCAAACATTGAAAGTTTAGTGCTTGCATTGCATCACAGAGCATAATATGTTCAATCATGAAGTTATTAATCATACTTTTATCGCTAAGTATGAGAAAAGAAAGTACTATTAAATTCCAGTTGAACCAAGCATCCAAATGTACTTTGAAACCCCCTTACTGCACATTATTAAGTATAAGCTATTAAACTTATTATCATATACAAGGTTTGAAAAAACGAAAGGCAGAACAAAGTGTTTTACCTGGAGGCGAGGCGACGTGTAGCCTCAACGTTGTCGAGGCATAAGCCTTGATTTGTATACGAAAATGATTACAAATAAAATAATAAATATATTTATTGATAAAATAATCTAATTTGATAGACATGAAATATAACATTGTAATATATGGTGAAATTGTAGAGATATTTCTAGTATTTATGTACTCGTGTGTTATGTTTATTTTCATTGTTCCACCTTATGTAATTTACATATAGGCTTCCTCTATATAAGAGAGCCTAGGTTCCTTGGAATAAACATGTTCCCATCTTCATTTCCACCAACATGGTATTAGAACCTCCTAAACCCTAGCCGCCTCTCTCCTTCGGCATCGCCCCTCCTCTCCCTGCCCTCCCCCTCCTACCACCGCTCCCCCCCCTCCGTGCGCGGCACCTATCCCCGCCCCCCCCCTCCCCATCTCAGTGTGCGGCAACTCATCTCGCCGTCACCGCTCATCCCGCCGAACCCCCACTCTCGGCGCCGACATCATATAACTGCCCCCTCCTCGGCGTTGACCCCGTCTCCTTCTCTTCATGGGTTTGAGTGCATAAGTCTACATATGCACTCTACTCCCTACATGTTTATGTAAACAGTTCTTCATTTGTCTACAAACCCTAGTTCTCTGTTTCCGGCAACAATGTCAGAAAACAAAGTCGATATACCCTCCATTAGTGCCTTCAAAGGTCCAGCACCAATAGTCAACATGGATGGGACGAATAACAAGCTCTAGGCGATGCAGTTCATGAGTCTCATGATGTCCAACGGTAAGAAACACATCCTTACCGAAGATGAGCCGGCAGCGAAGACGGGTATTTACGCCTCATGGGAGGCTGATGATTCGTATGCCAAAGTCAGGCTTTCTGGCACTCTGACGATGGAGATTGCCAATGATGTCCTCCATCAGCCCACGGCTAAGGCCATGTGGGATATTCTTTCCGCAACGTACTCGCAAATGAGAAATGAGACCAAGATCCTTCAACTTCAGCATGACATATTTACGATCAAGCAGAATAGATGGCTATTGCATTTGTTGTATACATCCCTACGAGGGATGTTTGAGAAGCTTTACAGTATCATTCCCCTGACGGCGACCCCTGAGCAGTAGAAGACGTTCCGGAATGCTATAATGGTGAGGGTCTTACTAGCAGCACTGGCCCCAGAGTATGATGCGGCTCGCTCGCAGATACTGGTGGATGCTACTATTCCTCCAGTGGAGGAAGTGTATCGACGTCTCAGCAGAATCACGGTTCCTTCTACATCCACTATGCCACCTCCTTCAGTGATGACAGCTTCCCGAGGCAGAGGTGCATCCGCCTATTTTCGTGGTCGTGGACCTCATGGTCGAGGCGGCCGATTCCGTCAGCCTTGCACCTTCTGTCATCGCCCGGGTCAAGCGGAGGATACATGCTATTTTAAGCATGGTTTCCAGCATCCGCCCATGTAGCCAAGAATGGTGTGCCTACACCGACATCCACTTCAGATTAGCGGTTTGAGGATCTAGTCGCCGGGCTACGAGATATTATGCCTCCTGCAACAACTGACTCGCCAGGAGGTCACTCAGACATAGCAGCTTCAGCCTCTGCCAGCACGTCAGCCACAGCTACCACATCAGGTAGCATTTATGCCTTTACGTCCTATCACAGTTCTGATGTTTCGGATTGGATCATGGACTCGGGTGCGACACATCATCTCTATCGAGACAGAGATACGTTTACATCCTACAGGGAGGTTCCACCAGGGAGATCGGTAGTAATAACAGATTGGACGCATTCCCTCATCATCGGATAGGGGGAAATCAGTTTGACACCCTCCATACGACTACTGAATGTTTTGCATGCTCCAGATTTCTCAATGAATTTACTTTCCATTAGTCAGCTAACAAAGGATTTGCATTGTCGAACTATCATTGACCCATCGTCTCTTATTTTTCAAGGCACTCTAATGGGCAGGGTGATTAGCAGTGGCTGTGAACAAGATGGACTATATCGATTGGTTCACACCTCCTATGCTGGTGTCTCATCTCAATCCAGTGGATCTGTTTCTCCCTTTACTTGGCATCTGCGTTTTGGTCATCTCCATCTTCAGAAGTAGCGACATATGGCCTCTGAGAGGGAATGGGAAAGCGTTATTGGCGAGTTCGGGGTTCGGGAGCAAGCAGTGTCTCGCTACGGGGAAACTCGCTATCGGGAGCGTCGCCTCCGAGAGGTTCGCCGAAGTGGGCCTCGTCCCGGGGGGGAAGGGGTGGAGTATGGTTCGGTGGAGCTCGCTGGTGGGGTGGTCGGGGAGGTAGTGTGCTCAATGGGAGAAGGAAGTCGCGGGATATCGGAGAAGGGGAAGTCGGTAGTTCGCTGGGATGATGTCGTTGCGGAGCCTGGTGAAGGGGAAGGTAAGGAGTGGGTGCGTGTCTCTCACAGAAAGCCAGAAAGGAGGTGTTTCCGGTGTGGTAATAGGGGGCACATTGCATCGGTCTATCCTTCTCCGCCGAGATGCTTCTCTTGTGGGAGGGCTGGCCACCGTCAAGCTACATGCAGGTTGGCCTCTCGATATTTTGCAGCAGGTGATCGTATGGATGGCTCCATTCGTCAACACATGCAGAGCCTATCTTCTACGGTGGTTGATCGCCAAATGGGTTGTAGCTTCGCCGAGGTGGTTGTGAGTAGTACTCGAGCTGTGAACATGCAGTAATCTATGGTGGAGGTGGGTGGCTCGAAGATCGATGTGGCGGTAAAGAAAGGTGGTCGGGACTCCGACGTGCATGCGGTGATCGGTTTCGCGGTGCGAGGTACCATCGCGGTGGAGACTGTGAAGTCTCATCTCGGTGGTTTCCTTGGTTCGCGGTTCACGGGGGACGTGGTCGCGCTTGATGCGAGGAGATGCTGCGTCCGTGGGCTCTCTACGGAGCATAGGGATCGTCTGCTTCAAATGGCGACGTGGGGGAGGTCTGTTGGCGACCTATGCGCTTTGCGGATGGTGCATGCGAAGAGCTGGAGGTTTGTGTTGCGAAGGTCAGAGGCGTTCCTTTCCTCTCCAGGACGGTTAGCTGCTTGCGGAGGGCCCTTCGCCGATGGAGAACGGTCTTAGCGATGGTTGAAGATGGTATGAAGCCTGGCTCGTCGGCGGAGGACACGGTGGTGTTGATGGAGTCCAACAAGGGTTTCTTGGATGCCCTGGTTGGCAGGAGTTCTTTCGCGGAGATGGAGGTAGGCCGCTTCACCTTCAGAATTTAGTTGCTAATCGTCAAACCTCCGTCGCCGCCGGAGGTTACAAAGATGGTCGGCGTCGCTTCGCCTCATGCCTTGGTGGTTGGTTTCCCTAGGGGCGCTTCGGGTGGAATTACGCCTCCGATCTTGACGGTTGGATTTCCAAGGGGCGCTTCGATTGGATCGACGCGCGAGGACGATTCGACGCGACCTTTGGTTGGTTCATCTCGGGCGTTGTGCCTTGTTTCAGAGACATTCCATTTGTCTTCTGACGTGGGAAGGGGGATCACTTTTGTTTCGGCGCTGCCTTCCTCTTTGCCGTTGGAAGTGGGTCCGGGTATCCGTTTAACGCAGTCGGTCTTTGTTGCGGATCCGGACCCTCCGGTTGCCTTCTCCTCGGATGTGGAGGGTCTCCCGGGTACGGTTGTTAATCGGTTCTTCCCTGCAGCAGTGGGCCCCTATGCCCATCCGCCTTGCTTGGCCCAGTCATCCACACGGGCTCCCCCCCCCTTATTGAGTGCTGGGCTTTGCCACATGGTCTTCCTCCGCGGTTTGCGCGTTGTGGGGGCTTGAATTTAGAGGGGAAGGTGGTGTCTATTTCCTCTCAGCTCTCTGGTAATGCTCTTCTGCCCGTGCCCACGGTTGTGGAAGGCTTGTACAGTAACGCTCTCGCCACTTCTTCTTCCGTGATGCCGACCCTTGTCCTGGGCGTGGATCGCTCTTCTGAGGGGATTGCTAACAGGAGAGGAGGCAAGAGATACAGGCGTAGGAATAGATCCAGGTGTGCGCACTCTGAGCCGCCGCCTTTCTCGACCTTAAAGATTTCCATTGCTGAGGCCACCGGGGTGGTCCATATTCAGGGGCACTAACAAGATCCCAAATGAAAATTCTTTCATGAAACATTCGGGGGCTAGGGGACTCGAACAAAAGGACCTTGGGTTCGAGATTCTTGGAATGGGTTGCGACGTAGTGTTATTATAGGAAACGAAGCTTCATTCCTTCTCGGAGAAACTCTGGAGATCGTTTGGTGCGGGAGGCATTGACCAGTTCAGAGCGCTAGATGCGGGGGCTCCTCGGGTGGGATGGTGGTGGCAGACGTCCTCGATGCTGACTGTCAATTCGGTTCTACGCGGGAGACATGTCCTATCGGTTCTCTTGGTATGTATGGATTCTTCTTCGCCGCTTGATGTCTCTTGTGTTTACGGTCCGTGTTGTCATGTGCTACGTAGAGAGGTTTGGGAAGACCTTCGCGAAGTGAGTATGGCCATCAGAGATGTCCCTTGGGTCATTGAGGGGGACTTCAATGCCACTCTCCGTACGGCGGACAGACCAGGTTACAGGGGGCAGGACCAGGGCTCGGCAGATTTTGCGGACACTGTTGATTCTCTGGGCCTCAAAGTTATAGATGCGGGAGATATTGCCTACACCTGGAGGAGCTCCAATTCCCGCTCCCGCACTGACAGTTTTTTCGCATCCCCTGAGCTCCTGGATTCTTTAGCTCCTTCTTTTGTGGGGGTCAAGCCTCAGTCCCTCTCGGATCACACGCCAATAGTCTGGGACTCCGGCGATGCCCCTACGCAGCGGGGGCTCTTTAGATATGAAAGATGTTGGCTCCTGGAAGATAATTTTAGCGTGGTGGTGGCCTCTCACTGGTCCAACGTGAATGTGTCGGGTTCGGTTGTGTCTCGCTTCGTCCAGAAGCTTACCTCATTGCGTAAAAGGCTTTGTGCTTTCAAGAGGGAGACTAGAGCTGCCAGGTGCTCGACGAGATCGGAGGCTGAAGAGGTGGTTCGAAGGATGGATGCATTGGAGGATGGTAGATAGCTCTCGGTAGACGAATTGGCTACTTGGTCGGCTGCACAGAAAACAATTGCGATGGAGGATAAGAAGTGGGTCACTGAATGGAGGCAGAGGTCGAGAAATACGTGTCTACGGGAGGGGGACGCTAACACTGCGGGGAGGGAGACGGTGCTTCAACGCGGTGCGGTCGATTGCGGAAGATGGGGTGCGCGTGGAGGGAACAAAGCGATGGGGACTACTATTGTAAAGCACTTTAAGAACTTGTCATCAATGACTACACCGAGAATTTGGAAATGGTTGGGACTCGGGGCCACGCCCTTGACACCCTCTTTTTGTGATATGCTCACTCAGGATGTATCCTTGGAGGAGATTAAGGCTGCGGTGTGGGATTTGAATGGAGATGGGGCTCCGGGCCCAGATGGCTTCCCCATGGCTCTCTATAAAGACTTTTGGGATGTGGTGGGCTCGGAGGTGTTGGAGGTCATCTCTGAATTCTGTTTGGGCAATGCGGGCTTCGAAAGGATTAACAGGTCTTTGATCATTTTGCTTCCTAAATGTGCGGCGGCGGAGGATATTGGGGACTTTCGTCCAATTGCAGTCTCAAATGTGCTCTATCTGATAGTCGCAAAGGTGTTTGCAATTAGGCTGAGCCGCGTTCTTGATAGCATTGTCTCCCCGTTGCAATCCGCATTTATCCCTGGTAGGCAGATATCGGATTGCCTCACTCTCGCCTCAGAGATCATTGCCGACTGGAGGAGGAGGGATAGGCGTGGTGTGGTGTGGAAGTGGACTTTGCAAGGGCTTATGATAGCCTTGACTGGAAGTTCCTTTGGTTGGTTTTGAGGAGGAGGGGGTTTCCGGAGGTTTGGATCTCTTGGGATGAGACGATGTGTGACTACGTCTTCTCTTTCGGTCATGGCGAATGGCCGCCCGGAGGGAGGCTCCTTCCAACCTCGTCGGGACGTGCGCCAGGGTTGCCCCCTTGCTCCTTTGTTGTTTGTCCTAGCCGCGGACGTCTTGGCGCACATTGTTCTTTTTTTTTTTAGGCTCAAAAAAAGGGGGACACACGCGAAGGTGCTCACCCCAATGCATTAAAAAGAGGAAGAAATACTTACAAGGGGGAAAGGAAGAGCAGAAAATACAAAACAAGGTACAGGGGGTAAACAAAGAGCGTTACCCCCGCAGCAAAAAACATATTACAATGAAGACCATTCACGAAGGAAGCCCGATGCCCTGGAGCGAATATTCTCCAAATAGAACCGCTGCCGAGCAAAGATAACTTCATTTCGTCCCAGCCAAAGGCTCCAAAGCCGCGAAATCGGATCCAGCAACGCAAGCCGTGTCCGCCCCCTTCCACAGAACAAGCTATGACAGAAAGGAGCGAAAGATGACAGATCCAGCCAACCTAAGTCGGCCCATATAGCACAAACACTGCTGCAATGCAGAAATAGGTGATCAATACTTTCCGTTTCCCATGTTACAGAGTCCACAAAGAGGCGAAGAATTTGGAAACATCCGAGCACAACGATCACGAGTTAGCACTCTTCCCCGACGGAGAAGCCAAAGGAAAATACCAACTCGCTCAGGAAGCTTGAGCCCCCACAAGAATCTGCAGTCTCTCAAGACCGCCCCAGCGAAGATGGGCAAGATGGCCTTATAAGCGTCACTGATAGAGAAAGACCCATTCTTCCAGGCCAAATAGTCGCGGCCCCAAGAAGGCACGGGGGCATCAACAAGAAAGGAAATGAGAGCGATATATTCGTGCATCCGTTGATCCGACAAAACCTCAGAAATTGGAGGGCACCAAGCACGCCCATCCCAGCAGCAGGCCACCGTTACATCTTTGTTGGGCACCAAGGCGTAAAGGCGGGAGAAAAGGGTTCGTAAGAGCCCCCTTCCCGTCCAGTCATCCTCCCAGAAGCGACTCAAATTACCATCACCGAGCTTAATTGAAAAGAAGGAGCGATTTCTGATAAGAGCAGCCATCACCCCTCGCCAAAAAGTTGATACCTGACCCTGATAATCACCACGAAAGGCAGCAAGAAAGCCATCCCAAGCCGCAACCCTCAAGCAGTTTAACAAGAAATTGTCCTCTCTACCCAAATTCTCGCCGCCCATTTGAGCAAGAGAGCACCGTTCACCGTCGCCAGGCGCCTAACGCCCAGCCCGCCCTCCTTCTTAGGTCGCGTGACCTCATCCCAGGCCACGAGGTGCACACCCTTCCCCCTCCCCCCTTCTTCCCCACAAAAAGCCCCGCATACACTTCTCCAGACGCAAACGAACCCCCTTTGGCATCCCCCGCACCGAGAGAAAGTAGATAGGGATGGAAGATAAAACCGTTTTTGAGAAGCACTAACCGTCCACCACGGGAGAGAATAGCCGCGCGCCACCCAGCCAAGCGATGTTCCACCTTTTCGACGATCGACTTCCATTCACGAGTGCGCGCGCGACCCACCGTCAGAGGTAAACCCAGGTAATCAAAAGGAAGATCGGAGGCAGGACAGCCCAGCAAACGCGAGCACTCCGCCTCCTCCGCCGTGGACATGGAGAAAGGGACCGCCTTGGATTTGTTGCCATTGATTTGAAGACCCGAGAGCTCGCTGAAAAGTTGAAGAGTAGTAGTCATAGGGGAAACATTCGAAGGATCACCCTCGATGAAGCAAATTGTATCATCAGCAAATTGAACAAGCGGGACGTGGTAAGGGCCAAAAGAGCAGCCGCGAGACAGCCCAGCCGCCACAACACCCTCGATCATGCGCGGCAAAACATCAACCGCCAAAACGAAAAGGAGGGGAGCAAGGGGCAGCCCTGCCGAATCCCCCTCCTAGGTTGGAAAGAGCCCCCAACCGAACGACCATTGATCAAAAGAGAAAGTGATGCCGTTGACACACAACGCCGCATCCACGTAATCCATGTTGAAGGGAACCCCCTTCGCCAAAGAACGGACCATAAGAACCGCCAATCAAGAGTATCATAGGCCTTCGCAAAATCAATCTTCCAGAGAATCCCCTTAGTGGCATTCTTCCTCCATGCCGCAATAATCTCGGACACACCGCATAGCAATCTGAAATCTGCCTTCCACGCACGAAAGCGGCCTGCGCAGGCGAAATGAGCGAGTCGAGGAGCGGTGCCAGGCGCCGCGCCAGGGCCTTGGCAATAATTAAGTAGATCGCATTGGAGATGGAGATAGGCCGGAAGTCCTCAATCCGAGTAGCCGATGAAGATTTAGGTATAAGGACAATATGAGACCGATTGAGAATATCGAAACCATCAATCCCCTCGCAGAAGTCCCGCGCCACTGCCAGAACATCGTTCGCAAGAATATCCCAAAAGTCCTTGTAGAAAGAAACCGGGAAGCCATCAGGCCCCGGCGCAGCATCAGAATTGAGGTCCCAAACGGCCCCTTTGAGTTCCTCCAAAGAAAGCGGGAGCACGAGCGCCTCCGCGGAAGACACCGGGAGAGCCGGAGCCCCCTGGCCCGACCACCGCCACCGACGCAAATCCGAGGAACCAAACGCGGCACAGAAATAGTTCCTCACGGCCACCCCCACATCAATCTCGCCCTAAAAAAGCGCACCGCCGATGGAAATAGATGAAATAGAATTAGAGCGGCGGCGGCCACTCGCCACCCTGTGGAAGTAAGCAGAGTTGGCGTCCCCCTCCTTGAGCCACCTCACCCGAGATCGTTGACGCCATTCGATTGAACGCTTGCGATCCTCCAGCCGGGCCGTCGCAACGGCGGCAGCGCGCTCAGCCAACTCCCCGGGGATCTGTCCGCATCTCGCTTTGGGGGCGCCTTAAAATCACAGCCTTGCCGCCACCGCTCAATCGAGCCTGTCAACG